>JAPSGF010000004.1:19954727-20231580 GCA_035772895.1 Perdix hodgsoniae | reverse complement strand
GGTTTTAAGTTGAGGGAGGGGAGATTTAGGTTGGATGTCAGGGGGAAGTTCTTTACTAGGAGAGTGGTGAGGTGCTGGAACAGGCTGCCCAGAGAGGCTGTGGATGCCCCGTCCCTGGAGGTGTTCAAGGCCAGACTGGATGGGGCCCTGGGCAGCCTGGTCTAGTGTTAAATGGGGAGGTTGGCGGCCCTGCCTGCGGCAGGGGGTTGGAGATTCATGATTCTTGAGGTCCCTTGCAACCCTGGCCATTCTGTGATTCTGTGAAGGATGCACACAGTAACTTAAGGAACACACACTATTTTAATATGGAGGTACAGTACACATGACACAGCAGACAGAGAGGAAACAGCAAGTCCATCAACTGTCAAGTCAGTATCCAATGGTGACAGCAGAGGGGGAGGAAGTGCTGGCTTTTCAGAAGCTGGCTTTGTAACTGCTGGAGATATATAATGTGTAATTAAAAAAAAAAACAAAAAACAACACCAAACTCAGCCCAAGAAACAAAATCACACAAAGGCTGGCTGCTAATTGGCCTGAGACTTTGATCAGCAGATCTCCTGTAACATGAGACTGAATCTCCAGTGATGCCATCCAGTCACTGTGAAAGATTTCTGCTGTTTCATGTGTGAAGCCAAACTTTCAGCACAAGCATTCCTGCTGCTTTTCCAAGAAGTTAGTTTTGCTGTCATCCTCCTCCTCAGAGGCACACTGAGGTCAATCAAGGGTAAAGGACAAAAGCAGGGTAATGACAACAATTAGAAGTACAGGGTATTAAATTATCAATAGCAGAAGTCTGAAACTAGAGTCTGAGAACACATGGATGGCACGGTGTTACCACACCTGTTTTCCTTGTCCACAAATTTATCTTGTCTACTCAGACTGCAAAAATTACTAAGCAGGAGCTGCTTCTCACTGGATGTTTACATATTGCCTAATCCTGCCAACCTCAGTTGTGACATCCATGTGCTAATCAGATAAAAATAAGAGAGACAACTAATTTCAGCATAGTGTGTTACTCTGAAGAGCTTCACTTCACGCGTTGAAACAGAAGATACTTCCACAAGAAGCCAAACAGTACCTGTAAGGAGTATGCAAGATAACTGGAAGTTGTATCTAAGGTAGATAAGCTCTCATAAGCTTCCAGGGGTGCGGAGCATAAAAATGAATTCCAGGTCACACACACTAGGCTCCATATGGATGCAGCTACTATGTGAAATGCTCAGGACTCTACTGCTAAAGAGTTCTAGGCACACAGTGTCAGTTACATATATGTTTTTAAACATATTCAATGCCTTGACCAACGGAAGCAAACAGAACGATGGTTATGAAACCAATGTCTGGATTCTAGTTAGAATATCAACTCTGTCACAGTATTTTAAGGTTTATTTAAGAAACAGTTAAAGCTAGTCACATACACACAGGTACTTAATTTGCTACTTAATGAGTTTCATACCAGCACAGCAGAATCTCACAGTTTATTCAGGCAGTCCCAAATTGCTCAAACAACTCAGCAGGCAACCCATACAAAGTAGGTAACAAATGCCTCAAAAAGCTCAAAAAGACCGTTCTTTAAAACAAAACAACACAAAGCAAAACCAAAACATAACAAAAGTACGCATCCTTTAAAAAAAATAATAATAATTGGGTAGGTCACTATCTAATGACCTCCAATCACATCACCGACAAAACTCAAACACAGAAAGCAATCTCAGCAAAAACAAATCTCAAATTCCTCAATTTCTACTCCAGCGCTGTTCGCATCTTACAGAACTATAAACTTCTGGAGAAAAGTGAAACAAATCAGCTATTTTTCAAATGGCTCTTCAGCAGGGTGAGAAACCTGTCACTGTGAGAAACCTGTCACCACGAGATGAAGAAACTGGAGGCTGAAAATCTTCCAGGCCGTGCTGGAATCCACAGCAAACCCCCATCAAGAGTTGTACACGTTGAGGGCGGTGATGAAGAGGTAAGTCGAGGTCACAGCAACCGTGCCCTATTTTGCATCCTCGTACCCTCACAACGAAGGGCCTGGAGGTCTTCGTCATGAGAAATGCCCACTTCTGGAAAATGGAAAGCAGCAGCATCTGGAATGATCCTTGGCTGTACACACTGGGATCGTGACCAGAGGAGGCTATGGGGAATGACTATTGCTGGACAAAGTGTCTGGAATAGCAGTGAGAAGGAAGGGAGGGAAAAAGGTTAATCACAAGCTGGGCACAAAAAGCAGCGAGTTCCTGTGATGAGCTCATTCCTTCTCAAGCGAGCAGCAAGGGAGGAGAGAAAGACACTGGGATGGGATCAGATATACAGCTTTGCCAGGTCAGGGAAGGGGGAAAGGGGAGGGAAAAACAGAGGAAGATAAGCAGGCCCCTTCACTGAGTCACACCAGAGCTACTGCCTCTGGAAGGGAGCCAGATCTCAGCTGGAGCATTTGCCTCTGCTTCTTTCTTCAGAAAGACAAGGAAAAGCAAAAGCACCAAACTCAGCCGCCCACCTGAAAAGCTGTATGTGGGTGACTTTTTGTGCTGCCCTGAAGAAAGATTCATTCGTGGATCAGTGATTTCATAATATAAAATACAGAAGTCTTCAAAAATAGACAAATATCTGCAGTTGAGGATGGCAGACATATTATTCCTCAAACCACACATTGCTTTCTCTAAGGTAAATTTCTAACCTGCCTTCTCCTAAGTCTCTTTCATCAATTAAAAGCCTACAACCCTTTAAAGCAATTTCAAACTGTATACATATTTCTGTAAAATTTGTCAGGTTTGTCAGCCTCAAATCACTCCCAAATCAGAACTGTGACTTTAAATATTCTGACTACACATTTTACAGTACCCATTATCACATACTAAGAGGTATCTTGAATGTGGTTTCAGGGTGTCCTCAGCTACTTGTACACATTGTTGTTAAACAAAGCCATTAATTTAGCAACAGCAGCTGATTTATTAACATTCCACATAACATGACACGTACTCTTACCCTGATATCTT
The DNA here is from genome assembly GCA_035772895.1 of Perdix hodgsoniae. Classification (NCBI taxonomy): domain Eukaryota; kingdom Metazoa; phylum Chordata; class Aves; order Galliformes; family Phasianidae; genus Perdix; species Perdix hodgsoniae. The sequence continues at coordinate 20,228,587 of JAPSGF010000004.1, read as the reverse complement.
TATGGATGGATTTACAGTTTGGTTCTGTCTTCCAGCAGTTGAACAACACCTGACAGAAACACCCAACTGAGCACTCACACGCTTCTATTAAGGCAGCCAGTAAAACCTTGAGGAAAAACCCCAAGACCTTGAAAAGGCCAAGAAATAAATCACAGCCTCGATACCACACTTCAGCAACAAGAATGACAAATCAGGAATCACCAATTAAATAGAAGACCATACATAAATGGAAAATTCAATTTTCAGTATGCTTCCAATTGTTACAAATAGGCCTTGTGATTTCTCAACATTTTGCTGTTTTTTTTTAATATAGAAAGCACTTACAACAATCACTAGCCAGCAGACCAGAAATACTGCCTGAGAAGATAATTGAAATTTTGTTTCATAGCTGAGCATTACCTAGTGAATTAAAGCCCACTGGTTTTAAAATATAAATAGCTGTATCATGAGACTCCTTTCGAAATGCAAAGACAACTACATCAAATAGTATCTATGATCTTATACAACAAAGCACAAATTTAATACTGCCTTCATTGTACTAACACCATAGCAGTGTTGCAGCATTTCTGAAATTTTACTTACATCCAATTCATTATGTTAACAGACATGAAAGCCTGCTGCAGGAATCACATGCTAAAACGTGATTTTAAGTGGCTTAACCCAGCTAAGATGACTTCAAACAGCATTTCTCACAGTGTTTTACTTCACTACTTGCTATTGTAGCCAAAATTTTACTCTTCGTACATCGTGAGAAAACAGAGAACAGCAGATGGATTCCCAGGCTTAAAGAGCATTTTGAGTCCTTGCCTTTCTAGCTCTTAGTAAGCAAAAATGTAGGATACCAAAAGATGACGTGCATGGGACTTCTGGAATAGAATGCAATTCCATCTTCAGAAGACCTACAGAAACTGGCAAGCATTATAGCAAGAACAATCCACTCCAAGAGTTCATTCCTCCATTATTTTTAAATAGAAGTCTCTCTTTACTTCCCCCAACCACCATTACCACAAACCACTTCAATTTCATAGATCATACTGACAAACCACTCCAAAGTGATTCTTAAACACAGGATTACAGAAAAGAAAAAAAAAAAGTCATCAAAGATAAGAACATTAGGAACCTACTCATCCATACACCTCTGAGAACACAGCACGGGTAGAAAGAGCAAGTGCTCTCAGAACCAATGTCCATGCCTGGCACTGGACACAGTATTGCCAGACACTGATTTTGTGAACATCTACACAAATCATCTGCACGCACCAAACCATCTCTATGCACTCAGTAGGTGGAATGCGGAGCCTGGTCTGACCTTGATTCCCAGTTAGTCAGGCAGCACGGCCACATGGCTTTAAGCACACCACGATTCACGCAGAGCTCACTGTGCCAGAGGTGTGGCAGCCTACACAGGTGCGATGGTTCACTACTACACCAGCAGGGCAGCAACCGAACACCTGTCCTGAAGGCAGGGCGCACACCTTAAGCCCAACGAGAAGGGATTTTCCTAGCCAGACCAACGGAAGCAAAGACAAGAATCACACTGCCTGTAAACCAAACAATAGCACACATCACAAGACCCTGTGTGGTACACTAGGAGTTGTTTTTACTATTTCTTTATCCCAAAGAAAGCGTTAACATAGATGTCAGCGATTACACGTTATTTCTTTTTTTGACTCTCAAGCAAAGCGTTGCCTTCTCTCTGAAGCCAGGTACGCTGCTTCTGACAACAACACGTTTACTTCAACACCTCTGCAGACAGGATTATGTTTGGGAACAACACCAACAAAAAAAAAAAGGCTGAGAAGCAGTGAGAAGCTCTTGAAGCTTATTAACAAACGTTACAAATTGAGAAAAGAAAAAAAAAGCCATTAAAAAGTTCAACAAGGAACTAAGCAGATGATAGCCAAGTCACGCTTCCTCTGCACAGCAGAGGAAAACGTGTTTTCTAACCAACATGAATTAGAAACACTTCTATTATGCAAAGTAATATTAAAGTTGATGGTTTGGGAAGCTAAGGGTTTCCTGCTGCACTCCTAACACAGCCAGACACCTAAACTACCTCGCTGTTTACTTTAGGATGCCACAGTCGTGATACGGCATAGCCCAAACATTTTCTTTCAGGAAAATGAGCCTTAATGCATTAACCACACACACGCACACACAGCCTGCTACCTGCCAGACAACCTCGGGCTCTGCATTTTTTAATAATGAAATAGCTACCCGTGCCATTACATAAATATTATTACATAATATCTCCTTTGTATGCAAGATTAGAGCTACAATAGAAGAGGTCCCACTATTCCAGGGCTGTGTCTGTTAATCCCACTCATCCACTTGGTGATCTGGAGCTGCAGATGCTCCAGATCACACCAGCTTTTGTAGCACACATTCTTCCGTGCCTGATCTGAGAACAGGTAAACGTAGAACAAAACAGCCGTCAAACAATATGTTTTTCTGTGTAATGGAACGAAATGCACCGTGCCGTTTCATTACGATTTTTTGGGTTTTTTTTTTTTTTTTTTTTGTCTCGCCTCGCGCCTGATGTACGGGAGCAACGCTTTATTTCCAACGCGTCAATAAAACAGGGCGAAATACCTTAATTCCCAAGGTCAGCATTACACAACGCGAGCATAAAGGGGACGCGGCAGCGATCCCTCGCACGTCCAAGCCCCGAACGACGGACAGCCTTCGCTTTAAACTTCGATTCACGCACGGCGCACCCGGAATCGATCCCGAATCCCGCTCCCGAATGCCGCGGCCGCGAGGGCGCTCACGGTCAGAGGCGCCCGGGCTGCGGAGACCCCGCGCCGAGGGGGGGGGGAACGTGACATGAGGGCGCCCCCGGGGCCGACCCGCGGCCGTGCCCCGCAGTGCAGCACGGGGCCGCCGCTCCCCGGGGCCGTCCTTATGCGGGAGGGGGGGGTGGCGGAGGGGAGAGAGCGCCGCGGCCCCGTTGCGCGCACGGCTCCGCCGCTCGGCAGCTCCGGCCGGGCCGCGCCGCGCACAAAGCCCCGCGGGCCGCGCACCTGCGGCCGGGGCTCGGGCAGGTGGGGAGGGGGCCGCGCCCCCCGTTACAAAGCGCGGCCCGGCGCCCCAGGGTCCCTTACCTGCGGGGGTGGCACCGAACACTCTGACGACGGGCACCCGCCGGGTCGGGGCCTCTCGGAAGTGCGACTGGCAGGGGTCCAGGCCGGGCAGCGGGCTGCCCATGTAGTAGTCGGCGGTCACGATCCTCACTGAGAACATGGTGTTGGCCGCTGCCGCCGCCGCCGCCGAGGCGCGCACTGAGCGAGGCGCGGAGCCCCCCCCCCGCCGCAGCGAGGGAGCGAGCGCAGCCCCCTGCCTGCCCGCCTGCCCCTCCTCGGCTCGGCGCGCGCAGCCCCACACAGGCGCGCGCCGTCTCCCTCTGTCCGCCTGCCTGCCTCTCTCTCTCTCTCTCTCTCTCTCTCGCCCGCCCGCTCTCTCGCTCCCCCCTCTCCGCCCGCTGCTGCGCCGGGCGCGTGCGCGGGCCGCGCGCTCCCGCTCGGGGTCGCCCCCCCCCCCCTCAACGTCAGGCTCTAGAGCCCCGCCGGTCGCCGGCGCCTCAGGAGCAGCGCGGGCTGCTCCTCCCGCAGCAGCGCGTACGCCTCGGCGGCGGCGCCCCGGCTCCGGGCTGCAGCTGTTGTTGCCATGATGATGATGTCACGGGCGCAACCACTCGGGGAGCGGCGGGGGGAGGACGCGGGGCTCACGCACACGCATCCCGCCCCGGGAACGAGGGGAGGGGGGGCGAGGAAAATGTCCGCCCGCCGCTCTGCCCCGGCCGCTCCCTCCGGAAGGGGGCTCGGCGGCTCGGCGCTCGGCCGGGCGGGCTCGGGGCGAGCTCGGGGCGAGGCTCGCGGAAGCCCGAGCCGCCGGTGGGGCGGACCGGGGAGCGCCGATGCGCCGCCATTGGGTTAAGGCGGGCCGGCCGCCATTTTGGATGCCGAGTCGCCTCGCTGCGGGAAGGTGAGTCGGCACGCGGCTGGGATTAACGGCGCCGAGACACAACAGAAAAGCACGGCGGGCGGCCGGGAAGCGCCGTGGGCAGCCGCGAGGTTCCCCAACCGTCGCCCACCGGGCCGCACCGCAGCGCGCGGGCCGCGCTCCCGCCCAGCAGGGCGCCCCCTCCGGCGGGCGGGCGCGCACAGGGCGGCGGTTGGTTTGCGGCGGGGCGGGGCCGGGCGCGCTGCGGCGGAGCGGCGGGGCTGGGCCGGGGGCTGGGCAGGGCTCTGCTCGCGACCCGCCCCGCTCCTCCCAACTGCCGCTCCGTTCCATGCCCCGCGCCGCGAGGAGAGGTCGGGCCGCGCCGTGCCGTGGCCGAACGCCGCAGCCCTCGACCTTGGCTCGCTGAGGGGGGAGGGGGTGAGGCGCTTTGCTGCTTGAATCCCAGCAGAAGTGGGGAAGCGCCTAGCAAACTGGCGTTAAACTGTGGGGAAAAAAAATAAAGAGTTGTGGAAGCTGGGTGCGTCTCAGCCCCCGTTTGTGATTTGGGTGCGGATCGGGGGGGTTGGGGGCTCTTTGTTCGGTCCCTGCGCCTCCAAGAGAGCTCACTTCATAATTTTCGGCTCATTAGGGTGGGTTTTGATTTAAAATGGTAACCAACGCCTCCAGCTGTGTTTCCTCTTGTAGTGTCTTTGTCTCAGAGCTGAGGCTTTGGGGAAAAAATACCAGAAGAGTTGGCTGTGTGCAAGCACTGCCTGTAAAAAAGCAGAATATTGGTTGATGTACCCAGAATTACGATGTTACATATGGGTGCAGGGCTGGATGGCAGGAGACAAATGTACAAATCTGTAAAATATGACAGAAGTCCAATATGTGGAACATCTGTTTCACATTTTCCTTACATATGTTTTGGTTTTAGCCCTAAACAAAAGACAGGCCAGGCAGTTGCTACCCTTCGTTTTTTTTTCACTGTAACGAGCAGGAAGCTCGCCTGTCTGCTCCGAGGGTAGCTGCTGTCCTGCTCTCCCTTTGTACGCTGTTTCCACTGGCCTGCCCCTTTTTTCCTTCTGAAGCTCGCTTTTATGCAAACATAAGTAAAAAAAATGTCAAATCACCTCATCTTCAAGAAGTCTTGTATCACAGAAGTGGGGAGTTGCAGTAGGGTTAAAACCCAAACTGTTACACTGAAAATATAACTGAGCTACAACTTTTTTTTTTTGTTTTGTGTGTGTGTGTGTCAGGCTGATATTTAGAAACCCTTTGGAAATTAAAGAGTATTCTTTTTCGAAACGCCTGATTTTCATGAAGACTAATAAATCACTAGGAGGTCACTGGTGGAACGTGTTGCTAAGCAGTATTTCCAGCCCTTGCTACTTGAATGCATTTGGTACTGTTGCTTAATTGCTGCATTTCTCTGATTTTCCATAGAACTTCAGTATGGGCACCACTCCCTTCCACGCTCTTGTCTTTCTGTCTGCACAATTTTCTGAATTCCTGAGTATTGCATCTTCCCACCACTCTTACTTCACTGACTGCTTAATGGCTTTCAACACTGACAGATGTGCTACATTGCCCCTTAAGATACTACAACACTAGCAGTCCACTTCTGTGAGATACTGATCCGCTGCAGTATTCTGTTGGTATATACCCAGGCAACAGAACACAGTGCGTATCTGCACCTCAGCTGGGCTGGTACATAACCCAAGGCACTGAAACTGCTGGATATTCTGGCTTCTTCTAAACAAGCATTGTGCTTGATGTGCAGGCACAAGTTCACATCTGCCAGCTCTGCTGAAGAGGAAGCAGTTTCCCACAATAGCATGGTGTAGATAGCAGGAATCACTTTTTAGAAGCGCTAGCCAGGAGTCACTAAAACACATCATTCGCTCTTCTATTACAACTAAACATTTTTTGTTTGTTAAATCAGAGAGGGCTGTGTTTTGAATTAAGAAGAATTGTTGAAAAAGGAAGATGACAGGACTGAGACAGCACTAATACGTAAACTGCAGCCAGATTCTTGTCCATATGAGCTTTCAATTCCTGAAAATGTTGTAAGGGATCTTAAAAAAGAAAACTAAGGGACTTTCCTTCTTGATAAGAAATAGTGTGATCCAAGTGGTAGTCTCAGTCATGAAGACATCTCTTTGGTACTTCCTCTGAAATACACTTTTTCAGTTTCTCTTCATTTCATAGAACACACTTCTGCTTTCATATTCTTCTTGCAGTCACACAAAGGATGTGCAGTCACACCAGGATGAGAAAGTATTTTCAGAAAAGGTTTGAGTCAGCACTGTCAGGAGAGGTCCCCTGCCTTCCTCCTCCTAGTAGTGGTGTGACTGCATAATAAACTTGATCCAGATGCTGATCCAGGTAAAAGTGATCCAGCTAAAAGTGTTGGCTTGGTTTTAACCTAGATCAGGTTCATCATCTGCCTCATTATGATTATAGAAATGCCCTGCACAGTGGAGGAGACAGAGCAGGAGTTGAGTTTGAGTAACAGGGAGCAAAAAAGAAGGCTTCTGGCAGTATTGGCTTATGATAGCATAAGTTGATCACTAGTTTAAGGCACTGAGGTCTGAGGAGCATTGATAGCATTGTCATTTTAACCCTTACAGTAGAGAGCAGAAACAAAGTCTGTTTCCGGATTTTCCTACATTTTAACTAGTGTGTCAGGGTTTGTCCTTAGTACTTACCTTATTTGTTGTTCGTTCGCATTTGTGCGCATCTATTACAAGTGATTTTTGATGGAGTTTATCCTTTACTACCTGAAAACACTGACATCCTAGGATGTCAGTAATTACAGAAGGAAGCATCATGGTTGCAGAGCACTGCCACTCATTTTCCGTGGTATCTTCAAATGCTGTGTGTACTCCTCAAGGTTTTATTCAGTTTCCTGTTTAAAGCAAGCACCCCCTTTCTCTATTCCTCCAGTTGCTAAGCAGCAGCTCTTCTCCCCATTAGCCAACCACATATTTACATGAAAATAATAAAGCTTGCATATATAACTGCTTACAATCATTCAGTTAAACATCAGTACAAAATATTAGTAATTAGTACAAAAATTAGTACAAAAATATTAGTAATATTAGTTACCATCAAAACTCATTTTCTTTAAAGTTACAGTGTCCACGTAGAATAAAATCAGTACAGCTATGCTTTTCTTAACAAAAGATGTTTCAGACTCCTCTTTCTCTTACCTCATACTGTATGCCTACTTAGAAAAACTGTTCAAAAATGTTATTTGCGGTTCCCCAAAAATGTATAACTGCAGTTGTGAGCAGCCAGAACTAACTAGGTCAGGGAAAAGCCATCTTTTGCAAATGCCTGATTGTAATAGCAAAATCCAAAAGAACATGGTGATAGAGTATAGTACAGAAGGTAACATTTTGTACAATACGTCCTAACTTCATCATTGACTTGTGTATCCATGTTTGAGTTCCTGTTGATTTTCAGAGCATTTGGTATTTCTAAGGTCTGTTTTTATTGGCATGGTCATCATAGGCAAGCACATCAGAAAAATCTTTATATGAGTCCCACTGAACCTTTCTTATGCTCTTAGTAGTTAAACCTAATCTTGCTATAATTTTGAGGCAGCATTGTGCATGCCCACTGTACTGCATACTGCTGGAAAGTCAAGTGCTGCATGGCTGTCAGCAGATAAAAATGTAAGCAAAAAATGAAAAGCAAGAAGCTGAGCAAGTCCCAGGCTGCCAGACTGGCTTAAAGAGCCACTTGGGTTGCAGCATTCATTTGTAGAGGTAACTGTACTTTGGAAATAGCTTCAAATTCTAATTCATGAGAACTCTTAACAAAAAAAAAAATAACAATAATAGTTCTTAGTGAATAGATACAGGCTAGGTAGTTGGCTCTGATGCTTGATGCAGTTGGGTTCTGTCAGAACCAGAGTGATAACACATTTAATTAATGATCTTACACCAATGTTTTGCCACTAGAAAGCTGATGAGAAAACTGGCCTTATCTCAAGTGTGAAAATACTTGCAAAGTATTAAAGCAGTCTTTTAGTGATGATTCTTAGTAAACCTGTCAGAGCAAGAATGGTGCCACACAATTAGAAGATAAATATGTTTGAAAAAGAACCCAAGAAAGCATTACAGGCACCTGTTGCAATATGTGGGGCCTAGGAAAAAAAAAAGGAAGAAAAATCTTTCCTGTATTAAAGATATGTTTGTGGGAGGGGTTGTTTTGGGTTTTGTTCATTTATTTTTCCTTTTAATATAATTTATTTTACTGACAAAGGAAATGAATTAGGTTTAATTTGTGCTCCAAGAAAAAGATTCAGCTTAGCGCCATATGAGAAATTAAGTTGGGTGCATAAAGAATTTCTAATAGGAAAAGAGGGCTATAAAACTAGAAGCTGTCTACAAGCAGACTCTGCCATTTAACATCTATAGGAATGCTTTATTTAGTACATAAATAAAAGTTGCTGATAACCTTAATTCTGGAAAACAGATACACATAGGAAGAGTTGTCTGGCTTGCATTTAAATAGAAGTGTTGTAATATCTTGTCTTGCATATCAAGTGCAGAGCTTTGAACTTGAAACTAGCTAAGCATTCTCTGCTCTGAACTAGAAACTGCTTAACCAGAAGTGGCAGAAGAAAAGTTCTGAGAGTCAGGCCTAAAATGCATGGGGTTATTTCCGTGAAAGCAAGTGATACATCAGCATGGTTGTACAACATCTCAGTCCTAGCTTATTTGGGCTATTTTTTAAGTCACCAAGAGAAGATAAGAATCACTTGGCTCCATCAGGGAAAACAAACAATGAAAGAGAACGAGTGAAGTTTGTAAGTATATCACTAACTTTGGCAGGAAGGAAAAAATATTTAAGCAAAAGAACAGTACTGGTCATAATAAATTTAAACTGGAGATTAATTGGACATGAAAGATTTCTCACCAATGGAGGACGGAGTTTCTTCTGTGTGGAAGTCAGGGAGCAGAGCTCTGGTAGCAAGTTTTATTATGGAAGTCAATCAGATTACCAAAGGAGGTTCTGTGATGTTCTTTGCTGTTTATCACATGACTGTGTCTGATGATCAAAATTTTAGAAGAATCACATGTAGTTCACTGAACATTTCAATTATGGGTTCCTCTAATTGATACAGACGATTTAGCCATTAGGAGAAAGAGCTTTCATCATCATTGCACAAAACACATTCTATGCCATGTTTTTATTTTAGAAAACCTTGGCTGTATGAAATACACTGCAGCAGGTTATACCATCACCTTCCACATGTATGCAATTAAGTTACATATACAAATTCTTATAATATTTATATCAAATTCAAAACTACTTTTAAACCATTTTGTTTCCTGGGTTGCATTTGTATTTAGCAATTTACATTTCAAACAAAAAGTCTTAATTGGAAGTTATTTGATGGTAACTTCTTTTTCCCCCTCAACATTTTCAGGTCTTACCTTGGCCTAACATCAGAAGAACCTGCCAGTGAATGTGCTTACAGGAGAACACAAGTATGCAAGGAAACGATATCATCTGAAATGTAAAAATGAATAAAGATTTTCACGTATGTAACAAAGCGGAACTATACTATTTTTATTTAAAAATCATGTTAATTAACAGCATATACATAATACAAAAAAACCGACAGTAAATGCATTATGTTGGATTCAGAGATGAGGCAGTATTGATCTACTCTCTACTGATGGAATTCTGTATGTCAAAAAGGGTTGAGGTTTCATCCTATGTTGAGAGCAGCATGTTGTCAAGAACAATATATGGTTCTGTAATGAGTTTAGTGTAACACATGTTGTTAACAGCTAACAGTATAGTAACAAGTTTAGTGGCTGATATATGACAAAAAGAAGTTCATAGGTGAAATTTGATTAAGATGAACTAATTAAGTCTTAGATAATTGAGGAGTACTACTAGAGCTGTTATATGAGCTGTGTTGCTCATATATCAAAGCCATTAAAAAAAACTAGAAGCCTGTAAGAGTTGGGTATGGCCATAAAAGATAAAACTGTGTGTAATGGCATCTAACATTTAAACATTAATAGTGTTTGTGTGAATGGTATGTTTGTCAGTGAAAGTTACTGTCAAGTCTTGCAGTAAAAGGGAAAAAGTGGTTGAGCATTTGAATAGCTTTGTTGTAAAAATAATTGCTTTTATTTTTACATCTTATATACATTGTCTCTTCCCAAGAGAAGTTGTGTGACTTGGTGGGGTTCACAAAAAAAAAGTATATATTGTTTGTATGTACACATACATCATCCTACCAAACTCTGAAATTTCTATTCCATACAATGGAGCTGAGGTAAATGGCCATAAGAACTACTTTTAAATTGACAAACAATTTTTCATATTCTTGTTCTTATAAGTAGCCAAAACATTTAGCTGAAACTCTCCACTGGAAAAAAAAAGCATTATCTGACACAAAAAGAGTTAACCCAGATGATTCAAATTAGTAATTTAAAGGATTCCATAATGGAAAGTTTCCAAGTAGTGTAGCTGCAGAATGCCCTATCAGTCTCATAGTTTATGCAGCCAACTGTATGTACACATGTGGTTATTGTTTGAATTTTCATTGTTTCAAAATGTGAAATGTGTTTTTATGAATGAATCACTAAAATGGGGCTGGATGGCAACTGCTGAAATCACCTGTTCTGCCTTGTAGCCTGACTTACAAGCAGCATTCTCCATTCATGCATTAAAGTGAAAGAAGCTTCTGTCTGGTATGTTGATCACAAACAGCCATCTGTTATCCTGGAAGAGATAGGAGAGTTACCAGCAGAGTAAACTTAAAGTGCTTAAAGAATAAATTAAAGATGGCAGAGGCCTATTAAATGCTTTCTCCATCTCTGTCACTATTGGTTTCTGTAATATATGAATGCATACTTTGTGCTGCTATTCCAGATACCAACTATTCCCCCTCCCCCCATTAAGTCAACTACCAGTAGTTTAGAACGCAGTTTAAAATTTCCTGTATCGTCTGTCTTCCTTTTTATCATCCCCCCCCCCTTTCCCTTCTTGGTGTTTCTTCCTTTTAAAGAATTTTCCAGAACAAGATGAATGTTAAAAAATATGATTTTGAACTTCTCATTTGCTTACCTTAAGCTACACTTGCTTATGTTTGCAACATTTCCTTTTGAGTCTTTCCAGCCCCCAAAGGATTTCTGTTATTTTTATGTGAATTCCATCCAATTTGCAGAGATCTTTTTGGTAATATGCCTGGGACTCACTGGTGAATTCCAGGTGTGGTTACAAGGAGCATGGATAAAGAATATGATTTATGTCTAGATAGAGCCCTTTACATTGTTTCAGGTACCCATATGACCTCTGCACGTAGGACTGAATGAATTACCAGACGTTATTAACATTTGGTTCACTAAGAGGCTTTAGTGGCTTAGCTGGTTGTTCACAGAAAAAAAAAATGTTCCACAGTCTGCCCTAAAGCTACATGTAGAGAAACTGTTACCTTCCTGCTCTGGGATACAGTACTTCCAAGTATGCAAGTCTTTTTATTGGTATTCTGTTACAAATTTATTTGTAGTTTCTGCTTGCTTGTTATCCTTAGATTCTTTACAAATATTGTGCCTTAGGGTTATTTCCATCCCATTGAATATGTTCCAGAGTATTTCCCATAGCAGTAGCTTGCTTCCCCCCCCATACTTACCTTCATCTTGCTGTTTTCTGACTGAGTTTTAGCCCCGTAATTACCTTGATATACCCCCATATCCTTGTAGTTGTCCACATTGTGGCCTCTCAAAAATTAATGAAGATACCAGAGAAAACATGACCTCATAACAGTTCCTTTGGCACCATACACACACACAGATATATTGTTGCATGACATTGGTCACGCAAGTCTTTTATTTGCTATCAGTTTTCAGATTTATCTTGAGCCCTACAGTATTCACTGCTTTCCTTAAGATTCAGAGTTTTTCTATAGTCCTTATTTGTCTAATCATCTCTCACTCAACATTGTAATCCATCTAGTGCATTCTGAGTAAATTAGAGGTTTTACAAGAGTAACAGATACTTTCCTGAAGTTCAGATACACCTAAAGACTTCCTTCAGACCTTGTATTTTGTTTTGGCTTTTGGGAAGAGCGTTGCTTCTCTTGTAAACTAGATACTGCCTAGGAGTCTGTTGGTCTTTATGGCTAATGTTTTCAGACATGCTTGTCCTAAGGGTAAGCCTAGCATGGCTTAAAATTTCAAAGGTAGTGTTCTTATATATAATGTTTACAGCCAAGTGATTTTCATGACTACTGAAACCTAATTTAAACAGTATTCACTTAATACTTCTTAGTGCTATTCTTTTTCTCAGTACTGATGGCTTTTTTCAATGTTTTCAGGGGGTTTCTTCCTCTAGTGCAGATCTTAATGGGCATAAATAATCAGGAGTGGGATAAATGAATAGTGTAGATACATTTAAATGTATCCTCTTAAAATACAGAAAGCTATAGAATGCCTTAGAATTATTTGCTAGAGATTTAATATTCAGCCAGTAATTATTAGTGCTTTATTTTGATATGACATTCATCAGTTAACATAGTTGCACTTCCTAACACTTTCTTAAAAAGAAAAAGAAATCAAAGCTCATTTCCATTTGAAGATGCAAATACTAGCTGCTAATTAATAATACTATAAGTATTTTTAGACACTGATAGGCAGATGGCACATCTGGGAAAAAGGTAATGCAAACAGAGCAATGTAAAGGTGTAACAGAATGGAAAGCAGAGCAACAACAGCAGAGCTTACTCAAATGCAGCAGCTGCAGGCACAAAAACAGAAGAAAAAAACTACTTACCTTCAGAAGACTTCAGAGACGCAGAGCCCTCCAGCAAGATACCCTCACCTTCACTGCCAATCCTTAAATGAAGCTTGGATCCTGGCTCCACCCCTTCCAATCACTCAGGTGCATTGCATACACCTGAGCTCCCCTGGCTTGGCCCTGCCTTCCACCAGGTGCTCACTATTTCAAGCCATGACTTAGCATTTCTGCTACAAAAGGTAATCCCAGCAAGATATTACTACAGCTGAAGTTCATCCAGAATATGGTCTTCATAAATATGTATTCCCTATATAAATACTACTGTGTGTGCTTGATGTATAAAAATATAATTATTAATGTGGACCACCAATTACAGTAATGTCTAATAAAGGCTGATACTGTAAGTACAAGCACAGATCTACATCAACAATTTGGGAGACTTGCAAATAAAATTAATTTTCTTGCCAGTATATTGATCATTGTATATCATTGCATATTGTTGGGATAGATACAGTTAGAGATACGAAGTTAGGAAGAACACAGATTTATAAAGTGTTATCTGTTATTCTAATGTGATGTGTTAGTGGCAATTAGGAAGAAGAGACACCATAATTCTGTTTCTAAGGGGAAATTCTTGTGTGGTGGTTATGAACTTCTAGTCAGGTACAGAAATCAAATACTTTTATCTGGAAGCTGTGCAATTAAATGACTGAGACTTGATTCTGCTGTAATGTGGTGTTTCTTGAGTAGTCTTGCAGCTGCTTTACTTAGAAATTCAGTGGTAGCTGTTTTCCTTCAAAAGTGGTAACTTTATGGCTTGGCTAATAACATCAAACAACACTGGCCCCCAAATTCATAAAATATAAGCACAGTGCCTTCTTCAGTCTCCCTACCCAAAGCACCTTCATCTTCCTTTTCATATGCTACTTTAAAAGATGTTTTGTGGAGGTAGTATTTTGAATAGCTGTTTTTCTCAAGACAGAATATAGGCTTTTGACTTATTTGGATTTTTTTATTCCAATACTTAAGTGATGTGTTCTCCCTAGGACCGTGCTTTTTGCGAAAGAAAGTGATCGTAGATTGAAACTATTAACACGGGGAAAATAGGAAATGGTTATACTGTAAAAATAACTGTGAAAATGTATCAGATTGTTCAGAGAGGGAACAGCCTTCCAAGAAGCATTGATCGCATTCTCACACTCTGCTTTAAACACATTCTTTATCTTTAAAAGGAAACAGAAGAAAATCAGTCAGTAAATCAAATGTAATCGAGGTCTAGTCTGCAAAACTGTATCATTCTGAAGTAAGGCGTTAGGTGTGGGCATTTGAGACAAGAACTGCCAGTGCTGAGACCTCTTGTGCTCTGAGAAAAGTGCATATACATCGTTGGTTAGATAACATCTTTCTTGCAGCTCTTGATGGTTTTTCTTCATTGTCTGAAGATAGCAGTTATGGTTACTATCTATTAGAAAACAGACTGTACTTTTCTACTGCAATAAATAAGGGCTTTTTTTTTTTTGCTTTTTTTTTTTATATAATCTGTTTAGAGAAGGAAATTGGATTTCTTACCCCAAAACCTCCACCTTCACTTGTTGGCAAAATAAAACCCAAACAACTGTTGAAAGACTGCATGTTCTTGCTGCAACTTTGTAAACCGGTTTTGTGATGAAGATTTCACTGCCAGTAACCTGAGCTTGTCTCCATTGCTCCAGCACTAGATCACTAGTCAGTTCCCTAACTTCTACTTTACCTCGCAGGTACAAAATTGCTTTTTGCTTGCAGTAATGCAAAAATTGGTTATTTTAAGCAAAAGAATTCAGTAGTATTTATGTTTTTTAAGCTCCTTCAGAGTAACTTTATCTTTTATCTATGTCCTTAATACAAACAAATTATTTCTAGCTAATTTTAATTCAGTCATCAATAAAATGGAAACATTGTTACTTTAGAGGTAAAATAAAAATCCAAATTACTTGGCATTAATTATACTGTGACAGAAGAATTCATAATTTCCTTATTGGGTCCTTTGTGATGTTCCCTACCATACATTACATTTATGCAATATTATGAAATAATGAAGGCCAGAGAGTTGGCTGGGTCTCCCTGTGTCCAAATGTCGTCCCCTGAGCCACTTGGGAGCATCACTCCAGATGGTTGCGATGGGCCAAAGCTGCCATGCAGCATGCTACCAGCTTGGCAGTGCAGGTGATGAGCAGTCTGATGTTCAATTTATACCACGGTACCACTCTATTATACAGTACAGGTGGAGCAATAATGACTCGGATAAGGTTTTTTAAATGTTCCACTTTGCCAAGCTCAGAAGAAGACTTCTAGGGGGGTCTTCAGTCCCACTGAATTTCTTTTTTTTTAGTAAGTGCCTCAAATACATTGATTTCATAATATCCAAATAAATAAATAATAAGAGCACTTGCCTAGGAGTCCTTAGTCCCTGCACTCAGTACTGTGCATTCAAGCTGTATAATTACTGCTTAATGAAAATACATAAGCAGCCTAGGAGATTAAAGTATCCTTATTCTTTCTGGCCTGGGTGTCTTCCATTCCCCAGCACAGATTATCAAAATCTCAAGGTGGATGTAAGAGATGCTTTGTACACAGGCCTCTGCTGATGGGAGTACTCTCCTACCAGACAGGGGAGGCTGATTCAAGTCCTTCAAGCAGTAAAGGCACAGAATCCAATCAACCATTTCCTTTCCAGCTGCTGTTGAATAACACATTATCCTAACCTCTGTTCTGTGGAGTAAGAGTAGGTAACAAAGGTATGTGTCCCAAGGGAGGGTGAGATATCCCTTACTTCTGCCAAAATTACATCTAGAAAAGCTCTTAGACATTTGAAGTAAATTGTTGCCTGATGGCTAACCTAAATTTCACCAAGGAGACAAAATGAGCAGCAATTAGTGGCATCCTCTAACGTGCTTTCTAAGCTGCCATATGTGTGTCTTTGGTTAGAATTCTTAGGAATACAAAGGTTCTCGTGCACTGTGGTTGCTAGGTACTACTTCTGCTGAGCTCTCCAGCTTCATACATTTACTCATCTTTATTGTTGGGCAGGGTGCTACTTAGTGAGAGCAGTGTTCTGTGCTCAGTTGCATGGGGATAAGTGGCTATGCAAAGGACAGAGTTCTAAAGAATGAAGTCAGTAAACTTTAAATTTAATTAGGCCTCTAATCCTGCAGACCATTCATGGTTTTGCATTGTGATATCTTCGTGTTGTCTTAAATGGGACTGCTTACTTAAGTGAAGTTCTGGGTGTAATTGCATGCAGGTTCACATCTGAGCAATCACATTTTAGCTTCGTACTGCAGCACTGTAATGAATCAGATAGCTCTGATGTTACCCCTTGGCCAGTCACGGTGAAGAGGTTTCTGAAATGGAGTATGTTTCTGTGTAATGGCTTACACTTCGTTTCCATGCCCATCCAAACTTAAGTGCTTACAGAGGCACATCACACGGAGTATTTTAACTGTTGGGTTAAGAGAGTCATAAGGCATAGATTTTCAATGCGGTAGGTCATGACGCTGCAGTTTCACTGGGTTGTGTGTGACTATATTTGCATAGGCAGATATTCAGACAGTTAATGGTAGCACAGAATGCTTTAATGATTTTCATTTGCATCAAGCTGTTCTCACCTCTTAGTAACATAATGGATAAATAAAAGAGGCTTTTTGTTTGCTCTCCATGAAAGTTACCAGTGATTAAGTGGTGCTGAGGGAACGGGCTGATGCTCTTAAAACACAACAACAAAAATAAAAAACAAAACAAAAAAAGGAGCAACAACAGAACTAGCCATCAAAGCTGACTTCAAAGTGACCTACTTCATTTTGAGGTAAAATGGCACTTGAATAATTTTATTTTGATGTTATGCACACTTCCTAACTCAAAACACAGACGTGGTCATTCCAAACAAAATACAGAAATAGTTGCTCATCAGACACACAAAGCACTCATCATTTGTTAGGGTCCACTTCGTAGTGCTGAATTACAAACAAAGCAATACACTCTTTGACAAGTTTTTCTTCCAAATGGATTCAGCAGCCATTTTTATTATTAAAAACTATGACCAGAATATAAATTGGAGGAAAATTGATACATTTTGCACTACAATTGTGACTCCATTGGCCTCATTTTAGCTTTGACATCTAGCAGTGCCAGTATATTCCCCACTCCTCCCCCCCCCTTTTTTTTTCTCCTAAATTTGTTAGAGTTTCAGCTCTGCGTGTAGTGCTGAAAACCACAGCCAAGACAGTACATACCCTCATTAGCCAGATTTCCATGGTCTCTATTTAGGGTACAAGGGTACAATGTTCCTGATGCCAGGAATTCCTGATGCTAGGAACAACAGGCTTTCAACTACTTGTTTTTTTGTTGTTTTTTTTTTTTTAATTTTCTGTTGATAACTTCCAGTCCTTTCAGTTTCTAACCTTGTGCCTTTGAGATAGTGATCTTGAGTGCTTACTTCTTGTGGCATTCAGCTTCTCTCTTTCAAGCTTTGTGTTATTTAAATCGAGATAATGAACCTGACTTCATATGTTAGCAACACCCTCTGTTTTCAAGGAATGAATTGGGTGTTTGAGGCACACAAAATATGTAAATTCAGATCTGCTGAATATCTACTTTTAATGGTCCTTCTGTTTGTTATTGGCATTGATTTGTGCAGTGTTTGACTGGGGGCTAATTAAATTCCTGAATTTACAATAAGAATATGTTAGTCTATCAATTCCTTCACTGATTTTAATTCCCTTACTCTTTCAGTTAATTTTCTTTTGAATCTGCCTTTGTGTTCTCTGTTTGGCATAAAAGGACTAGTGAACTGCCTGAATGCAGGAGAAGCTGAGGGAAATCTCCATCTGCAATCAGTCAGTCTCCCCCACTGCAAGAGGGGTGTTGGATGTTATTACGTGTCCAATAAAGATGGCTGAATTCACTGATTACTGCCTGAGTAGCATAACAATTCTTTAGCAATTTGTTGCAGGTAGGAAGGGTTTAGGATTTCTTCTAAGAAGAGATCTGTGCATATGAGGATATGATTTTTTTACCTTGGATTAAGAATAAAATGATATTTGCAGGTATGCTTGATTTAGGTGTATAGTAAGATGCAAAGTGTTATCACACTATCGGCAACACATTTCAGTTCATGTAGATAAGGATGTATTTTACTTGTGTTAGCAATGTAGGTTGTGTGTTTACAGCCTCACAACGGCCTTAATCATCTTAATCTTGTTTTTTTTTTATGTGTACAACACATTGAAATATAACTTCCTAAGTATATATCACTAAGAAGATATTGCAGAAGCAAACCCTTTAAGCAAAGGTGAAGCACTGTAGTTAATGCAGACAGAACTACAGCAACTCTGTCTTTTTTAGCTACAGTGGGAAAACTTTGCTCAAAAATGGTAATTGAGTGGTTTTAATTGAGTGCCAGAAAATTGCTTCTGTGTGGTCATCCCTGCTTAGAGAATCTTCAAACTCAGTGTTTTCCATTTTTCCTTGTTTCTTTCTTTCTTGACTAGTTGCTTCCGTAAATTGGATTTATAAACTATGAATCTAAAGAGGATAGCATGTTGTCTAGAGGATTTGATCCAGATGTATATTATTACCTTTTTGATAAATATCTTTTTAAGTACTTACGGTGAAGAAGGGTTTTTTGGTTTTTGCTTTTTGTTGTTGTTTGGTTGTTTCTGTGTGTGTGTGGGGGGGGGTTGTTTGTTTTTTAATATCCCAACTATCTTACTAGCAGCCAAATTAGTGTTGAATAAAACTCCAGAAAATTCAATAGTATTTCAGCAGGGATTCATTCAGCCCTTGGGTTTTGGGCTGTATCGTATTGCAAGCTCTTAAAAATAAGAGTGTTTGGAAAGCTGCAGGCTTCCCATCTTTTTGTCTGGAAAAGTTATAAAATGGAACAGGCAGGCTTTTCACTGAGCTGCTGAGAACACAGTTCTGGCTGTGCAATCAGGACTAAAAAAGGAGCAAGATCTGCACTAAAAATAGAAATGGAGGCTGAGCCAACTGCAGTGGGAGTTACAATCCTTGCACAGCACAGGGTTGGTAGGTTCAGCTGAGGACACTCAGTTACAGAAAATCAAATAAACTTTATCCCGCTCCTGTAAAGCCATCATACCCTAACTGCTCTAACTGGATTTTTAGCAGTCAGCAGAACTATTAATCATTCCTGCAAATTAACATCTTCTTTCAGATGCAGAATTTTTTCAGAGACAATTATATTCACCCCACAGTACGAGGGAAATACAGACTGGTTTTACGTAAATGTTTGGAGAATGTAGGGGCAAATTGCACAAATTTAAAGCACTTTCTCATGGCTGGAGAATGCATTCATACTATTCTTTTGAGCATTAAGCTGATGTGCCTGCTGATATTATAGACTCCAGGTGGGCGTGCTCTGCTGACTCAGGTATCTTTCCAGGCCTTGGAACCTTGTCATGGACTGCAGATTTCACAGTAGATGCTTTGAGGGAGGTTGCTCTGCTCATTTCAAGAACAAAGTACAGAACACCGTAGGTTGTTCCAGCCCTCTACTGTATCCTCTCCTGTCCTGTCTTATCCTGTCCTTCATTGGGAGCACAGTTCAGGAAGTGTTGAAGTGTTTTGGTCATTTGACACATGGGAAAGCGTAGACAGCAGAGAGAGTATGTGGAAGAAGACCAAAAGATAGAAATCGTTAAACTTTCAGAGTCCAAGTAATATATATATTAGAAAATTATGAATTAATTACTTCATTTTCCTTTCTTATCTCCCTCCCCACCAGAGTACCAACTACACTATTTCTTATGTCCAGACTCTTCTCCCAGCACCCATAATTTCATCGCTTCCACATTCCGTATTGAGCACACAGTTTAGCAGAAGCTGAGAGCAGCTGCCCTGCAAAAGGACACCATCAGCACAATGTTGCTGGTGAGGAGGAAGCAGCCATCATCTCTAGTGAGTTCAGAAGCCTGTTCTTGCTGCTGTTGTATTACCATTACTTATGCTTATATTTGAAGAGCTGTATTTTCTGAGGGAAAAAAAAAGGAATGCATGCAGTCAAGAAGGCATTGGAAAGGGATGATGATCAGAAATGGCTGAAATATGTCTATCATTGTATTTTGGTTGCATGCAAATCTTAGACAGACTGTTTCATTTACCAACTTTCACTAAATATTTATAAGACTACATGGGGCTTGCCCTCATTTAACCATCGACCATTCATGCCCAGTTTCTGTATACCTTTAGCTGTTACTCTTTGGAACCAATCATTTGGTATAATAAAAGCAACGTAGCCCTGTAGTGCAGATGTAATATTAGTGACTTCATGGAAATAACTTAATGATTATGCTAAAAAATAATAATAATAAAATCACATCCAATCCAAAGGATTGTTAAAATTGTGTATGCAAGGAGAAAAATAATTTTAGTAATGTTTTTTAAGTAACTGAATGTTGTAGAAAGAGGAAATGGTGTTACTTGAACACACAATTTCAGTTTAGCCAGAGGCTTTTAAAAAATGTTGTTTAAGATGGGATGGGTTATAGGTTAGGAAACCACAGTGATAGAACTGAATTGTCAAGAGATAACCACCAAACTGAATATGAACAGCTATGCAGTTTTACCTTAGATGCTTTAACATGATTAATCTTGAATTCAGTAATTAAGGTTAATTCTGCAGATCCTTACACATGCAAAATGAACTCAAGACTTTTTTTGTTAAGTTGAATTTGTGTTTATCAGAGCCCTTTCAAAGTACAAGGGAGGTCACAGCTGTTCTTTTCATTCACGTGTAATCTGGTAAAACAAACAACATATGTATGGGGCATAAGAGTTTAGCACTCAGAACATAGGGATTTGTATATAAATTTGAAAACTGTAAATAACAAATTGTGCTTAACCTTTATCTTTCCGCCCATCAACCTGATTTGTTAATAAAGATTTGTGTTGGAATTGAGGTTTTAATGCGTTACATTGTTCAGAAAAATAACACTTTCTCCAAGTGCAAGATAACAAGGTCCATGTTTACATCCTCAGCCTTAATTCTAATTGTCATAAATCTCTTAGATTTACATAATTAGTACATTTACATAATCACTGAAGACCTTCATCTGCACTCCACTGAAAGTAGACCTGAACCTTGCTGGAAAAAAAAAAAAAAAAAAAATCACACTTATTCGTATTTCATACGGCAAGCATACAGGACTGACTGCAGATGTAGGCACAAAGACTTTTTCTTTAGAGCTTGGTGGTGTCTGAGGGAGCTTGGTAGTTTAGCACACTAGCACATAAATGCTCACAAGCAGTCTGCTGGCAGTCCATGCTACCATATTGTATCTGGAATGGATAGTGCTTGGGGCGAGGAGATGCAGAATATAGCGTGCTCACATCTGGCCAAAGGACTTTTTGTTCTGTCACAGCATAGACAACAGTTGTAGTGCTCTTATTTACTCAGGGAGATGGAGCTTCCAAATGCTGAATATTAAAAAACAAACACAAAG
Source organism: Perdix hodgsoniae (assembly GCA_035772895.1). NCBI lineage: Eukaryota > Metazoa > Chordata > Aves > Galliformes > Phasianidae > Perdix > Perdix hodgsoniae. The sequence goes on along the minus strand of JAPSGF010000004.1, from coordinate 20,207,375 downwards.
CATGTCACTGAGTCTCTTGCAAGTCAAGTGGGAAGATTAGCTGAATATTTCAGAAGTACTAAAAAAATTCATCCTTTTTTTTTCCCACCTTGATGGAGACAGCTACAGAAACCCATTAGTTTGCACATTAGTTGTCACAAGGAGATTTGCTCTTGCATCAGACATTGAACTTACATTTGACTTTCTCAAACCACAGAACCCTTACCCCTCATTTTATTCTAAAAATTCTGCCAATTCAGGGAAAATATACTTGGTAGACTGAAACACTAGAAAGCAAATACTTGAAAGCAGAATAGGTGGTTGTGATTCTGTTAAATGATAGTAGCAAAGATGAATTTCCTGTAGGAAATGAGTAATTCACAGGATATAGGTTAGAACTTGACACTGTGCAAGTCACAACTGAAAGTTATCACCATCTGTAAAGAGAATGGCCTCTTTACAGCTAGGTCAGACCATTAAACTGTTCAGTGGCCAAGTACCTATAACAGAAAAGCCACCATAATTGTTAGCTGTCTTCTTATATGACTTGAGTTGGTGCTGTGAGAGTGCGACATTACTGTCTGTGCCAGGAAGTAATTAAATTATAGCACTTGCATAAAATCTTTTCTTGGGTACTTAGTCTGCAGAGTAGCTTGGTGAGAGGTTTCAGTAGACACTTCTATTCGAAACACGGACAGGAAATCAAAAACATTTGAAGGCATCTTCTCAAAATAGAATGATCCTGAATGGATACAGCACAGGTCAACAAGACAATGATTTCTGCACTTCAGAATGGTTTCCATTTATACTTACCTGCCAATCTTTCTAATTACCAAATTACTTGGCAAAATCAAGTAGAACACAGCATAATTATCCTTTTTGATCTTCACTTGCCAAAAGAGTCCTGGTTTCCTGAGTGGGATATTCATGAAAATTCAGGACTTCTCTGCATTTGGAGCCAGAGAACAAATAAATGGTTTGATACCTGGACTTAAGGTTGTTTCCTCTCCTGGCCTGCATGCTGAGTGGCCATCAAGAATAGGAAGCCTTGCTTTTCACTCAGTCTTTATCAGTGGTAAAAAAATGCAAGTTTAATTGGCAAGACAGATTACATTTTCTTCCTAGAGAAGAAAGTTCCCACAGAACGTCTTGAATACATTTAAGGAATTGCCACATAACATTTTAAACTATCTTCTGGCTTAAGAGCAGTCACCAATCTTGAAAGGTTGAAAGAAGTTGAGCTTGCAAAAGTCTATACTCAATTGCTTCTCCCATGTCACCAAACTGTGGTTCTTGAAAGATCTAGCCAAGGTAAACACATCAGTTCATGCTCCTCAGACTGAACTCATCAATTTCCAGGAGTCCCTGTCCTTGACGAGAGTTTTATGTTCTTGTTTACTTTTGTCAGATAAGATGACCTGAAGGCTGTCACTATGAGAAGAGCAAAAATTTCAAGGAGCCTCAAGCCTTATATCTGCTCAATGGGTGCATGAGGCTTCAAAGTCACATAAGCAAATGTTCAGTTCTGGCAGGTATTGGGATACACCTCTCCTAGTACTCCTGTTGCTATATCAGAAGTAACTTTTCATTCATTTTGATGCATAAAAAACTTTTATGCGGGTTTGTTGTGCAGTGAAACACGAGCAATGATAGTGTGAGAACGTTCAATCATAAACAGGTTGTTTTAAAGCTATGTCTGCACAGCAATGCATTGATATTTAAAAACACAAGCAAAATTTTCAATTGTCTACCAGGAAGACAGTTTTATGATGAAGGTAAACCGTCATCCCTAAAAGCAAAAAATAAGGGCATCATAGAAGTAAGAGTTGGCAAGAATACTTTTGCTGTCGAAGAATTTTGTACATTTCCAGATTACAGCCAAGCAAAACATAGGTAAGCATCTGTCTGCAATCTGCACAGTCGCAGGATATCTTTTCTGGCAACTCATCCCTTAAATAGTAATAATTTCCTTGTAGTTGTCCTATTGTCATACCTTATGCACAGTTGCTTGGACTTGCAGAGTGGCTCATGAATACAGTAAACTGGAGACTAGATAGGAAAATGAGGAGGCAGGAGACTAAAAAATAGTTTAAAAAAATGAGTGGGAAAATGAGAGCAGAGCAGAAGGAAAGAAAAAGAATAAGCTCTGAGGAACATCAGTGCCAGTAAATGTAATATCCTACTCTCGAGCAAAAGAGAATAAAGCACAGATGGAAATGGGAGGGTATATTCATCTAAACCCATTACAAGAAAGCAAGCTGATTGTTTCTCTTGTGTTCTTTACAGTGTTTTTATGCCGCTTCTATATAAAATCATGCATTGTCATTGGTGAGGAAAATGTATACCTAGAATTTAAACGGTCCTTTAAAAGCAAGCATATGTTGCAGAAGTAATGAGCAACAGAGATGGGAAATGAATGATGGTGGCCATTCCTAGAGAATCCACAGACCTCCTGAAAGCTAGGGATCAAATCTAGGCTTCATCCTCCACTTCAGTTAAATAAGCTGCAACAGTCGCTGGCAGGTTTGTTTTCCCATAAGTCAAAACTCCACTTTTGGACTTTGGACTCTTACCTTTGCCCTTTCATTTCAGTGAAAGACCAGCATGTACATATGAAAACAAAATTATTTTATTTTCTGTAATGATCAAATCCAAATATTATTTTACCTTTGCCAGCTTTGTGTAGGGTGATGTGCCATCTTGCACATTTCTTTTCCTGGAGCGATTCCCAGAAGTATGCTATAATTTTTCTTGCTCATGTCTCACTCACTTTATTTATGAGTTGCCTACACTAGGTTGTCAGTCCCTGGGGACAGGCCTATACAGGAAATCTGTAAACGATATTTAATACATAAAAGTAGGAGAGTAGCAAAAGAGCACAGCAATACTCCAAAGGATCTAATTCACAATATTCACCTAGATCATGGGTAGCTTAGTGTCCCTGTTTTAAACCACAAACATTTTTATCTGTTTTGTCACGTAGAAGGAAAAGATGTGTCAAAGATTACAGAGTCTGAAAGAAATTTTACTTAATGCTCACTGATGCTCTTCAGCTGCTAAAAATTTAAAAGCTGAAATCTCACAATGCACTTTTGTAGCAGAGTTATGTAGTGCTAGAGGAATGAGAATGAAATACTGTAGCCTGGTTCTCTATTTGGAATACCTAGTCTCAGTAAACCACACATTTACAAAAATGTGTCAGTTCTTGTGGAATTTGGTGCATTCAGTTTCTCAAACTGGGCACACAGAGCTTGGAGAGACACTGATTTAACATAATAAATAAATACCAGGTTTTAAAATCTGCTAGTTGCGTAATAAAATTAAGAGTAAATGACTACTACCTGAACCGTTTTAAGTGTGGAGTAAAATCCTTCCATGTTCAGCATCCATACATAATCTGAAATATCAAACTTGTGAGTTAAATGCTGTGGGGGTGTATGTTCAGCTCAAAATACAATTAAGGACAATGAGCCAACATTTCCAGGAGATCCCTGTCAAGTGGAAACAATTCAAAGAGCAAATTTCAACCTGGCTTACAGAATCACAATTAAGTTACTCTCTGATGACTGGATCTAATAGCAGCATCATAATTTTGCAGTTCTGGGTTCTTACTGATCACATAGAAAGTGGATTTTTAAAGATTTTTCTCACTATTAGGAACGTGAATTCCTATTAGCTGGAAAATACAATCAAGATAAGGCCTTCTTTCTCCCATGCCATCACAGCTGGAAACAGCGTTTTGCTGATGAAATCTGATCGGTTCGATCAATCCTTTGATTACACCTGTGCAATCTCATTAATTGAAGAATAATATGACCTAAGGAAATTTAATGGCTAGTAACACTGTATAGGAAAACTGATATACAAAGTTTGATGTACATTTTGAACTGCAGTTGTATTTATAGGCTGACTGCCTGAAGAAACAAATACTTTTTACCATCCCCTAGGCTTGCTGTGAGGTGCCACAGGCCTAGACTTTTCCCTGTCATACAGATAAGTGTCACAAAAGGTCAGGCCAGAAAGCAGGGCGTCACCTCTACCCGTCTGATGTTCTGATTCATTTAAGAAATCAACCTGATATTCATGCTTGCGTTCTTCACCTGGCAAGTGTTCCATTGCTGGGTCTCTTTATAAACACTGCACTAGGTGTGATGAGTCTGCCATCCAACCTAGCTTGTTAATACATCTATACATTTCAGGGATGCTCTTAAACTTGCTTTTGGGGCCTGCAAGCTATAAGCACAGGACCTCACTCACAGGGCTGTCTACATGTCTGTCTATGTGAACTGGCATTCAGTGAGGTGCTCAGCACAGCATATGAGTAATGTGGGGCTGCCAGCATATGTGAGAACAAGCAGAGTGGGAAGCAAAGCATGAAGCCAGACAGAACCAAGATCATTCTGTGTGCTGTGCAGAAGCAGGTTTGTGGCCATACAGGCTTTCTAGTTATGATGCACAAGTGATTGTACTTCTGTGTAAGGCTAAGCCCTCCTTCATTCTCACTATGACTGCAGAGCAGGAGGGAAATGTAAGGGTTCTAAGTAACATAGCAGTTACCACCACCAGGTTGATTCAACCTTGCATCAAGCAATATTAACCCTTTTGCTGATGTGCAGGATGGACACGTCCCACTGGTAAGGTGACGTGACATACTGCTTCTGCCTGTTGTTTCTCCTGACACCTGGACTTTCAACATGATCACTTTAGAAGTGATTCATTAAGTGACCCTAAAGAACTAATTGCTCAGTGGAATTACCAAGAGTGAGGTAGCCTGAGGACAGGCATTCCTGAAGCTAGCTTTTCAGATGCTGTCTCATTTGCTACCACTTGGTAGTCCCAGCTCTGGTGTCAGTGAGTACCTAAAGGGAAGCATTATCCATGGGTGCACCACTGTTTTTTTCTGATGTAAGGATCCCAAGTGAAACCAGTTACCTCACTGAAAGCTCAACACCCACGTATCTCCCATACCATACACTACTGAAGTGGTTACCCTCTCCATCCTGACACCTGAGTGTGCAAGTAGAGCTCCTAGCCCTTTTCTGGGTAGCAGAGCTTTCACAGGAATTTTCATCAGGCATACCAGAGCAACAAGCAGGTCCTTACGCATGTAGTTGTTGCCCTTAGCAATGGGAATGTGCAGGTATTGCTGGTCAGGGAGCAGATCTCTTTGGGGTCTGCCACTCATCTCAGATCCAGGACCTGAAGATGACTTTCCTAATGGTATCCCCTGTGTCCTACCCTAGCTACAGCTGAGTGAGGGATATGGCACTGGCTTTGGAGAAGCGGCACAATTTGTTCCAGTAGACAGGGCTGGAACGAGCACATCCCACTTCATCACTGAGCCTGGATGCTTTCTGCAAAGGCACTGCAGAGTGCGAGCCACCAGCTGGGGAGAGGAAGAGAGAGCACATCTGATGTTGTCTTACCCTGGTCACTGGTCCCACAGGTTTCAGCCAAGACTGCAAGAGATGCCCCTTGTGAGGCTGGCTTGTTGACCTCTGCTGCTGTTGGTAGTGAAAAGAAGATTACTCCTGTGGTGATTCAGGCTGACCTAGATTTTTATTTTTAAAAACAAACTAGCTGGGGTTGCTCAGAAGTTTATGCTCTGTTCTTGTTTGTTGTTGGTTTGGGGGGGGGGGGGGGGGGGGGGGGACGGGACTGTTTTCTTTAATAAGAAAGAAATCACTCAGAAGCATGCCTAGGCTTGTTGCAGGTGGTTACATTCAGCTGTAACCTGCCTGGTTGAGAGCTTGGTGAGCTGGGGGAGGGAAAACATGCTAGTTTGAACTGGATTTAGTAGCAAGAATAGTTTGACTTAGGCTGCAGAAAGAAAATTGTATAACACTGTTGTGCTATCCTGAGTAGGAGACGCCAATGAATTGCATGACTCTTCTGTCTTTGCAATCAGCTTGTTATGCACAGAGCGACGCCGTGGGATTAAGCACTTTATCTGCTGGGCTTCCCCTGGCAGCATGTGAAGAAGTTCATTATAAGTGCTTATCACATGATCCACTTAATCAAACCACTGAAACTCTCTGAGAATAAGTCATTTTAACAAGACCCATCAGAGCTGCCTTACAAACCACTCACTGATATACTCTTCCTTGGTTCGCATACAATGGGTTTCCTTGTGTTGCAGTGCATGATACAGGAAGTTCATTATCCCCAGTCCAAATGCAGACGTAAAGAAAGGAAGCAGGGCTTACAAAGAAATGACAGATAATTTGCAGAGAATTCTAGTTAGCCACTCAAATCCCACATGCAGTTGGACCATAAGCCCTTCATAAGAAGAGCATTCTGGTCTACAGAGCTACACACAGGGCAGCTACATAAATAGCTGGTTTTAGCATTGTAAAATAGAGATAACACAAAAGAAGTTATTTGCTTCTGTTGATTAGAGGTTAATGAATGAAAAATATGAAATCAGAACATAAACCATGCTTTCTGCTAGGCAATAGCACATATAATGCAAATAGCAGCAGAGCTAATCAATATCTGGGCTCATGCGAAGTACCTTGAAAGCCTGTTAACTCCCATTGTGCACTGGGGGTCAGAATGATCAGGCTCATCTGACAAGCCAGGAGCTTGCACATATGCTGGCTGCAGCTTGTGTCTGTAGGCTGCACAGCTGGTCAGATAAATGACTTTCCCTGGAATGTGTCTAGGAACTGTTCTGTACATAGGAAACTGCTAGGCTGAGAGGTGCTTTGTGTACCCAGAAGGATTCTCTTTTCTTAGGCCCATCACAAGTTCCTGGCACTTACTGGTGTTACTGCACAGTCAGATCCTCAGGCAGTATCTCACAAGGGCATGGAGATGCTTGCCTTTCTGCTACCAGCTACACTGGCCTATGTTATGCTGTAATATTATAATGTGGTGGAATGTACAGCAACAATAGCAGAGTGCCACAATCCAAAGCTGCAGCAGCATAGACACAGAAACAAAAGAAAACTGCTTACCTTCAGAAGGTCTCCACCAGGCACAGATCTCCAAAGAGATACCTTTGCATCCACTGCCAACCCTTAAATGAGGTCTAGGAAGGGGTGGTTCCTGGCTTCATCCCTTCCCGTCACTCAGGTGCACTGCATGCACCTGAACTCACCTGGGTTGTCCCTGCCTTCCACCAGGTGTTCAATCACTGTTCCAGGCCATGGCTTAGCATTTCTGTTACAGCCTGGACCAGCCTTCACATAAAAACACCCTGATAATTTTCTCAGACAGCACTGTGTATGTGAGGTGTACACCTCTTCTTTCATCCCTCAAGCTTATGTGAGAGCAGCATTGGGTCTGAATGTTGCTTTTAGGTGGGGATGCACAGGCTGAACCTGATGCAAGTCTCCAGCTGAGCCTTCCTGTACTGGAAACTGACACTGGAACAAGAAGCATCAGATAGTTTTAAGACAAGCTACTCAGTAAGACATTAAAAACAGGGGAGTATGCAGGAGTGAGAAACATGGGCAAGAAAAACAAGACAGCAAGCTGGTTTGATACAGATTATCCTTTTTTACCTCAGGTAGCTCCAGTGATGCAGGTCACAAAATCCACGCTATTGTCAGGCATTGCTTTGAGAAAATGGTGAAAACTATTTGTCCATGATCCAACCAACACAGAACTCTAAAATGCAACCTGTACATTACTCCTGGGCCCAGTGTGGAGTCAGCAAGGAGTCTGACCTGCATCCGCCAACAGACATACAGGCTTGAGATGGACAGCTTTCACTTAGTGCTTAGTGTGCTGCTTGACAAGTTAGCTGATGACTCCTTGTCTGTGTTCTCCAGCTACTTTAAATCTGGCTGTCTTGTCTTGACACAGCCATCAGTGTCATGACTGCTGAGGTAGCAGTGCACCAAGCTGGTAGTGCCATGGCTATATCCCAGGGACACTGCTGAAGGAAAATATCATTTTGCTGTCTTTCTCCTCTTTGTTTTAAAAATGCTAAATTATTTTACCTCATTTAAAATAAAATATAATGTAGCAAAAAGAAGACAAATCTATGCTAGCTGGTTGGTTTTGCCACTTTCTTTAATGTGATTACTTTATAATTGCTTTCCTCTTTATCATACTTCCAGTCTGTCTTCCCAGTTTCTATTATTCCTATTTAAAGTCTCCATCTCATCTCTCTTTTGGGACATTCTTACTACTGGGTTTCTGCTGCTTCTGCTTCTTTACAGACCCTGCTTCAGGAAAATCATCTCTGTTATAAGACTGGAAGGAAAATGAACACATAAAAATTATTTGTATGCACACAGTATTTTATTGAGTAAGTCTCAAATAATAATTTTACTTAAGTGGCCGGTTTGCCTTCATTTCCACTTCTTGTGTAAGGAACCCAGAGCAGACTGAGTTGATAACATTCTGCTGACTGCAACAATTCGGTGGTAAAGTGGAGATAAATCTTTTTCCAAATGATTTCTCAGTGCCTTATCCATTGCCCTGTACATGGGGAAAGATACTTTTAAGCATCTGGAATCATCATTGGCAGGGATATCTTTAATCTTCTTAAAAGAGAAACGGTTGGTTGTACTCAGAGTGCTGTTAATTAGGCATCAAAGAAGAATTGGCTTCTGTACTGATACTGAGACTGGGTCTCAGTGTTTCTGTATGTCCAGTTTATAGGAAAAATTTGGGAGGAAGACTGCAATGGGTGTTGCTTGCATGTAGCTGTATACATTCCTTCACGTCAACGAGATGCACACAGTATCTGTTGAGCATTTAAGTGATGCTACAAAATACAAACCCAGGTGGTTTTGGTCAGTACCAAGCCAGGCTGAGTTCTCTCTGCCAACGTAGGGATGAAAGAATCTTTAATGCATTAGCTACTCCTGCACTGTTCAGCTCAATCCCCACAAGTGTTATCTTTTTAAGTTTTTCTGACTAAATTGCTTCCTTTGAAGACTGCAGGCTTTTTAACAGCACACTGCAGCACCCGCTGCTTGGTGAAAATCCTGAGGCCAGCACACCAGAGCATTGCGCTGCCAAACATGCCAGTCACAAAACATCACCTTTAGTGGGTTTTAACTGGAGGTAGCTGACGAAAAATAGAGTGGACATGATGTAAGAGCTGTCAGGCCAAGCAGAAGAAGATAGCTTTGAAGAAAACCTCAAAGATAGTATTTCTAGAATGCAGTCCTTTAGAAGAAGTGGAAAACCCAAAGAATGAAATATAGTCAGGACGAGCTCATTGCAGGTGGTGGCAGTCATGATATTTTAAAGATCAATTTTAATTACCAACTACTTTAATCATTACTTTTTGCCCAGTGCCTAACATTACAATACCTTTTCCTTCAGCCCCAGAAAAACACGCTTCTATGGTCCTTGGAGGCATTCCCACACCACTTTTTCCACCTCAGGAGGCTGGCATTACACAGCAGAGAGGACATTATCAGCCTGACCTGCGGATGGGGCGCTGGAAGTCATTTGTCCCTGGCAGGACTCGAGCCACCCCTTTCCCATCAGCCAGCCTGCTGGGGTTCACTGCAAGCACCCATGTTCTGCCAGAGGTTCCGTGGACCCTCCTATTAGCCTGGAGAAGGTCCCAAGGCCTTCCCGCCATGAGCAGGTGTCACAAAATGGCCATCTTCTGCCACCACAGCTCAGGGCAGGTGTGAAGCTGCTGCTGGGAACCCCCGGCACTGCACACCAATGTGTTCAGCTCAGCCTGCGGGGACCTCTGTCATCTGCCACTGGCACAGATTAAACAGAAGCGACAGCAGGGGAGAAGCTGTTAAATTAAAGCCAAAGAGTAACGAGAGCAATGTTTGCTTTGTGAGATAGCGCGCACCTGTTCTGCGTGCTGAGCACTCTCTGAGGCCTGCTCTCCTTCCTTACCACAGCTGGCCTTCGTGAAAGGCCGTGCAGCTCCCTGTTCCCTGCCAGGCCAGGCATTTCCCTCAGCCTTACCTTGCAGCCAGGCCCCGAGTTGGGCTGCAGGCTGGGGAGGGATCCCAACCAGTACCTGCAGTGAGTGTGCCTCACAGGCCACCTCCTGCCTGTTCTGCCACCAGTCCTGGGGATGTCTGCCTCATGGCTCTGTTAAGTGTTACCAAGTGGTGGCAGCTAGAAGGGCTCTCCGGGAGAAAATCAGCTCTGGAGGCAGCATTTCCTGTCTTGCACGCAGGGTTTTATAGGATTACCTTTGTACCAGACCCACCATACGGTTCCCTTGCTGGAGAGGCCAATATAGCTTATTTGTGGGATGAAAACATTACCACCATATTTCTGTCACACAGGTGGCTGGCATAAAAAATCTTCACATGCATTCATGTCATCGGAGTTTTGGCAAGCCTGCAAGACAGGCTCTTTCCCAGTGAGTTCTGTCTCTCCCTTCACGCTGCCTTCATCCCAGTGTTTGCTCTCAGTTGGGGCAGTGCATTTACCTCCCACACCCCACAGGTGTGCAGGCGCTGAGGAACAGCCCCCAGTACCTTTGCAGTGCTCCAGGCGATGCCTTCATGCCCATAGCTCAGCAGCTCCTGCTGGCAGCAGTGCCCACCCATGGGAGGGATGCTCGCATTCTGAAAGCTACTGCCCCACTATTTGCACATGAAGTTAATAACTGACTTAAGAGATCTACAGATGCTCTAGGGCTGCTCCTGTTATATTTTTCTCTCTTGGCCTCAAGGCTCTTGTTTTCTGTGATTGCCTTCCTAAACTTCCCTGCAACCCTAATCTCTTTAAACATGAGCATGTTAGTTTTGAAGCAGCCTGTATGTTTCCAGCCTCTCCTTCTCCCTTACCTGCTGATTATTTCTTTTTCACAGTCCTCTCCCTACTTGCGTTATTTGCAAAAACCTGCCTTTCCCCTCCCTCTCCCTCTCCACAGCTCCCACCATCTGTCTCTCTACAAACACAAAGCTGTAGGGGAAATGATTCACTCGGCTGCGAGCTCATTACTCACACTCTCCCCATCATGGTTTCTGTCCTTGTAGGACGCTCTAACTAATGTAAAGATCAATGGATCCTGGGAATTGTTATTCAATTAAAAAAAAAATGCCCCAGCAGTTAAATATATGGAGCTCTTTGTACTTCCTCAACACCGACTCTTTATTTTTCTCCCTCATTCTGCTATCATTGTTTTTCAGACAGGGATCATTGAAACAGAAGAATGGAAATGGTCGCTGGAGCATTTAGTGCAACCTTGTGCATCACATGATGCAGGAATTACTTAATAAAATTCCCTGGCCCAAACCAAGCAAATCTGTGGTAAATCTAGAGCACATATTTTAGGATGACAGCCAGAATGATGAAAGGAATTTACTACCCAGCCTTGCTAATCATTTTGAATGCTTAACTGCTCTCCCTAATATGCGGCTTTGTAAGCAGCAAAACAAACACAGCCTCATTTCCTGCAGCTTTCTCCCCTCCGGCCTCGCCCACACTGTGCACTCTGAAAGCCCCCTCCAAGCTGTGACCTGGGGTGAGGGGGGCACAGGGCTGAGCTTGCATTCCTGCCAGCTCTGGCAGGCCAGCGCAGCACCTTGAAGACTAGGTGGAGGCCCACATCACATAGTGCCTTTCCTCCAGGCCAGACCTGGGGATCTCTGGTACTCGCTATGTCCTTGAAACCTGTAGGCACAAAGTACATTGTGGTGGCCAACCGTACCTGGGGTTTCCCAGGCAGCTGCAGCTCCTCACAGGGAGCGGAGGGGCAGCGCTGAGCTCTACTCTCTGTGACAGCAACAGGGCCCAAGGGAACAGCAAGGAGCTGTGTCAGGGGAAGGTTAGCAAAAGATTCTTTGCCAGAGAACGGTGGGCATGGAACAGGCTGCCCAGGACAGTGTGCACGGTCCCAGGCCGCCGGAGTTCAAAGAGCGCTGGAACAACGCTCTCAGACATAGGGTTTGAATTTTGGGTGGTACTGTGTGGAGCCAGGAGCTGGACTTGATGCTGCCTATGGGTCCTTGCCCACTAAGGATATGCTATGATTCTGATTCCGTTCTATTCTGTATTTATTTGAGCTTCTACCTATCAAATGTGGAAAGAAATTGGCTTTTGAGATCAGAAGCTGTTTGAGACAGGCTAATCCATAGATGCTTTCTTTAGAAACCAAGCTAGAAATGGGAATACAAGGTGTGTATTTTTGTCTTTTCAGCTTCTAGCTATTAGATCTAGTTTATATTTGCAGAGGGTAGCAAGAATCATTGTCATTCCGTATTGAACTTGGGTTTATTTCCTGCTGGGGTTTCCCTGTCCCAGTTGGTTCAACTTCTTCTGCCACGGTCTTGTTGCCAAATGACATCCTGCATTTCCAACCTCAAGTCCCTTACCCTGTCTGTTCTCCCTCAAACACATTCCTACAAAATGTATGTTTTGAGTCTGGGAATTATTTTTGAGAGTTAAAATACTTTAGATATGTTAAAGTGCCATACAGGACTGGCAGATAAACAGCAGCACTTCAAGAAAGTTGCCTTTTCTAGAACAGCACTTGGAATCTGAGCTTAAAGTTGTGCAACACTCTGAGTGACCCTAAATGCCAATGTTTAGGTAGCTAAGTCCCCCTCTTCCCCCTCCCTCTGTATTCACTTTGTTGACCTTTTAAGAAGGATTTCTGTCATTGTTTTAGAAAGTTATTTTCTTAATTGGAAACCTAGCTTTTCATTTTATCATATGGAAAAAAATGGGACACCCCCTCCCCACTCTCCCATGTGTAGATAGCAAGAAGTGCTTTTGCATAATAGAAGTTTATTGTGCCTTGTCAGGAAACTGCCAGCATGCTCAGTATGAGCCTCTTTCAATTTCTGGGCGATGGGATTTCTCTCTAGAAACTGGGGAGAAGCACAGCAAATGCCACAATGAAAATTATAAGATCTGACAACACTGGAACCACCCTTCTCCTAGTTCTCTTAGGCAGCTGTAACTCTTTATGCAAAAGGAAAATCTATAAGGGTATCTGCAACATAGTGCTATAATTGTTCTTCAGGAGCACCATGAAGCACATCCTGTACTGACATACCACACTAGCACAATCTTCATGGAAAGCTAATTAAATATTTTGGGCAATGTAACAGGAGTATCAGCTTCTGGTTAATTTACTTTTCAGAGAACTAAACACATTTACTTTGTCATGAAGCTGTATTTGGGTCACTCTGTAACAAACAATAAAGTGGAAGAAGATCCTGCAAAGAGCCTGCATTGCACAGGCATGGAGTGCTCTGCACCAGAGCAGGAGGTTCTTGTATGCCTACTTTAACAATAACGGCTGCGGGATTTCAAGCCAACAGGGTCCACTGTTATCTCAGCAAGGTTAAAGCAGTTAAGAAAAGAACCCTCACCAAAGTAGTGCTTATGTCTCTGCAAAAACACACTCAGATTTTAGCAGATGTGAAGTTGTTAAGCCTTCCCGGTTGCCAGCACCCCACAGCTCTCCAACATCTTTGATTATTTTACTGTTCCATACTGCATACAAGTTGTAGGAGTCAATGTTATTTCTCTTAACAACCGCTGGTTTCCAAATGGCAATTGTTCTTTGACATGCTCTGTTTCAAATAAGGGATGAAGAGCAGTAACAAAGCTAAAGACCCACTATAAAAATACTTCAGCATTCCATGGTACTGACTGCACACACAGTAATACATTTAGCTGTCCTTTTGTGTACTGTTGCTGTAATATGCTGAAGGTGTTAGGGACTATGCTCTGAGGAAATGGAACTCCAGAGGCTTCAGATCCAAGAGTCCTTTAATTGAAGACTGTATCTTGACTTACTTAGACTGTCTTGAAGGCAAGACAGTCTAAGTAAAACTTGCATTACTCAACAGTTACCATTCCTTGTCGTTCCCAGCAATAGTAAAAACTTGACGCGACGTATAAAATAGCCTTACAAAAGGTAAATATATTTAATAGTGCATGTCCCAATTAACTGTCTGATAATGCTGTACAAGGCAGGGATATCTATAAAGAATACCTGAGCAAAAAGGAGGATGTAATTTTTATTTTACATTTATTGCAACATTATTTCTGGTATTTGTTTGCTGTATCGACTAATAAAGGGCTATGTTAAAAACAGATGTTAAGATAAAGTTGGGCACTTGTTCCATTTGCAGCTTTTTTAAAAACCTAGGAGAAAAGAGTTCTGCCCCATCAGTTTCAGAAATAGATATTTAACGTGGTGGAGAACAAGCTGAGCCTGAGCTACCCAAGCTAACCAATTCCTTAAGCAGAAGCAGCGTCTTCTGTCATCAAAAAGAGCCATCTGGAAGAGTGCTGGCTCCCTGCCAAAAGCAGCCCTTTAACAACTGCTTCTCGTGCACTTTAAGAGATAATGTTCATAATGGCACAACCTGGAGTGTTGGTAAAGGTCCTATTGGAGGAGCAACATATTCCTCCTCTCTCAGTAGCCGCAGGAGGATGTTCTTCTTGTTCTTTGGCCAGGTATAAATGTGAGTGTTCTGCAACCAGGTAGGCACGTGCTCCTGAAGAACAAGAAAAAAGTGAAATCCCATAAGCCCTCCTGAATCTGTACCAGAATTTTGCAGATTCCATTAGACTCTGCCAAGCAAGATTTCATTCTGTCTGCTCTAGACACTTTCTGTAACAACAAGAAATTTTAATTTGGCTTCAGAATTGTATTTGGGTTCCTAAATAAATGAACTCTGTATGATCTCACAGCTTGCCTGTCTCTCTTTCCTTACTGCCATCATGTTGGCTGATTTCACCATATTTCAAAGGGATTCTGATCTCAGTGACAGGCTTCAAAGGACTCCTGAAAATAAACACTGAGGAGAGAAGGGCACATTTAGGTGCCTTACCTGGCTGTAGCCCATGTTTCTCCCTTAGCTGCTGAGGGATCCACACTATGTGTTCAATCCTAAGAATCCACAGGGAAGCTCCTCTCATCCCAGTGATTTTCTTGAGTGTTGTCCCTTTGTGCTGCTTTGCCAAGCTGCATGTCCTCTGGCCACCTCCCAGGTCCAGTGCTGACTGCGAGGGGAGGCCTAGCACACCTTTACATGAGCAGGGCCAACCTCCTCACTCCCACCATGTCACATGGGCTGGCCAGTGTCTGTTAGCATCACGGAGCTGGGACCTCCATGGACCTGCACTGTGGTAGTGGGCTGAGGGAGAGTGGCAAGCTCAGCCTCCACGTTCCTATGTCTTCATAGCTTGGGAGGTTTCCATACAAACATGTGGATGTGGAGGTGAGGAGGGCTGTATTCTTATCCCTAATTAGAGAGGGTCAAGGACTGACCCTTTACCAAAACCAGCTCATGCCCACTGTGGTGATAAACATTTGTTTTAGGAGAGTCTTTGCTGGAGGCACCAGCATGAAGCCAGAGTGAGCAAGCAGATAAGGTTGGTTCACTGCAGGAGAGCTGGACCAGATGACCTTTAAAGGTCCCTTCCAGTTCTAAGGATTCTATCATTCTGTGATTCCAAGGTAAGCAACTAGCAGTGAAGGCATCTAGCACTTGCTCTCAGGACCCACTATTTAGCAGGGCAGCATGTTCCCAAGCTACAATAAAATGCAGCACAGGTTTACTGAATGAGACCTCTACCTGTCTTTGATGAGAAACTACATTTTTTGGAGGAAGGAAAGGAAGGAAATGCAGTAGACCCAGTCCATCTGGACTTAAGCAAAGCATGTGATGTAAGTTCACATGGGAAATCATTAGTTAAGCTTGGAAAGATGGAAATTAGTGTGAGAAATGGATGGTAAGTAAGAAGCTGGCAAGTGGGGATATAACAACAGAGGCACTCTATGTCCAGAGACGGGCTGCAGGCTGTCTGCCAGAGCTGGTCCTGCAGCCAATTGCACTGAGTGTCCTCCATAGTGGAGTTGGTGCAATAAGCACCGGCACTCATCAACCCAGGCAGTAATTTTAACATGTAAGAAGTGTGCAGGGGAGGTGTGTTATTTGGGTCCAGAAAGAGTGGAGAAAATTAGAAGGGACTCCGTCAAGCTGTGGCTCTTCCCTTCGCACGTGACAGCAGCTGTTGTACCAGATCAGAGAGTAATGGGAAAAGGGTTACTGCCTTGCTTTACATTCAGATCTGTATCTGTTAACAGAGAGGAAATTCTGAGCACTGCAGAAAGAGTGTTTGATAACTTTATGGATCAGTGTAATAAGAACAGGGCAGAGTGTGTCAGTGCCAATGGTAGGGTCGTCCATTCAGGGCTGTGTTGTGGAGCCTTCAGAGCAGCTCTGCTCACAGCTCTGCCAGAAGCAGTCATCCTGGGGCACTCACAGCTGAGTGCACCAGGCAGTGGTGAGAAAACCAGGAAGGGCATTTGTGTTGGTTGGCTTGATGCAAGCCTCGAACCAGCAAGATCCGGGTTTCCTCTATGAGTGCGTGACGGGAAGCTGGAAATGCCAGTTCCACCTTAACTGTGTGTCACGTTTTTTCCCCTCATTATTCAATTTCCTGATGAACATTCTTTGGCTCACACAGATCCTTTCCCGTTGGAGGTCAGCTAGCTTTCACATACCATCAGTGCTTTATGATGTACTTCAGATGAGATTAACTCAGCTAGTATCCACGTCCCCAAATGAAACCTCCCAAACTCTTTTCCTGCTCTTTCCTGCTGCCAGCTACAACGGTACTTGAACACAAAGAGGAAAGGGGAGGGCAAAAATGACAAAATGAATCTACATGTATGTGGATTTTTCACCCCTGGAATGGTACAGGTTTTACAAACATTGGTACCTAACCTCTGACTGCCTGTGTCACTGCAGTGTGTCCAAGCCCCCAGGGCTGCTGTGCCCATCATCTTGGCTGTTCTCAGTCATGTTTCCACTGACCAGTGAGATGGGAGGCAAAGACAAGCATGAGCAAGGAGACCAAGCCTGAACAGCAATAGAAAATGCTCCTCTACACAATTCAGCTGAGACAGGCAGCCCCAGAAAAGCTGAAGGGTGATGTGGACTGTGGAGTGATAGGCAGGAAGGCTGCCTGGGAACTGCTGCTTTGATAGCAGCAGCTGAATCAACCAGCCCTGGAAATTCCTCATTCACTAAGAGCTGCTGCTATATGCTAAATAGTTTTTTGACACATAAAGTTCAACCCAAACTAAGTAAGTTTATTGTTCCTGTGTCTGTCTCGAGGCCTAAAGAAGGCTCTAGCATCTCTGTGGCCCCAACGTTACTGTGCCAAGTGGCTGCGGGCTGCAGGGTCTGCTCGCACAGCAGGCACTCCAGGAGCCCCTGAGGCCAGGAGCAGCCCTGCCCTTTGCCCCCAGGCTGACCGAAAATACCAAACCAGTCACTGCCTTTGGTCTGCTCAGTTCCCACCTGTCCCATCACTGAGCTTTGCACAGTTAATGCAAGTAACAGACCAGCAATGTTTGTGAAGGAAGTGGAATGACATAAAATACCAGGGGTAATGCTCATTACAAAGAATCTCACAAACTCTCGGACATGTTTTCAAACTTCTGAGCTTATATTACACTGAAATCCACAAGTGCTGTGGGATTTCACAGCCCTATGCTCACTCAATGGTAATATTGTAGAAATATTAGGATACAAACTCTGGGCACCCAAATGAATATAAAGAATCTGAATTCCCTCCTCCAAAACGCAGCTGTACCTAGGGGTAATGTGACAGCTACCCAACACTGCACACAGTATTTAGTGATGAAAAGTGAACAAGAATATCCATTACAAGTCTGAGGAAGAATGCCATTTCTCAATGAGAACTGAAGCCATTTAGCTTTTCTGGCCCTGTAAAAATCCATCAGGTTCTCTCAGCATGAGGAAGAAGGATAAGGGAACCTACTGCCTTATGCACTTCTTCCTCTCAAATGAATCAGTAAGGAAGGCCAATGAAATTGCAAGTCCTAAAAAACCATATTGTTTGCCTTTGATGGGCCCATCAAAGTTCAAGCGATGGCCTAGCACTTTAATATTTATGATCCTCTTTATTTTTATATTCTCAACCCACCCTTTTCCAGATCCTCACTTCACATCAGCCATAAATCTCCCCCCATCCCACTCATCAGCATTACATCTGGACAAAATTATAAAAGGGTTAATACAAAAAGCATGCTCGTTGGATAGATGGTCTCTCTCCACTGAAATTCTTTCAATGCTTGAGACAATTTGAGTTTTAGTTACACATTCATCATCACAAATACATTTATGTTCTGATTTATACTGCGGATGAAATGCTTTTATTTGTGTGTACATAAAACTGTAAACTTCTCATGTAAAATACAGCTGGAATATTACCAGTGGGATATTAAGAACCAAGAAAAGAAGTTTCTTTTGTTTTCAAGGTTTCTTCTGGTGCACTGAGATCAAAATAACACGTGTCTAATAATCTGACAAATATATATATATGCATGTATGTTACCTTTTTGGCATTTGGGAAGAGCACAGGGATGAATCTGAAGTTCATGCTCCCTTGTTGTATGAACTCAATCTGCATCTACAACAGAACAAATTGCCAGATTTATTGTGATGAAGGTTGTGTTGCATTGTCTTTGCATGCAGCTGAATCCTATGCATAAAAACACTCATTGCTTACTTATACTGCTCTTAAGTGATCTGATCTAATGCTGGTGGAGTCTAGATATCTTTTTTTTTTTTTTTTTTGGCCACTTAATGAAATTCTTCTTTACTACAGGATACAGGAAAGGAAAGAATACAGGAAAGATCTGTCAACATTTGAGCATTTACTTCTGTGGTATGAAATAACTGTGGTTTCAGCTGCAGTTTCAGTCCCATGAAATCCCTCTAGAACCAATAAAGCTTAGCTTAAGGCTCCCGTTCACTGTCTGTGTTCAAGCTAGGCTCCAGCCTTTCCCCTGTGTCCCAGTTCCCTGTCTGAGCTGGGGCCTGGCCTGTCCCCATATCCCCAGGACACTGGCAGAATGAGGCACAGACTCCCAGGAGCAGTGAGAAGAGCACAATTCTGCTGTGAATTCATCTGTTGGTGCCAGTTTCTGAGACGCTGGACTGCAGGATTAAACTGGGAGATGGGCCTGGAGTGAGAAAGGAGGGAAACTGCAGATCCAAGGAGAAAGGATGAATTGTGTGGCTCTGTACACAATTCTGAGCTCTCTATCCCACTGCAGATTGCTGAGATGATAGGCCCCATGTCCTGCAGCAATCCCCTGCTACCGGTGACACCAGGGCCTTCCCTTTGCAGCTCTGACCTTTCTTTGCCTCGCAATCCCATGTTTCAGCCAGCTCTAGCGCTGCCCCAGAGAAGACTGCAGTTACAGGATGGCTGAAGTGATACAAAGTGATAGGGACTGGTTCACAGGGGGGAAGGCCAGGCAGCGTTAGGTAAGGTTGTGCCCAGGGCTGTATGGCAGGGCACTGTGGGTTCCAGAAGGTGAAGGAAGGAAAAAACATGGAACAAAAAAGAATATGGAAGAATGAGATGTGCGTGTTTAATAGGATTTTTCTTTCTTGAACCTCTTAGCAGATGTTAATGAGCATACGGAGCTGATGAGAGGGAGGATTAATGAATTCCAAAGGGGGGTGTTTAACTATGGGGATTAGTGAAAACAAAGCAAAAAACCTGCCATTTGGAGACAGATTTGTCTTTTCAGAAGAAGAGAGGGAGTCTTTGTAAAGCAGCAAATGCATGTCCTTGCTTACCATCCTGTGGATGTATTTAGTATGTAAGCCGTGTTCATCCCTGTCCAGCTGGGACTCAGCCCCTTCCACATCCTGTTTGTATTTTGGACTGATTGCTATGATTATCATCACCGTCTTCTGTTAGGGAGAAAAGCACTTTTATGAAATTGGGAAATGCAGTGTGTTTGGTGGAGGCAGATCGGAAATCTGCCAGTTTGTGTTTTAAGTGATCTTTATGTTCTTGGCGAACGTGAGAGGATCTCATTCATTCTGGCAGGAAATGCAGGAGAACTCAGACACTCGTTCTCCTCTTTATTTCTTGAGACCGCATAATATAGAAAAACCAAATGGCAGGAGATATATTAGCAGCTTCCAGCTTCCAGTTGGAATCCTGTAATAAAAAGCTACTTTTTATCAGCGCAGAGTGTGTATGTACATACACAGAAAAGTTATCTTCTAATGTTTTCCAACAGCTCATGTAAAAGTGCATCTTTTTAACCATGGCTTTCTGTACATAAAGACACTGAAGGCGGCTGTCTGTGGAATCTGCACCTGGGGCCTTCAGTAACAGGAACTCTTCTTGCCTGACCCTCAGTGGTGAGGTGTGCAGAGCTGAGCTGTGGCCTGCACAAGCTTACGGATGGGTATCTGGCAGCACCATCCCTCCATGCTGTGAGCTGAAAGCAGAGCTCCTCGCCTGTGCTGTGACCTGTTCAGTCCCAGGCCCCCACTGATCTCAAGTTTCCACCGAGGGGCTGTCCTTCCTATCTGGGAAATCTCTCTCTTCCCTAATGGTGGGCCAGTGAAGAGATTCAGTAGATGAAAGCCTCCTACTTTTGTTTACCTAGGGCCTGTCTTTTATCCCAGCCACATCAGGCTTTGTAAGGCTTCCAAGTATGTGGCTCCCAGTCAGCCTGGCACCTAATTAACTCTTTCCTTCTGTGCAATATCAAGGGAATTTGCCCCACCACAGGGTCAAAAACAGTAAAGAGCCATTATCCCTCATACTGACTTAACATACTCCAGAATTACTTTTGCTTCTGCCTGATGTGCATGTAAGCACTTACAGATGTTGAGGGTTTGCAGAGACATTCCTGGGTGCACACACCCCCTCCCGCTTGTGCCCTAACAGTCCTTCTTTGCTTGTGTGTGTGAAGGTTTAGAAGCTGGAAACTGCCTCTGCAGTCAGAGCAGGAAAACAAAATCTTGGGGGGGGGGGGGGGGGGGGGGAAGGGAGGCAGCCAGAGGAGGAGGAACCATACATGGCAGGGGGAATTGCTCTCTGTGCATCCCAGTCTCTCCTACCGACTGTGCAGGAGTCCCATGGGAGTTCTGCCAGTTTGTTTTTTAAGTGCTAACGATGTTCTTGGCAAAACCAAATTCACTGTGGTGTCTAGTTTCAATACCTCAATTATACACGGTGAGTTCATGCCTAATCTGTCCTGGCAATGGTCCCAAAGTGCATGGCTGCACTGCCACAGCGGAGGCCCCAGGCTGGCTGTGCAAGCAGTAGGCACCATGCCTGCATGGTAATGCATTTCAGCTAAGGTGTTCTGCTGGAACTCCTAAAGAGTAACAGCACCGGGCTGGGGAGATTGAGTGTCTCTGCTCAGGCTGGGGAGAACCCAGCACTTTGTTGTCATGTTCCCAGGCCATGGAGAACTGCCTGGAAGTGAGTTAGAGGCCTGGTGGCTTCCCAGCAATGGATGCCAAAAGGAAGCCGCATATGTTGTGACATCAAGTCACAAAACAAGTGATTTGTGTCCAGCTTTTTTGTGTTTCTGGAGTACTGTGTCCAGGTCTGGAGCCCCCAGTACAAGAAAGACAGGGAACTGTTGGAGAGGGTCCAGAGGAGAGCCACAAAGACAATCAGGGGACTGGAGTACCTCCCCTACGAAGACAGGCTGAGGGAGCTGGGCTTGGTCAGCCTGGAGAAAAGAAGGCTGCAGGGTGACCTCACTGCAGCATTTCATTACGTAAAGGAAGCCTACAAAACAGGAAGGGAATCAAGTCTTTGAAAGGGTAGATAACTGCAGGACAAGGGGAAGTGGTTTTAAGTTGAGGGAGGGAAGATTTAGGTTGGATATCAAGCGGAAGTTCTTTACAGAGAATGGTGAGGTGCTGGAACAGGCTGCCCAGAGAGGTTGTGGATGCCCTTTCCTTGGAAGTGTTCAAGGCCAGACTGGATGGGGCCCTGGGCAGCCTGGTCTAGTGTTAAATGGGGAGGTTGGTGGCCCTGCCTGTGGCAGGGGGTTGGAGATTTATGATCCTGGAGGTCCCTTCCAATCCTGGCCATTCTGTGATTCTGTGTGACTCAGCTGTGCTGGTGTAGTGGGCCCACCTGGCTTGATCCTAAAGGAGATGTGCACTTGCTGCACCTTTGAACTTCCAAAGCTGCTGTGAGGGACTGCACTGGCATCAATGTAAATGTTATTGCTTAGATTGACATGAAATGATCAGAGCAAACCTACCATTTGACTAATAGAATACCAATTTCCAGTTTACATATAAGATGATTGATTCATAAGAACCCTCCCATGTTTTAGATAACAGAAGCTACAGGTGAGAAGCAGCATGAACATTAGCCATACTGTGCAGCCTGGGATGAAATACAGAAACAATTTTAACCATGCACGGGTGAAACACACTATTTAAAAATGAGATAGAGGAACAATTTATCCAATAGCAGCTTCAGGCTCAGTGTAACAGCCAGCACTGGAATTTGATAGGAATTGCAGGATTAGCATTTAATTTCTTAAAGAAAAAGCTTTGGGACCATAAAAAGCAGAAGTGAGTGAGATCTGCCTATGTCCTCAATCACAGGCCTTCGTCACTTCAGTAAGAGCAGCGAAGGGCAGAGTGGGATTATGCATTTTAATTCAGCTCCTGCTACTATTAGAATAATTCAACTATTTTCTTTAGGTCACCTCTGCTGTCAACATGGTTAAATTGCTGTTACATACATCACCTAGGTAGCGTTCCATCCACTTTATGATGTCAATACCTCGTACTGTGTCCTCAAATATATCGATCTGCAAGAGAATGAAAGTCTGTGGTGAGCATTCTTTTGCTTTTCCTCCCCATTTGGTGGCACTGAAAAAGTTCCCAGGTGCCTGCTTCTTCCCCTAGTTTCTAACAGGCATACCTACTTTCCTTAGGAAAGAAACATCACATGCATACAAATGCACACACACACACACACGCATATACAACATCTCCCCTTTTCCCCGCAGTCCAGAACTGTGCAAGTCCCCACACTCACAACACTTTTGCATACTGGAACAAGCAATAACCTCTGTTGGTATACATTAGATACTGAAAATGTATGAACTGGATTTTTCTTTCTCTATATAAATATCTCATGAAAGTGGACAGCTGCCCACCTTCTCTTATCTGCATAGTTGCAAAGCTCCACTATTTTCTGGCTGCAAGGATATATACTGTGAAGTTTTAACTTCATACTGCATTACATTTTCAGAATGTGTGGAGGGAGGTCAGCCAGGTCACTGACACTGAATGCAGGAATCCAGGCTTTAGATTGAGCAGAGAGATGGAGGACTTCCTAGCACTGAATATGACCATCACTGCTCTCTTCCCTGAACACTCAGCCCAGAAACTGGCAGTCAATGACCGTGACCAATGGAGTAATTATTAACTTCTCCAAGCTTGTGACAGAAGAATTATGTTCCACTTCAAGGGTTGGTTTTTCTTCCCAACAGATTTTTGTTTCCTGGCTTTCAGGCCATTTTGCTGTATTTATTTTTCTGTAGCATGCACCAAGAACTGCCTGTCCAATAGGGGTGCTATTAATGAGCCTTCTGCCCCTACCTCCATGATGTCCAGAGCTTTCTTACGAATTGGCTATAGTACAGAACTGCTGGAGAGAAATACAATTTCAGCCTCCGGAAAAATTCTTTGATTCGCGAAAATAAATAAGCATGGGCAAAACCCCCACTGAGTTTCATTCAGTTTAATGATAGCCACTTGCTTAAACGCTTTCCTGAATTGAAGCCAGAGTGAAGGTTGAGGGGTCAGATAGCATATGCGCTTGAAATAGGAAAATATGAATCAACATTTTGATGAATGCCGAATACGAGAGCCTCTACGGGATCTCTCCTTTGAGGGGGTAGTTATGAAGAAGCAAACTCACGAGAGGTTAAATGAAAATCTGGACCGTTTATGGGATCAGACAGTAGGACACAGATCTTTTCAGGCCAGTGATTTTTTGAATCCCCTTTAGAAGTATAACAAAGCAAAGAAACCACGAGATGGGCTGTTTCATTAAGCCATGTGAAATACACCAATTCTAGATCCGTTTTCAGAGGAAAGGTATTCACATCTGAAGAACCAACGATGTAACAGCATCTCAGAAAAGACACTAGGATGGGATGAACGTGAAAGCAGACCTTTTTTAATATTGGTATTTCAGATCAAACATGAGACAATGTTAATGAAATAGCTCACAAAAAAAACCTCCTATTATTGCTCATCTGGTGTCACTAAATGGAATTTTCCAGGGTCATTATTAAAAGACATTTCAAAGTATAGAATTCAGTTAAAACACGAGCAAATGAAATGGCAAATCATTAAGTTACAACTCTTAAAACCCAGGCCAGCTCCTTCCATTTGCGGCCTCCTTAATCTACAAAATACAATGATAAACAGAAAAGCATTTAAATGCAACACGTGTGCCCTCTGCTTTTTTTAAAAACGCCTCTTTTCTTCCCTGGTTGACTGTCATTTTCTCTGGAAGGTATACTTACAGCAGTTTGAAATCCATTTACAAGCAGAAAGTTCACAAATTTCATGACCTCCACCGCTGTGTCCACGGAATAGGTTATAAAGACCTTGCCTAAGAGAGAGTTCATATGAACATGCAACGCATTAAAATACACCATGCAAAGAGTGAGACTTTCACAGCCTTCCTTTCCCACTGTGCTGTGTTCTGCCTACATATGTGTCTGCAGATTATTTACAAAACGAATGTACAAACCAAGCATTTTTTCCCCCAGCTCTTTCACATTCATGAGGTTGAGCTTTATCTCACAGCTCATGCTATCCAGCTGCAATCTATAGCTGAGAGCTGGAGCAGCCCTCCCACATGTTGCCCAGCCTCTCCTCACAGCAGCATCAGCTCCTGTGTAGGACAGGCCAGAAAGCTGAGGACAGCAATGTCTTCAACTACCTTTGCTAACAGTGAAGGAGTTTTCTTACTAATTCAAGAGCCACGTACTCTCTGGTTGAGGTACCCAGCCGCTAATGGCGCCATTTAGTCGAGTAATTCCTTTACCTGTGGACTCTGACTGATAAACTGATAAACTGATAAACTGATAAACTCTGAACTTACACATGACTGGAAACTTGTGCCACAACTCACTCCTTCAGGCCAGAAAGATGCAATGTGGGTCTTTGAACGGGGCTTTTTTGCATAGTTTATTGAGAAAAAAAGAAGATGGATAAAGGAAAAACAGAGGTCTCTGGAGAGCTATGAGGGGATTTTTGTTATGGTATATCCCACTGGTCATCCAGCACAGCATTAAGAAGGAAGCCAGCTCTTCTGAGACCTGGCTTTCCTACAGGAGTTAAAAAGCAGAAGGGTTTGGGGGGCTGGAGGCAGAGAAGGCACCTCAGCAGGAGCTTGTGCAGACCCTGCTGTGGACTTCTGAACCAAAGGCTTCTCCTCTAACCAGGTCAGGGAGAAACTGAGGTCAAGACTTGGCATTTTTGTCTGGTTTGGGACAAGCAGAAACACTTCATCCCTTGGGCTTTGTTTGTTATTAATCTTTTACTGTAAGCTTCAGTGCCTCCTGCCTCAAAGGGATATTCTGTTTAGCAAGAAGTCATGAGAATAATCTAAACAGTATTTATTTTTTGTAAACAAAATAACAAGCAATTAATGACAATTAAGTTTTCAGGATTCAAGGGAATAATTCCATGCCACCAGACATAAACACTCACACCGTACGGATGTGATGACATCCAGTATTTTCTCACTGTCTTTGTGTCTTAATGTTGTTACCCCCACCTCAACCCCCAGAGCTTTCCCACCTAAAGTTGTCAGGCTGCTCTGTAAGATCTCACACAGAACAAATTTGCTAACCACTTACGCAACTCTTCCGGCAAATTGCTGGTTCTCAGAGTTCCCTTGGCTGCAGGGTTACTGAGAGGTCTTGGGACAGCAGCTGGAGACGGAAAATTGTCAGAAGGACAACAACATGCTTCATCTGGGCCACATGCCTTTTGGGGCACCTGGCCGTTAGGTAGCTGGTTGTACAACTGGTTTCTGCAAAGAAAAACAAGCAAATTACCTCTTTTCAAGTATTTTTTTTTTAAACACACTAAGAACTTTGTGTGTTAGCTCAGTAAAGGTCTTGAAAACATGCTGGGCACTTCTACTTAGTTATTATAGCATTTTTTTTTATCTGAGTCCTCAATACCTTGGTGACAGTCTACCACAAGACACAGTTCATTGCCGCTGTTTTTCTTTTGAGCCCAGCTCCCATCTCCCTACCCTTCCCTTTTTCCCTTTCCATTTTTGGGGCTAGGGAGCCCATGGGCCTTCTGACCCCCTATCACATGCATAGATTGATCTGTGACATGCAGAAGCAACACTATTCACAGGAATAAATTTATCTCATAGCTAAGTACTGCTCAGTTTGCAACTAATAGAAGCAAAGAATATTTCTGAGCTAGAAATAATGCTGTTCTGTGGATGTTACACATGTACTGGAGCAGAATGGCATGTAGACATGCTCTTTCCATTGCCTAAAGGGCAACTCAGCTGCTTATGGCACAGCTGCTATCCGAATGTCCTGTGCTGCACAGGAGGTATGGCACAAGGAGCAGGAAAATAAACATACAGTGCACTCCAGCTCCAGCTGTGGTACAGTAAGGAGTTGTTCCAGTTTTGGACAAAACTCAGAAGTTTTGCTAAAGGGAAAATGTTCAACTTCTTGACCAGAAACAGCAGGCCCAACACAGGTTTCTCATGTTGGGAATTTGTGTTCTGGAACCACAGCAATCTCGCCTGATATCTGCTCTACTTGAACAAATACACAGAAAGAAAATGATTTTAGGAAGCTTAGCAGTTCTTGTCTCACTGCACTTTGGGTTCACAGGTTGAGCCAGTAGAAAGGAGAATTCACGCCTATTTTTACATGAGGTGTAGTTTGAATCTGCTGGACTGCATCTGTTGGATGAGTGTTAGGTTTCTCTGAGGGCTCTTCCCCACACAGCAGTGATATTTAGTCAATCAAGCCCACTCTCTTTTATTTCCTTGCCTTCCTTAAATGAACGATGACAGTCTGGTCACAGCATGTTTTCTGTTGTCACATTAAGATCTGGTTTATTCATTTTGGTACAGATGTTTTCTGTTACAAAATGCTCTATAGGCAAATATTACCATCACATAACTGCTGTTCCTGGAACCAGCATGCAAACATCAGCAACGCAGCCACAGGATAGGCCCCAGGTATTCTTGATTTTTTTCGCAGAAGAAAGCACCAAGAAAAGCAACACATACCTCACCATAGGCCACAAAAACTACCCTGTGACTAATGTCCAGATCCTCCCCAAACTTAACTTACCTAACAAATATGCCAAAAACTAAGAGTCTGATTATAAATTTCACTAATGCAAAGGATATCTGCTGTACCTCAGAGTTGCTATGTTTTCATTCAAGCACTTTATTGCAATTGTCTCTGCTGTTGCTGCAGCCCCCTGCTTTTCACAGGCCAGAGCAGTGCAGCATTTCAACTCTCTGTCTTGTTTAGTCTTTCCTGTTCTCTCACTTTTCCATGAAGACAATACCATGTATGTGGATATTTGCTCTTTACTGAAAGAAGGTTGTGGAAAGGTAGGGGTCAGCCTCTTTTCCCAGGTAATAGTGAAAGGATAAGAGGTAATTGCCTTATGTTGCACCAGGGGAGGTTCAGGTTGGATATTAGGAACAATTTTGTCTCAAAAAGAGTGGTGATACAGTGGCAGAGGCTGCCCTGGGAGGTGGTGGAGCCGCTGTCCCTGGAGGTGTTCAAGAAAAGGGTACATGTGGTGGTTGGACTAGATGACCTTAGAAGTCTTTTTTTAACCTTAATGATTCTATTGTTCTAGGATTTCCAAACATGGATGCCTGTAAGTTTAACAACTCTGAAGTACTTTGGCATTTAAATAAAAATGGTCTGCTTTTCAGATGTGCCTACATCAGTTTTACTACAGCAGCTGAATTTGGAGAAAACTTACTTCCTAAGTAATGCTTATTAATGGTGCACTGAAAATGGGAGGGAGACTAGAAGCATGGGAAATTAATATTTAAAAGATAGTCAAAAAGCCCCAGCTGAGAAGTGCTAGATATGATGCGTTTTATTACTACATGAGAAATCGTGGAAAATGCTGCAAAGTGCAATGGAGAGATATATCAGTGTCAGACAAGATTTTCTCCATTTTTCTCTACGCTACAGAAGCGATAGGAAGGAAACTGCTGACAGCCAGTGACTGAGGCTCCCAGGCTGGCGCAGCATGGACCTGAAGTCTGCAGCGAGCCTCCAAACTGACCTTTGCTTTTGAGCAGGAGAGCTCTAAAGTTTCAACTAAAATATTTTCAGCCCCTCATCTCTTAACCTTCAAGCATTTATCTTCCCTTAGCGTGTGTGTTTCTGGGTGCGCTGTGACAACATATCAGGTAACTGCCTTTGAAGTCCTTCAGGGTAAGGTCAGACCCCTGCTGCGTGTAAAGTAGCAAACAAAGGAAACTATCCAGCATCTCGCATGCACCCCTCAGACCTGGCATGCTAAAGTTACCAGGCTTCAGAATTATGGTACAAAGCCCACAGAACCAGATTAGAGGAGCTTCGAATGCACACAGCCCCCAAGGCATACTCACGGGAATCGAGGAGGACCAGGGGAGGAGCACAGCCTCTGGGGAGGTCGCTCGGCGGTGCCCTTGGGAGCACGAAGGTTGGAGTAATTGGGGATGACTTGCTGGGCTGGGCGGATAACTCTCATGCAAGGTCCAGGAACAGGAGGGAGCGGTTGCGATGTATGTGCAAGATGCTGGTAGGGAGCTCTGCCATCTGGGAAGGTGAGAAAATAAAGACAGCAACTATCATTTCAGCCAACACATTTTTGCATCAGTTTGTGTTTAGTCCTTTCCAGGCACATCCTCCTTCATTTCTAGGGAAATGGAGCAGGTTGGAGGCATTTGTAGGAATCTCAGACTGAAAGAAGGAAGCCTAAGGGGTAACCCTACAGCCTGAAGTTGCCCCATCTGACATGGTTCAGGTCCCAGCTGCGGGTTGTGCTGCTGGGACAACCGACAGTTAAACATCGAGGGCTGCTTCGTCCCTGCACTTAAAATGGCTCAGTGGTTTTGCTGTTTTTTTTTTAATTTCTCTCTGGCAATGACTTGAGAAAATGAATCATCCGAACACTCTCATGGAAGCAGATGCAAAATCCTGGAACAAATCAGTTTGTAACAGTAAGGCTAAACAGACTGTGATTATTGTAAATGAAAAGAGAAAAAATAATCTCTCCATTTGTTATTCCACTTGGTATGAATGTTCTGCCTCGCTGACCTTTTAAGGTCCTGCTGTTGGTCCGGTTGCCATCCAGGAGGCTGCAGGGAAACCCAAAGTAACAATTTTGCTCAAGTAATTCTGAAAAATCTCACTGTTGCTGGCCAGGTACACGTAATGCTGTTTAATAACTGGCATCCAGTGGAACTCTTGGCATAAATTGAAAGAGAAAGCAATGTAAGCTGTTTGTTTCCCAAATGGGGAAAACTACTTTTTTTCAGTCTTTCTGCTTGCAGTTTTCATTAGGCAGCAGCTCTGCACACTTTCAAGCTGCTGTGCACAGATCAAAGTCCAGCCTGGCAGGGCTTATTAGCACCGCATGATTATGGTGTTATGAGCTGGCTCTGAAAGCTGCAATGCTCAAATGCTATTTTTTTTCCCCTTTAGATTGTTTTTTTTTTTTTTTTTTAATCCCCTTAGCTATTTTGGTGTCATGCTTTCCTTTTCCTAGCAGCCATAGGACTAATTTAAAAAAAAAAAAATGAAGAGGAAAAAAGAAAACAAAGCTTTAATGAAACCACACAACTCCAGAAGCCAGTACTTTAAAACCAACTAACCAACCCCCCCAATTACAAAGAGATTTCTGATGAAATTGTGAGTCAGCAACAACTTATTTGTTGGAGATTTTCCTGTCTCTTTCTTTATATTCTAAGAGGACAGGGTGAAAGAGGCTGAAAAAACAAAAATTGAAAGTGAGTAGGATCTGCTCAAAGGTTCCTCCTGAGCAGTTCTAGGAAAGCTGGCAGGGCTCATGGGATTTCAGTGTGGCTTGCAGGTCTTTAGATTGGTGCAAGTTTCACCAGTGCCCTTTGAACATGTTTGACACTGTAGTGTTTTAATGGCTGCCAGCACTGCTGTTCAGAGGCACAGCACGGTCAGGCATGCGTGCCCGCACTCACAGCTTTCATATACAAATAACTGAACAAATGATCCCTGGTTACACAGCACTGCTGTGAGGATTTCTTTCCCTTCAGAGGTACTTTTGCTGCTGTATCCTCAATAGCAGGTGTCCAGAACCAGTTCAGAGCCTACAGGCACAATCCATGCTATTGACACAGCCTGGGAGAGGCGTGTTGCAACACACAGACTGGGCGGCTTTGTTGTGGGCTGCCCCTGCCCAGCAATTATCTGCAACACAAGGAGCTGTCAGGAGGTGATTTATGCCGTACCAGGCAAGTGAGAAACAGGCGCGCAGTTGCCAGCTTCTTGGTCCTGACCAAATCTGCTCCAGCCATCTGAGTTTATTTTATTCTTTTTGCCCTCTGGATATGGTTGAAACACCAGTGATTTTTCTAAAGAAAGCCCTTCAGAGCTCCTGCTTTGAAACAACTGACCTCATTCAGTAAATGTCCTGTTTCTCACGATGCCCACATGTGGAGGAGGTAAATAGTGAGAGGTATTGTGCAACCAGCTCTTCTTCTGCTCAAAGCCAAATTGAAGTTAGAAGGTACAGGCAGAAAAACAGAGGCTGTTCTGCAAACGTTCAGCTGTAGTTGCTGATAAAAGTCCATCTGTAGCCCCTTCCCCACTGCAAAATGCCGAGACCAGAGGTGAAAACTGCAGCTCTGATACTCCAACTCTTGTGTACATAATTATAGTGCATTACTGGAATGAGAAAACTCTTTAAACAGATGTAATATAAATGCTGCGGAGTCAACAGAAGGTTAAGAAAGAAGGGTCATCTGCCACAGGCCTACAGCTTTTTATTACAAAGCGAGCCCCAAACTGGTTGAGGTCTCCCAAGCCTAATGTAATACAAATTGTATGAAAACAATGATATTGCTGTTGGATGTTCAAAGCTCGCTTCATAACAGATAAAAATCTTGGAGACCAAAAAGGAATACTAATTAATAGCAGGCTGTAAACTGCGTTGTAACCTCCAAGAGCCAAAACACCCATATTGACTGAGTCACATCAGTGCTCAGTGATACAATCACCAGCAGCTGAGCGGGGTCCATTTTAAGTAATGGGCTTTCATTTCAGCTGACAGCAGAAAAAATGAGGTTGATGAATGTCACGCTCTTTTCATACAGAAATGAAACACACGCATTAGTTTGGTCATAGAGCTGGTAGATATTGTTTAAAGAGATCAAGGGGAACTACCCATCCTGATTCTGGCAGGAAATCTCAACCTCGGGGATCCAAGCTGGAGCAAGGAAATCCAGAGAAACAACAGGAATTAAGTCAATAGAGGAGGCTGCAGAATGACTGATGCAAGGAGGAAGAAAATGACTAGAATATGAAATAACAGCAGGCAGAAGGCTGTGTGTGCTCAGCATGACTGACAACGGCTAGTTTCTAGGCAAAATCATTAGCCTTTATTTGATGAGTAACTGCGAGCTCTTTAATTTTCTATCTGGCTCAAAGGTTTTGCATCAGACAGTCTGGCTGAATAACCCTAAAACCTGGAAATATGAAATGGGCTGCAAATCATTTTTTACACATGTTAATAATTGCACGCTGCAAAGGAAATACAGTAGGAATATGCCAGCTCAGTGAATGATGGTTGCAGTGCCCCCAGAAAACCTCCTTCAGGGTGAGCAGTGCTACTTACGTGGGCCATGCAGGTGCTGCTCTGCCAGATAGTGGTGCCCACAGAAGCCATAGGCTTGCGCAGAGGGGTTGGGATGGGGCAAGTGCTGGCACCTGGGGTGCTGCTGAGGCTCAGGTCCAAAAAACTCTCTGGAGATCAGTGGTCCTGGGAGGTCCTGGGGGTTCACCATGGACACAAGTGGTAAGGGAAGCTCCAGATGCCTGACACCCATGATGTCTTGGGACTGGGAGTTGTAACCTGTGTCCTCAGTTGCCAGCTCTGCTGGGAGTTTGTTTCCTGAAGGCTGCTGTGACCATGAACTCCCTTTGTTGTTCTCCTCCAATGAGTCCTCAGGAGCATCATGCAAGCTCTGCTCTGACTTACTGGAGTTGGTATCGGCTGAAAGCAGTGGTCCTGGCTCCATGCCTGATTTGTCCATAGTTAAAAGACGCATCTTGGAATGAACTACTTCCAGTATTGATTCACTGGGGGAACAGAAACGCCCACATTCATTGGGATTGGTATATTCCGACCACGGCCTGCTGTCCGGCTCTGCGGCCAGCTGGTGATGTGCCAGTGCTCTGCAGAGATGTGCTGGATTGGTATGTGGTCTCTGGCACTCCTCATCCTCCACATTCTCTACAGAAGGCTGTGAAGCTTCTTCCAGGACAGGTTCAGGAAATGGGGAATACAACATGGATTCATCCACTTCCACCGGTATGCTTCGGCTCACAAAAGTGCCTGAAAAAAACAGAGAAGAAACACTACAGATTGACCTCCAGAAAGACAAACGCTTACTATCAGTCACTGCCCAATGACTGTCAGTTGGAATATTGAAGAGCAGTATGCATTCTTTGTATTCACATTAAGTTTTTCTTGAATAAATTTTTGGCAAAGGAGTAAAGCGGAGGGTTAGCTGGAGTGCAGGTAGCACAGTGTGATCATTTGGACTAACCTGACACAGAGGCCATTTTCCAGTTTTGTAGTCACACAAGAAATGGGAGTCAACTGCCGTGCTGCAAGGTCAGAATTTTCCAGCAAACTGGAAAACAAGAGAAAGTACTCTTGTGAACATGGTACAGCTTCACCAAGGCAATAATCCCAAAATAACTCTATCTCAGAGACTGGAAAAGAAATAGTGGTTAGATTTCTGGAAATTACATTTTGTAAAACAGACACTTTTATGGGATTTTAAAATCTTACTGTTCCTGCTGAGACAATGGGAAAAAGAAGCACATGAACTGTCTCTTATAGGTAATTTCTGCACCTGAAAAAAGAGAAGGCTGTGTAAGTATGAAGACTGGGCGCAGGCATATTCCAAGGAATTCAATCATGTGCCATATTTTACTTCAGACCTTCTAATAATAGCTTTGTACCGATCCCTTGGATCTGAACTTCACTGCACACCTAGCTGAGCAATTTCAAACTTACAGCAGGCTTCCAAGTCGCTGTTTATTTTATCAAACCAATTAATCCATTCTATTATAACATGGTTATTATTTCAAATTATTGAGAATTGTAAGACAATTTAGAGACTTTGGTTACTGTTTGGATTATTTATTTCCCATTCTTCAGAATTACTTTGGGCTCCAGACATCAAAATCCTCCCTTCCCTTTGGGGATACTGCCAGTAAGTTTGGCCCAGCCAAACAGTCCCTAACGACAGATGCTTCTACTCCACCTTTGCTTAGAATGACAGCAGCAATAACAGGTGAGTGATGTGCTCTTGTTGTACTCACCCACTGGAACGAGAAGTACAAGCCTTACTGCAGGCTTACACACAGCATCCCATTTATGTTGAAACAAAACGCTGCTGGACCTAAAAAACCTTTGGAAAACACAAGCATGGTTTCATTTCTCTTCAGTGTTCTCTGTCCTACCCAGTCTGCTGGGCTGCTCAGAAAGGGCTCTGTGACACTCTTGAAGTTCACAGGTGAACCAGCAGAAGCTTAAGGTACAACATTCATTCACTATTAGTTTCCATATCTATATGCCACAGGGTATCACCGAGGGAAGAAGCTCAAGCAGATGGTCACTGAACTCAAGCAGGAAGTGGAAAACACCCCTGGTCCTTCACCCTGAGCTGGAAGCAAGGCCAAAGCACAGCACAGCAATGTGCTGATGCAGCTGTTCTGTTTCCCGCACCCAAGCCCTTGATTCCCAGACTGGCACAGAAATAGATCAGCATGTTTGATATCAACACTCTGATCTCTGCAGCCATCTTCGTCCTCTGGTATTGGGGTGAGATTAACTCGCTCCCATCAGGTGCTATCCCCTGACATGGGGTATAGAGAAACAAGTCTGGGACTCATTACCCCAGCTATTTTCCTTCTACCACATGAAAAAGCCAAAATCCCAAGAAGGAGCATTACTGAAGAACGGTCTTAGCAATGGAAATGACAGCGTTTGACAAGAGAATCTGACTCAAAAGCCTGGTTAGGAAAGTCAGAATCACAGCACGTTTGAGGAGATCTCAGCGACTCAAGGATTCAGCTTCAGTCACACAGTAGCTTGAACAGAAAGTTCAAATGAAGAACATATTCAGACAGTCACAGCAGTTCAAAAACAGTTGAACAGGATCACAGAGAGGTATAAGGCAGCATCCCAGCTTTTACCCTGGCTCCTATAGCCATATCTTACAAAAGCAAAGAGCGTGCCCAGTCCCACGGGGCAAGAGCAAGGCTTTATGTTTGTGCTGATGAGATCAAGTGACGTGCATTCCCTCCTGAAAGTACCTCCGGTGTAGCAAACTCTCAATGTAACATTTACTGGAGAGTAGGATAAAAATTGGGCTTTGCTGCTGCTGGGCTGCAATGTAAATATTCTTCCTCTGTGTAACATAAAACCCACCTATGCAGATCTACCACAGACTCCAGATACACATCCTACGCTATA
Organism: Perdix hodgsoniae; assembly: GCA_035772895.1. NCBI lineage: Eukaryota > Metazoa > Chordata > Aves > Galliformes > Phasianidae > Perdix > Perdix hodgsoniae. The sequence goes on along the minus strand of JAPSGF010000004.1, from coordinate 20,172,879 downwards.
AGAAGAACATCCACAGGGAGAGTTTTCCTGGGATAATTATAGCAGCATAATGATGTTGGCAAATTTTCCCATGTAGACAAGCCCTCTGAGCAGCCATTAGCTACACCAGCACAGCGAACATGCTGCTGCTCTGACAGAAGGCAGGGTCCTGTGCTCAGCTGGCACAAATCATACTGCACACTCTTAATCCCTCACTGAGCAGCTCCAATGAGCTGGTTCCTCTTCAGAAAGGTCAAGCTCAGCTGCAGGCACTTGGGCATGGCTGCTCCCCTTGAGCAACATGTGTTGTCTGAGCACCTTACCAGCAGGTAGAATTCTTCGCAAACATCCAAACATGGCATTTCAGGAACGAATCTGCAAGGCCTGATACACAATGGCATTTCTTCAATGTTCTCTGATGAAACAGTCAGACCAAAAAGCTAGAAACCACAATGAATCCAGATCCACTACACCTAACAGCCATTGGTTTAGTTCCATGAAAAGAAGAACAGATTTTCTAGAAAGAAACCGAGAACTCAGTCCAAAGCATGGGAAGTAAACAGGGGTCTCTGTTGACTTCAGCAGGTGTCAAATAGGATTTAAGAGTTACTGAATTCCTCTGGAGGATACAGCCTTCCAAGCATTTTGCCTTTCTGCTGTTCTGTCGTTAACAGTGGGTATCTGCCAAATGGGTTATGCGCAGACTATGTGAACCTAATGCAAGGCACAACACGGGCAGGAAAAATGAAAAATTATTTTCAAGTTTTCATATGGTGTATCGACTACTCCTTTCAGATGAGGGAGATTAAGACCTAAAATATTAATATATGCTACAATTACTGAGCTACCAAACACTTCAAATGGCTCACTTCAGAACAGTTTAAGATGTTTTTCCTATTAGTTTGGCCCTCTAAAAGGACACATACCTCTTTATCACTTAAATCAATGTAATACTTAAACGACTGCCTTATCTCCTTCCTATGTAACACGTGCTGAACATTATGAAAACTACTCCAAATATCTGAGCAAAAATAATTTGGTCAGACAGAAATGAGACCTGATCCATCTGCTATATATTTCCCTGGAAAAGCTTTTAGCTTTTTAAATATTGTTTTGCTTAGCTCCTGCCACAGTGCAGCTGAGCAGCAAAGGCTGAGCTCTGACACCTCTGCAGAGTCCTACTCCTGTGGGCTTGAGGCAGGAGGCACTGAGGGGGCCTTTAGTGTTAAAAGAGACACATCAATGCAAAGAAGAACCAGTGACTTCACATATCTCCTCCCTCAATAGCTCTGCTTGGCAAGGGAGGCTGTCAGAACAGCAGAGTTCTGTCTGTAGAGACAGCTCCAAGGGTAAGTTAACCCTGGGACGTGCTGCATGCTTTGAGCAATGCTGGTAGTAGTATTCGGATGGGAATTCCCAGGAGAAATCCCCTTAGTGCTGGAAATGATAGAGATGATTCAAAAACATTCCTCCTCTGACAACAGTGTGTCAGGACATTGGCTTTGCACTGCTGAAGATCCTTGGCTTCTGGAAAAAGACCCAACACTGAGCCCGTTATCCCAGTATTTTATGTAACCTCACACACTGCAACTTCATTAGCTCTCCTCTGACTTTTTTGTAGAGCTTATCTTGCAAGTACAGTCAAGCAGTGGACAGAAAAAAAACTTGCTTAAGTCCCTAGTGTTGAAGAACTGGGGTAAACATGCTAAAATATCCTAAGAAACCTGTAGCCTGATCCCTTTTCTGGCACCAAGACCACTGAAGAATGTAGATCATGCGCGACCTCATTTCCAACAACACGGCAGCTTTAAGTCAGATCGTGATACTGCCAGGAAGCTTCAAGAATTTAATATACCCCCTGCACCGATGACTATGCAGGAGATTACTGATAACCAGCTGGGGCTTTTGCTTATATTCCTGCTTGTAATAAAAAGAAGAGGCCCTTCCTAAAGGCATAGAGTGACCAAGCCTGGGCTGCTCTCAGAAATGCTGAGGGAACTCCTTCAATATCCATTTTCTTTCTCTTCCTTCCTCTCCTCACGCATGCAGTTCTTCTATGTGTGTCAGATCAGCAAAAAACTTCCTGGGTGGGTGCTCAGCAACCCACCACACAGTGACCATGCTGTCCCAGTTCTCCTGTGAGGTTTTCCCAGACCCTGAGCTCTTCCATCTCTCACAGGGGGAGTTGCCGTTCCACCAAATGCCTCTACTCTGGGATATGCAAGAGGCTGGTGACAGCCACCTCTGGACAGCTGCATAAATGGGAGGGCAACAGGCTCTTCTCCAGGCTTGTCTCAACGCGCCATCCCAGTGCATACATTAACCATCGATCTGCTCCTAATTAGAAAAGTTCTGTCAGTGAATAAACAGAAGAGGAAATCTGCAACACTGTGTATCTGCACTCCTGCTACTTTCAGAGAGGGGGAAAGTCATCTCTAATCTTTTTGATCAAAGATCTATTTGCATACACTAGTAAAAAAGAAAACATTTGGATGAAAAAGGAACCTCACCTTTCTTGGTGCACAGCAGGCAAGGGAAGGTTCTTTTATTCACCACCTGTAATATTTCTGAACTAACATGGATTTAGATTAAGGCAAAGTTGTGATCACAAGGGCTGGGGGTTGATGGGAACTTTTTCATTTCCAAACAATTCCTATGTACTTTGTCTGAATCATTCAAGCTCTCTGGTGCTGCAAACATCCATCTGGAAGATGGGAGTAATTGGATGCAGAACTTGCAAGCTGTCATGAGGATACACGCATCATCGAGACTGCAACCAGTGCTGAGATGGGGTCACATAAGTCTAAGTGCGTAAACAGATCATGTTAAGCACAGCTTTCTCTACAGAGATACCAGACTCAACTTTCCTCACAAAAACAGAGACAAATCCTTTTAGGAAGAGCAAGCATTATGTTTACATTAGGAGGGACTTCTTCACTCAGAAGGTGGTGAGGCACCAGTACAGCTGCCCAGAGAAGCTGTGGTGCCCCATCCCTGGAGGTGCTCAACGCCAGGTTGGATGGGGCCCTGGGCAGCTGAACTTAGGGGGGCAGCCCTGCCCACAGCAGGGGGTGGGACTGTGTGGGCTTTGAGGTCCCTTCCCACCCAAGTCATTCTAAGTGCAAACCTGGGAGCCGTTTTGAGTCTAAAAGCTAAACAAACATAGCCAAGGAAAACCAAGCTGAGTGGTTTCACTTCACCACAAAGAATTTGAGCTGTTGTCATCATGGATGCTTATCCTCTCCCTTGGATGTCTTCCACAGTTAAGACCAAAGCAACATGGCACGTTCTGAGCCCAGATCTTAAACTCCCTAGGACAGGTAAGGTTTATTTTCACAACTTCTGAGAGAAGAAAAGTGATACGGAAACAACATTTCTGTTTCATTTTGACTATGGTTGCAGCCAGGGTGTAAAAGTGCCTACACCAGGAAAACAAGACAACGTGCTTCCACACCCCCCTGCCTGGCAAATATAATGTTCTGTTTTGCAGCACTAGCATCTCTACACCTCTCTGATATACACTCTGAAATGTGAGTAAAAGGAAACGTAGACAACAAGAATTAACAAACTAAAAGTGCAACACTTAAAAAGCACCCAAGCAGGAACCTCAACTATAGGCAGAATTCCCTGCTATTTTTCCAGTGAAAAATGAATTCATGAAATATGAGAATGGCTGCAATGATCTGCGACATCTATTTACAGGCATTTTAAAAATGCGGTTGCTTCCCAGAGATTATTTTCCACCCATTTCTGATGCTGATTAATTTTCCATAGGCACCAAATAACCCCCAAAATGGGATATCCCACAGGCCCACTACATCTGAAAAGCACGTAACCATTAGGCAAAAACTGGGGACAGCTGAGTGGAGTTGCATGGGAGGACCACCCCGAGAGGAGCCAACCTCCTTGGGGACCACGAAAGCCTGTTTTCCTATAGCTTTGTACTTTTGTTGGAGCATCTAGCTCCTAACAAGGGAACATCTCCAGCATCTTGAAGGCTGACGTGGTTGCCCCTAACCACTCTGCCCTCTACAGCATAGGCTGTCGGGTGTGTGGGTGGTGGGAGTGTGTGGAGAACAGTCAGGGACCTGACATGTCTCCCTCAGCTGCTGTGATAACAGCCTTTCTCACGCTCACTCATTTGCTTTGTGAAACGTGCAGAAATGTGTACATCTCACAGACACGCACCCTCTGCCAAACTTCAAAAGCCACTGCTAGTGGTGAGGGGCGCTGACTGACACAGACACCGTAATCTCACACGCTTGTTTCCTTTCTTGAAAAGATTAGTGGAAAAAAAAACCCAACAAAACAACACTTTTTTTTTTTTTTTAAGTACTGTATGCTTCAAAACATAGCTGGTACTCAGCAGGACCTGAATGTGAGGGTATCACAGGCAGCAAGCACAGTCAGCAGAGGCTGCCCAACAGCCGACCCTGCTACACACACCCCTCACAGCGTACACAGCCTGTGGCCAAGGGCAGCAAAGGGAAACTCAGAGCCTGTCTGAAATGGAAAAGGGCATTCCTGAAGTGGTTTGCTAAAGAGAAACAAGCATTTAAAAACTGTCATCAGTGAGGGATCAGGTGTCCCTGTGGGCATGGGTCCTGATCCAACACTGTCACCTTCTCTCTGCCCACTGCAGTGCCAAATGCTGCTTCATCTCCTTGACCTGACACAGCCTCAGGCCATTTCCCAGGGACCTGCCCAGCAATGGGGTCACAGCTGTGCCCAACAGCAAGTGGTTGGGCATGCAGGGGGCTGTGAGGGCACACCTGGGATCTACCCACAGAACAACAGGCTTTCTGTCACAAGGAAGTGGGGCTGATGGGATGGACACACACGTGCAGTTGACAGCAGCATCCAGGCCAGACCTTGAGCCTGTGTGGGGTGTGCAGGACTGGGCAGTTCTGGTCTCTTGGTGGTGGCTGAGGATCAGTAAGCCCAGACCTACGGTTCTCACTACTCAGCCCCACAAAACCCACGTCCTGAAACAAACGGCTGCTGTTTGAAATTAGAGTCATTTTTACAAAGCTGATTGTACTGTAATTAAAAAGCAATGCCACCAGCTCGCTCCCAGCGTTTCCATACCAACGCCGTAGAGGGCTGAGCAAGCTGGGCCCAGAAATCTGCTTTCTTCCTGCTCTCAGTGGATCTGAGGGCCTGTCTGGCAGTGCTGGGAGCTGCCCTGGAACTGTGAGGCCCAGGTCCCCATGGCCACCACCAGCTCTGTGCCAAAGGGCATAAACTGCCCTGGGCTCATACAGCCGTGTGGGGAGGGAGCGGGATGGGACCTGGCTACAGGCACTGCCAGGCAGCTACGCAAATAGGCAGGACAGCATTTCAACACCAGGCGTGTCTCTTTCCAGCACTTACCCCAAAACTCTCCTGATCAGAAAAAAAAAAAACCCACAAAAAAAAAAACCAAAAAAAAAAAAAACCAAAAAAACAGACTGCAGCGAAATGGCTGAAACATGTTGTGACCATCTGTGAAAGTCAGCCTATCGTTAGAAGGAGAGAGAAGGGGAAAAAAGGGAGGGAGAGAGAAAACTGAGGGGAAAAAAAAAAAAACATTCACCGAGAGCCAAAAGTGGGTCAGCAGCTCACTGCCGGCAGGGACCGAGAAGCGCAGCGTCTTCAGCACTCCTTACCTTGGGCTGCGGGACGCTCGCCCCGAGCTCAGCGGGAAGGGGACAGGGCTGGAGCGAATCCTGCGGGCTCTGCGTGCACCCGGCTCTCCCTCCTCGGCCGTTTTTTTTTTTTTCCTCCTTTTACGACAGCCTCCCTTCCTCTCCCAGGTAGGCTGCAGAACTGGCTCTGCAGCAGGAAGTGGAGGAGGCATGCAAATCACGACGCGGAATGGGGAGCTTCGTCGGCGGCCGCCGCCGCGGGGGAGTGGAGCGGCGTGGAGGAGCCACGCGCTGGGCTTCACGCTCTCCAAATGCCCGTGCGCGTCTCTCTGCCGTGGGAGGCCGGGCTGCTCTGCGGGAGCAGAGAAACAGCTGTGGGGGAAACCCGGTGTGAGTCCTCAACAACGTGCCTCACTGGAAAAGCCACCGTTTTTTTTTATTTTATTTTTATTTTTTAATCCTCGGTTACTTACCGTCAGACCCAAGCATTACAACAACTGTGATTCAGCCTGCGAAGGAAAATCACACGATGACGATAACGAACTACATAAAGAACAACAACAAATGTAGCATCTTTGTTTTTTAAAGTTTGACTGTTAGTCACTTCTGAGATTCCCTCCTGATGCCTTCACGCTGCTCCAAGAGCTGGGTGAGGCAGCACTGGCAGCCATTCCTCGGGTGCTGCCGCAGGATGCAGCTGTGTGTCCACCTGCACCACCTCCCTGCCCAGAGCTCCTCCTGATCTTTACCCTACATCTTAGTTCAGCCCTAGGAGGAGTCTGTCTTGGCTGCAGCTGTGCACAGCTCTTCATCCTTCAGGCGGCTTCTGGCTTCGTGCTCGACCGGCTGGCCTGCACACGTCTAAATCACATTCCTTGAGGCCAGGCAGTGCTGCTTGCTCCTGCACCCATTCTGTGGCACGAGGACCCCCCTATGGAGATACACCACCCTCAAGCCCTGCTCGTGGCTGCAAGCTGAAGCCATGGCCCATACACTTATTTCTTCTTGTCAGATTTCTTTGGGAACATTCAGATGGCTGGGAGCAGCCCAATGCGGAATGCTAAGCAGGGTTATATATGCACTGGTGCTCCGCAGCGCTTACCTTCTTCTCAGAGACCTCAGGATCTCAGCCCGGTCTTTGTCCTACCCTCTGCCCTCCTTTCCTTCCTCCTCTGCTGACACCCACTTTTCCTTTTGGGTCATCCAAAAGTACGCTTGTGGGCTGAAGCCAGAAAACATTCAGTTGATAGCATCATCCCACAGATGGGTGTCAGCGCTCCTGCTTTAACACAACCAGGAATGTCTGTTCTTTGCTGCCCACAGAACTGGGCCCTGGTGGGGAGCACTGCCCGAGCAGGGTTCAGGGCCTGAGGAGGAATGGCCCAGCCCTGAGTCACACCAAACTTGGTTTCCCGTCGGCCTCATGGTAACTGCACTGCAGCTTGCACCCTGTGGCTGCACCAGTGCTAAAAGCATGGCCTTGAACAGGGGTCTGCCCTGTCTTGCTGGTGGGGTCTATTTGTAAAGGACTGTGCTGTGCTGCCGTCAAACATCTCTCCCTTCACACAAAATATCATCAGACACTTCTACCTTCTGTTCTGGCTACAGCTATGGACAGGCCCCTCTCATTTTCCACTGTTGATAGCTTGGATACCATGCTGCAGAAACACAGATTGATTGAAGCTGACAGAGCCCTCTGGGTCCATCTGCTCCAACCCCTGGCCAAGCAGGGACACCTAGAGCAGGGTGCCCAGGCCCACGCCCCAGGAGGCTTTTGGAGATTCCTGAGGAGGAGACTGCAGCCTCTGAGCAACCCGTGCCAGTGCTCCGTCACTCATACAGCACAGTGCTGCCTGTTGTTCAGAGAGAACCTCCTGTGTTCCAATTCTGTTGCCCCTTGCCCTGGCACTGGGCACCACTGAAAAGGCTTAGCTACGTTTTCTTCGCACTGTCCCTTCAGGTATTTGTACACGTTGATGAGATCCCCCTGAGTCTCCTTTCCTCCGGGCTGAACAGTCCTAGATCTCTCCAGTCCTTTCAGCATCTTGGTGGCCTTTCATTAAATTCTCACCAGTAGCTTTATGCGCTCCATATGCACTCGGCCACCTAGAAATGCCCCTAGGAGCTAGTGCTGTCTGACTCAGCATTCTCCTAGGGTTATTTCCCCATGGAAATTGCCATGTATGTATCTTTATTTGAAGTGGTATTTGTGGCCCAAAGAAGGCAGCAAGAGCAGCCTTGTTCCTCTGGATGTCATGCCTGGGGGATAGGCTGTGAAATCTGGCCCTCACATGTGTACTTCCAAGTCTAGAAATCAGACCTACAGACCTCACAGTGCCAGCAGCAGCAACCAAAGGACCAGGTCTGCTCCTTCTTTAACTTACTAACCCCCAGAAACCAGCTGGTACCTACAATCAAAGAATCATTTTGGTTGGAAAAGACCCCTAAGATCAAGTCCAGTCACCGTATCCCTCAGCACCACATCCTCGTGTCTCTTAACTACCTCCAGGGATGGTGACCCCACCACTTCCCTGGGCAACCCGTTCCAATGCCTAACCACCCCTTCTGTGCAGAAATCATTCCTAATATCCAATGTAAACCTCCTCTGGTGCAACTGGAGTTTGTTTCCTGCTTCCTATAACTTGTCACCTGAGAAAAGACGCTGACTCCCACCTTGCTTTCACTTCCTTTTGCATAGCTGTGGAAGAGAGATGAGGTCTCCTCTCACCCTCCTTTTTTTTCACATGGAGTACTTCCTCTCACTTGCACTTGAGGTACTTTCTTAGAAGATTGAAAGAAAGAAAAAAACCACAAAACACATAGAAGACTGCTAATTGATAACAATACTGCTGAGCAGGTTTAAGAGCAAAGCTGAAGTCCACCTAACCACTCTCCCACAACTTTGTGGAAGCAATTAACTCCTTTTGGATTAAGAAACTTAGAAAACTTGTCTAACTTTATCCCAGAATTTCCAAAGCCTGTCCCACTCCCCAAACCCAGGCCATCCTAACTGTGTTCTGAAGGCTGTTTTGTAGTTCTGAAGTCTGCCTCCTATCTTCACAGAGCACTGGCTCAAACTCGAAATGCTTTAGAGTTAGTATCTCATCTGTACAGTTTTTAAGAGCAGAATGTGCTGTGTCATGTTGGGCCCATCACAGAAGGTACAGATTAATATTCAGATGCAGGTTGGGTTGTTTTCATTGGCAACATCACACTGAGCTGTTTTTTATAAAAAGCGGTTGCTTGTCCTCTAGGAGGAATATTTCTTTTTTTGATCAGGAAGACAATGCCAATGTCTGGTGCTGCTTCTTGCATCTTCTCCTGCATTTACATATTCATAGAATTAATTTCATCATAAATGCTTTTGTTCCCAAATGATTCACTGTTTGGAGTAAAGCACTCCACATTGCTCAGCTTTTCACATTAGTGATGTGAATTAATCTGGAGACATCATAATGAGCATTTCATTCTACCTGCCGTGATGTAAGGCACACTGCAACCTCCATTGGCCAGATCCTCACTGCTGTTGCGCTGCGAAGGAGTTTGCTTCCATTTCCTGCTGTGTAGCAGTGTCCATGCGCCTGCACAAATCTTTTCCACTTTTTTTAGGCTTTTGCTTTGGCATCTTTTAGTCACGCCCTGGAGAGACCCCTGAAAGGGGAGAAATAAGTAACTCCATGTCAGCTTATGCACTGCTTCTAATTAAACCTTGCATAATGACAAAACCCTCCTGCCATTTGTTAAGATTTTCCCCACAGCATTCTGTATCCCCTTAATTAAGAGCAGGAGCTAAATAATACCTATTTTATTCCCTGTTGCTTCCAATTAGGCATCCATTGATTATTACCTACTCGACATTTGACAACTAACAGAGCTCCCACTCTCTGCAAGACCAGAGGATGTACTTCTTCAGCAACACACACCCAGAATAGTGCATGGGGAGCTGCGGGGTGACTGATGGAGTTAGAGGCAGGAGGATACGGCCACCCAAGTGGAATAGAAGACATGTGCCATATGCAAATGTTCAGGATGCGGTGTGTGTTTGATACATGGGATGTATGTGAGGTCATGTACAAAGCTCACTGGAGGCCTGGCTGCACATGGGAGGCATGGGAATTTAGGGCAAACTTTAATTCTCAGATGATCAAACCTACCTCAGCCTCTGCCTTTAGAATACAAATCAAATCCCAGTGTGGCTCTTCACCTTTTTTAGCAGACCAGGAGTTAGCATCCGCTCCTTACTCTTGGATTGTCAGTGCAGATGGAGCTGAGCCCTGTGTCACCGTGACCCCCATGAAGTCACTTCTGGCTGAACACCTATTTTTGGCTCTACCTGATTGTGCCCAGGCCGTGGCCAACAGCAAGGGGTGCAGATGTTATGTGAGCCAAAAGGGCACAGCTGCATCCGTTTTCCAGCAGGAAGGAGCCTTCCTGGACAACTTCTGAGGGAAATCCTGAGGTGTGATGGGGCTGGAAGGTAGCCCAGAGCATTGTGGGTGTGAATACTGAGTCAGTGGTGCCAAGGTTTTGGGCAGGGTGAACCCCAGAGTAAGCAGATAAAGCTACAGCATGATCAGAAACCTCCCTGTTTTTTTGTTTTTTTTTTGTTTTGTTTGTTTGTTTGTTTCCTTGAAAGAAAATCCATCCCCTCCGGCCTCACGGATTGGTGTGAAGATGGGACCACCAGCAGCCCCACACATTGCACAGCGTTCTGAGTGCAGAGGCTCAGCCACAAATGCTGATGTACAGAAAGGCAGCCCAGAGCCTTCAGCGAGCAGCAGCCCAGCCAGGGAGGAAGGAGGAGAATCTCGTATCTGTGCTCTTTGCCCTTGTAGCCATTTATGGAGCTTAATACTGAGTTATTCCCAACAATCTGGCTCCCACCTGCCTCAGGTGGGTAGGCATAATGCCTTCCCTTCAGACACAGACACAAAGGTCCTGGGGCATTTTGCCCATTATCTTAGATACATGCTACTCACTCTCCCTTCATCAGCTGTTTACGTTGTGTAAAAGCACAGTGAGCCCGAGCTCACTGCTCTGCTGTCTTCTGATGGCCCACAGTGGAACACAGGTGCCACCAGCACAGTAGGTGCTGAGACCTCTGGCTCTCCCCATACACCACATGAGGTACAGCCCACATGGAACGCTGTGCATCCCAGCAGGGTACTCCTCTCCCTGTTGGCCTTCTGCAGGCCCCACATTGCAGCCATGCCCTTGGGAGAAAGAGAGAGTTTTCTCTCCCTGACTCTGGAATCAGCCACAGAAACTCTGTGCCATAACTGCAGGCCCCAAACACTGCAGGGCTGTGCTTACCACCCTTCTCCTGCCCTGTGCAAGGAGTAGGAGCCAGCAAAGAGGAAAAGAGAAAGCCCACACAAGAAGCTCTTTTGTCATTAACACCATTCTGTCCTCTAATCCACTCACGTCCTGCTTTACAAATGCATTTTTGTTAAGTGTGCTGCTACAGGGGGAGAATACAAGGAGATGAATTGATGTTTGTGCAGGTATAGATGTTGTGTGTGAATTGCATTTTGATATATACACGCAAGAGCACTGGCTGTACTAAACATTAACAGAAAACATCTCACAGACAGAAGTGAAGCTGGCACTTCCCTCCTCATGTTCAAACCACACCTTGGTTTCAGTTATCAGAGTGCTCCTGGTAAGTCAGTGGCTCTGGGAGGCAGAGCTTCATGTTCTGTGTGGGAGGCAGCCTTGCCAGGGGCCTTTTCCCTTTTCTGCTGATAGAATGTGGATTCTCTATTGGTCTGTGCCGGAAAATCCAAACTTAAAGTGTCCCCTCCTTCAGTGAAGGTGGCAGGGAACACTGCCCTGACGCACAGAAGCCCCCTCAGTGTGTGAGTCACAGGAAATTATAATCACTGCTACTGAGATTGCAGAACACAATGAGATTTCTGAGCTGCAAACAGACTTCAATTATTCTTGAAAGACAGACAGACCCTCAAACTGACATGATTTGAGAAAGTAAATATGCTTTTGTCTGCACTGCTGGTGGTAATTTCCCATTAGACAGGAAAAGCCGCCTTTGATGGATGAATATTGTCTCGCATTAGAAGAGGAGCTACTGTATATACACTAATAGCTCTTGCATATTGGGTTCAGCCTCACATGAGGCCCTTAGACCCTCAGGGTGCGATATGGTAGCAATCGCTAGCATGCTGCCCTCTTTATTTGAGCATCTGAGAAATGGACGGTCCTTATCCAAATAAATCTGATCAACTTCCCACTCACCTCCAAGTTCTGTGTCAAGGTCAAATACTTGCAGCACTCTGCCTTCGTGGTGAGCAGTAAGTTCTTTCCAGGATATAGACTTCATGAGGAGTGCTTGCACTGTAGACAGATTTTCCATATGGGATTATTTTTGTAATGTTAGCAGTTTATCAGTTTTCCATTTTGTATTTACTTTGTATTTATTTTCTGCAGTGGTAATTAAGCCAAAGTCAGAGCGTCGCAGAGAACTAAGCTGAATACCTTTTGCAGAAGCCAAAGAACATCATGTCAGTGCCTTTGACAAACTTTGGATCTTTTGGAGGATCCACCAAGTCTCCCATTATTTCCTTCCCACGGAAATATGTTAACAGGCATTAATTGTACCAATTGTCCCTTTTGTGGCAGTGTAGCATCTCTGCCTGTCATTTCTCACGGGACTGGCATTAGTTGAATCCACCCCGAGATAGGGATCACCCCCAGAGTCCTCCCAGCTGTTGGTGGGTCACCTCTTCGTGTAGGTTTGGGGTCAGGCGAGCTGCTGTAGGGAGCTTTTGGCCAACCATCTTCACCTGACTGTGATTTATTTAGCTTTACATTAAACATAATTATTGGAGAGAAGAGGATATTTTTAGATATTTTCTACTTCACCACACAGCTATGTGTGGTGTATACACAGTGGCTAAGGAAACAATCTTATTAATTTATAGCAAAAATGCTAACAACCTTGTATAAATTTTACTAATGTTTTTATTTGAGAGATTAAAAAACCCAAACAACAAAACTCCCAACATTAAGAAAAAGAAGCAGAAGAGCTACCGATGAGAAATGGTCTGGATCTGCCACCCAGTAGTAGCAGCAGTCTGCACATGGCTGCAGGCAGGTACTCACAGACTGAGTGTGGCATGAGGAACCGCAAACTTGAGAATTAGAAATAAAGGCCATAAAATCCCAATGACTCCCCATCTCAGTCTTCCAATGAGAAACACAGGCAAAATTCCAAATGCTTGAGCCTCATCCCATCTGCTATAGAGCTTGGAAGGATGACCGTGCTTTGCCACCCTTGTCTGGGTTCATGACGTTTTGGCTTTACCAGCCAGCTGAGCTGCTGCAGAGAGCTTAGCGCAGTGGGAGATGCTTTAAGGCAGGGGCTAGCTGTGGGAAAAAGGACCACAACTCACCTTGTAAGTATTAAGAGGAGACTGATTTTAAAAAGTCCAACAAGAATTATGGCCTCTTCGGTGTTCCACAGCTACAGGTACAGAAACACTGAATATAGCATGTACATAACGTTACTTACAGACTCTACACGTAAAACGTTAACCAGTTTATCATGGAAGTCTGGTAACAAGCAACATTGCCATGTAAATTCACACTTGGAGAAAGGCTGAGTGCAGAACTCTCTTTGCAAGAGGATTTGCAGTCACTGCTTTGTATAGAATATATTAAAACAATGATGACAGTGTTTTCTCCAAATCTCAATTAATTACCGTGTTAGATTTCAGGAACCAAAAAAAGTTCTCTTTAGAAAACGTGTGGCTATTCAGGCTACAAATTCACAACCTAATTATTAAATAATTAAAAAAAATGCTTAATCTGTCATGAAGTCTTACTTGGCTGCAATATTTTAGAGCAACGACAACAATACAAGGCATAGATTTCTTTTTCCAGCAACACTTGCAAATGTATTCATATTAAAAGCAAAGGTATTATTGAAGAAGGAACTCTTCTGCAGAACAGAGGAGAGACCAGCTGTGCACTCAACCACCTTCCTTACAGTTGAACTCCAGCTGCTTACAAACATACTGACTTCAGAATTCTGAGAACGGTGCCCCATAGGCCTGCACACTCCTACCAGATACGAAGCCCCAAAGAGCACAACACCCCTTCTTGAAACGTTCTTATCTCCTCTCCACCGTTATCTCCACAATTTAAACAAAAGAACAACTATCCAAATGTAAAATGCTCTTTTTTTTTTTAATTACTAAATTAAGAAAGTTAAACAGTTTTAAAATGTAAACTTGCAAATAAACCATAACAAAATGTAATTAAGACTTTAAAATTTGCAACTCAGTATTAAAAACTCAATAGAAATAGAAAGGATTTTTTTTTTTTTTTTTTTTTTTTTGGTTAAACGTAAGTAATTCAAGGCTGGTACAGACAACTGAAAAGGTAATACTTTGTTCTGTGCATCTCCCATGAAATGTAAAGAAGTGCATAGTAATTCCACTGGAGAACTTGCAGACACAGAGAAAGTACTTTCATTAGCAGTACAGGACATTGAACACACTTATTTTACAATGGAAAAATGTTACACGTAAAACAGAAGAATCCTAATTGCGTGACCAACAGTTTAGCATTGGACATGGCTAAAATGCTATGATTTTAAGACCATCTGAATGTGGTTACAGGGTTTAATAAATCTTTTTGAAACGTTTCAGTATACACGTTCTGATATAAGAAGTCCTCGCAGTTTCCATTTTCCAGTTCCAACAGTGATGCTGTAGTTTTCTCACTTTAAATATGTTCATTTTAGTTTCAAGAACAAATCATCACACACTTGTTAAACATCGGAAACATTACTGTAAATACAGCACATGATTCCTGAAAGAGCAAAGTTACAACCATCTACAGGTACATAATCATAAACAAAAAGTGCAATCCAATTTAAAAAAATCATGCTTGGCAAAAGCCAAAAATTAGATCACTGGCTTCCACAATCTCACCAGTGTTTTCATGTCTGCAGTAAAATTATCACTTTCTGGGTACCGTTGCAGCAGGATTCATTCCGTTCAAAATGAGCTTCCTCTGCAGTAGCACCCGTATACGGTATGTACACGTATGTATATATATTATATATATTTTTATATATAAAAAAGCAAAAAAACCAAACACCTGTCCTGATTTTTTTTCTTTTTTTTTTCTTTTTTTTTTTTTTGTTAAAACATGAAAAAAAATGTTTTAGACAAAGAGGCCACTTCTGGAAAATAATACTTTTAGTTGGATCAGGAGAAGACTAGTTAAAATCACATAGGTTTTGCGTTTTAAAAAAAGGAAAGCACTAGGATCAGTTATTGGCACTGAGTTACTATTTACAATGAACAGAGGTTTTGCAGTTTACATAACATCAATATAATGCAGTTTAGGAGTCTTTGATTAAGAAAAAACAAGTGTTTTTCTCCTTTTCATCCAGGACATTCATATTATTAGGACAAGTGGTCATGGGTGAGGGCTGCTCGAGTTCCCAGCTCCAGCCCCTCTGTGTCCAGCGGTGCTGGGAGATGCTGCTTCACTCCTGGAAGCCAATCATGGAGCTGGATGCTGAAGGGCAGGTGGGGCAGGGCTGAGGGACACCTGGCAATTCGTGACAGTGTGTGGAGACCAGGGAGTTACAGGTTGTCACCGGGCTGGTACTGGGGTTCTGTTGCAGTAAAGTAGTCTTCGAGAAAACCCTGCAAATATTCAAAAGTTGGACGCTCCTCTGGGTCTTTTTTCCAGCAGTGGATCATAAGCTCGTGCAAGGAGATAGGACAGTCCTGAGGACATGGCATCCGATAACCGCGTTCTACTTGCTCCAAGACTTCACGGTTATTCATGCCTGGAAGGACAGACAAACCCACACTGCTGAATCATGGGAAAACTAACTCAGGTATAACCGTATCCACAATACATACAATTTTTCCAACCATACTTATTTCTTTTGGCTAACAGGAAAAAAAAAACCCAAACCACTCTAATGTCTGGTTTCAGCTCTTCATCTCCTGCAAGACTACCTGGACTACTTGCTTTTTCCATAGAGAGTTATAACATTCAGTGATGACTAAAATGCTGCTCCCACAGTTACCCTCTTGGCTTACTCAGAATGGGTAGGATTTGGCTCTTTCCTTCCCCAGCTACAGTGGCCATGTAACATGAAATGTTAAAGAAATTAGTTGCGTTATAACAAATAAGATTCTAAATTCTAAAAACTAAGATTAATTTTTAGAACACCCTGAGCATGGGCCTTTATTTAAGGACTTTGTGAGATTGTGCTGCAGAGGCTGCAAGATAACAAACTCTGCTGCTTGAGGCTGCCGGGCACATCCAGCAGCATTACTTTCACATCAGGTCAAAAGCTCACTCTGCTCATGGTCTGTGCTGGACAATATTGCTTCTACCACATTTTGTTGTTCCATCCCAACCCAGAAGAGGACAAAGTTGTTCAGAAGGCAACTCAGTGGTCAAAAAAAAACATTCCTGTGGAATCCTGAAGATTTCTCTCCAATAAGCAAAGAAATTATTCTACCATCATGTTTTCTGTTTAAGAGGTAAGCCAGGTTCTTTGCTACCTTGTATTTTCTATGTAACCCCTTCAACTCTTGATTTCTCTGCTGTTTTTACATTTACACACATTACAATTCACCATACAAGTGTTCTGTGCCATATCTTAATTGTAGTGAACCTCAGCTTTGGTTTTAAATATCTCTTCCAGCTACACCTTTGGCTTTTTTACAATACCAAAGGTAAGACTGACACCCCAGGCATGCAGACGTATTCCAGGGAAAGCATGCATTTTGACTGCATGCCTTATGCTTGTCTCTTGGCAACTCCTGCCCCAGTCCTCTGCTGAAAAGCAACAGCCAACTTCATTGCCCTGACTAAGTGGATCCTGCCAACCAGCCCTGCAGGAAAACCAGGAGGGTCACTGAAATTCCTACACAACGAATTTAGAAATACATACATTCACATTACTCTTTTTGCTAGCTGATTCTTCCTCTGCATCCAAGACTCCTTCACGCCTTGTTCTTTCAGGGTGCTCTCTTGAAGATCCTTCTGGCCTCACGTTCAGGACTCAGAGGATCTCTTCCTTTCACTTTGTGTATTTGCCAGAAATAATTTTACAACCTTCTTCAGTATAGATTCATTTGTCTACCTTACACCTTGGCTGGTGAGAGCCGTTTCCTTACTCTGAGTGGCATTTAGGCTGGTAACTCAGCAGTATCCTTGGATCTGGGCTTTACTTTGTGTCCTCATATTCTAGCTGTGTTTAATTCTAAGAGGTGCTTTGAAATGAGCATCTGTAAGATAGAGCATTTCCTGACCACCCACATCTAGATTCTCATTTCATGTTACGATTACAAAATACCATTTCCTCTTATCTTGACGAGGCAATTTCCTCCTGTTGATAATCCATTTGCAGTGTCTCTGTAATGATCATTTTCCTAGCCTCTGGCTGTAACCGTCCCTTCCATGCTCTTGCCTTTTGCTTCTTCTGGCCCACTATGTCAAAAACAGTGGCTTATTTTCACTTTCATAGCTTTTCACAGGCAGCCCCACGAGTGTCTCATTTGGTCAAGTCCTTGTTGCTTTCCAGTTCTGGTTAGAACACTGCATCACCTTAGCTTTCCAAACAAGCACCAACGGGTTGTTTAATACTACTTCTACACTTGAAAGAACCTCCCAGAAAACTGCCTCATTCTCCTACAAACCTTGCTTTACTGTCTCCTTCAGCAATGATGATTGCAAAAGGAAGAGTGAGATTGCTGGTTTATAGCATTCCTTACCCTGCAAAAACATGTTAGCACTGGTTTCTTGTGTTAGATTTATCACCTGCCTTCACTTACTATAGTCATGGTGCTACGTGTAACGTGGTCTGTAGCTTAGAATCCTCTGCAGACATCAGATGGTGTTCTCCTGTATTATCAAGTCCAAACTGTTGCTCACAACAAACCAGAAAAGCTTGCCACAAACAGAACAAACTTTTGGATGTTCCTCATTATTGGCAACTCTGCTCACAGAAGGAGGATGGAACTGGATGATCTTTGAGGCGCCTCCCAACCCAAGCCACTCTGTGATTCTATGATCTAACTAGAACATTCTCAAACGTATTCTACTTTTTCATTAAATTGCAAAAGAACACCAGTGGTCTGTGAGTCATCACCAACCCAGAGGAAGCATCAGCCCAAACCTTCTGGCCTTGCTGTTTGTGAGATGCTATAAGAAAAATGGGCATTTTGCTCACATTGTTTTCTCACCGACAGTTCTTTTAAATTCGTGTTTGGAACCAAAACCAGCACTGTTTTAATGTATGAATTACTTCATATTCTGAGCTAAGAGCTTAGCCCAAGCACTGCTTCCCTTACACATAAAAGACTATGAAAATTAGTGTTACCAAGTAACTTATCTACTGCATATACCTAAACCCCAAAGAAACTGAATTCTTTGTTTTTCGGTTTGGCAGTACTCCTGTAAGTACAACATAGATGGAAGCAACATCAGCAGGAAAGCTCCTTCCCAACTGATTTGTTATTCTAAGATATCAAATGTTTGGTACTTTATCCAGTGTATTACTCAGTGCTGCAAGCACACTCTGAAACTTGATAACGAAATATACGCTGGAAGAAAGACCCTGAGGAAGGGGTGGAGGGGAGTGAAAACACAAACAGCTCTTCGCTTCCCTTTTCTTTTAAAAAAGATGGGAAAAAAAGAGACATTGTTGCCTGGAACCACAGTCATTGGTGTCCTTGGAAAGACAATGAAGCCAGGTTTTGCTCATCGTGGTATTATTCAGGAAAACGCCCTTCTCTTCCTTTCTTCTTTCCCCTTCCTCCCAGTGAAACTCAGATATGAAACTAAATCAAGCAATCTCCGTGTTCCCTGTTGGAATTCACGTGTCCAGCAAAGGCTGCAGAATCCTTCTGCCAAAAAAAATCCGTTGGCTTTGACATGTGCTACTAATTTAAACAAGGAGTTTCAAATGCTTCTTTTTTTTCAAAATCTTGCTTACATTATTAGTCAGATTCAGATGAACAGCAGTGTTTTAGGTATGCTTTTTACTTCTTAAAAGGCCTATTTATATTTACAAACCTATTATCTGGATTCGTTTATCTTATCCTGCAAGTTATAGCGTTTCTGTTTTGATAGCAGGAGCCTGTTCTATCTGCACTTTCTAACATCACAGAGAGAATATTTGAGCAGCCTGTACAACTCTTCTCTCCTAATGAATACCCGAGAGTTTCAACTCTTTTCGTTAATAATAGATGAAATTCTGATTGCAATAGGCTTCTAGATGCTTTAAAAGTTTATTTAAAAAACACCTTATGTCTGTGGAATAAACTACTCAGCAATGTTCTTCTACTGACTCCAGCTATTTCACCTCCTTTAAAATCAGTCTGTGCTCATAATGTTCCTAGAACTAGTATCTGGGCCAAAAAGGAAGCATCCCATTTCCAAAAGATGGGTTTTCCATAAGTTACTTAATCCTTGAGAAAATGAAAAATGAAATAACCTCCCACCATCCAGCTTTATTATTGAAACTTCCAATAGTTGTAGGACACTGCAGGATATGGCCACTTTAAAGGTCAATACAGTAAAAATCAACAGCCTGTACAGACTGGGGGTAGAAATGCGATGCAGCATGAATCCTCCTAGAAAAGCTACAATAGTAAGAGTTACAATGATATAGAAGGGAATGTAAAATTTCCAGTTGTAGCTAAAACAACTTAGAACTTGGTTGGGTGGAACAAAGCAAATAACACAAACTTAGGCAATGCTGCTGTTGCAGAGGACAGGAAACAAGAGTACTGAAATTTGGTAGCATCCCCACATCCAAAATTTATGTTGCATAGATTACTTTGGGCAACATTAAGTCCACTGAGGACAGAGATGATTTTAAGCCACCTTATTGTTCTTTTTCTCTTTTGGATTGAGAATTACCCTTTTTCAACACCCACTGTATGATTTCAGTCCAATAAGCAAGCTCACACAGATACAAATGCTTAACGTTGGATTTTTAAAACAACAGCTTACTGTTGTCCATTCTCTGATATGTTGTATTTCAGATTCTCCAAATCCAAAGTTGTGCCCCTACTCGTGTTCACAGGTTCCTAAGTTGTGCCTCTACTTGATTTCAGAGGTTCTTGGAAAGGTTTGCACATCTCTAGTACAGTTGAGAAGGTAAAACTGTGCCATCCTCCAAAGGGGCTGGATCACATCGGTGCTCTCAGAGAGCAAGGTAACACAGAGGTAAATTAATCTGCAGGTTTTGTTTAATTAGATTTAGAATCAGAATTACTGAATTCTGTGAGAAGCCCCATAGAAGAGCTAGGTGAAAGGAGAGGGATGGTGTGTGGGGCTCAGAAAGGGGTACCATTCCATACCCACAAATGATAGGGTACTGAAGGAAATGGGAAAGCTGCTCCCTATGGAAAATAACCTTTGAAGCATAATGATGTTTGTCTTTTTACAGATTAATATGAACTTAATTATTACTGTGCAAAAATAGTAACAATTTTTAAACATCTGTAATTCATAGACTCATAGAATCATTTAGATTGGAAAAGACCACTGAGAACCACTAGTCCAACCATAAACCCAACGCCATCACACCCACTAACCCATGTCTCTAAGTGCCACATCCATCCTTTTCTTGAAAACTTCCAGGGATGGTGACTCCACTTCCCTGGGCAGCATCTAAAAATAAAGCCCTGAAATTCCCCAAATAGTTCTCACATTCAAAACACCCACAAATCAAGGCTATCAAAATCTTTTCTTATCATTATTTTAAATAAAGTATTATTTGCTTGCAATAAGAATTGCAACTTTGAGCTGCAGCATTTGTGAGTTGAGCTTTCCTGCTTACACAGAAATCCACCAGAGCTTATCTGTGTGATGTGCTGAGTACACACCTTCCTCAAGTTCTTATCTACCACTCATGACGATGGTACCCATCACACTGGGTCAGTGACGTGCGCTCAGCACAACCCTTCTGGCCCCAAACTCCTGCAGTGATGAGGAGGCTGAACGCAGCTCCCCATGGCCTGCAATCCTGCTTGGAGTCCAACCTCAAAGACCAACCGGCTGGAAGCAGCAATACGTATGCTATCATGGTTGCTGTCACGCTGGACATAAATGCTTTTGGTGCGACAAGTGCAGCAAAAAACAGAAGGGGTGAGTTCAGAGATGACTGTTTAGTGCAGCTGAAAATTTTGCCTATGCAAAAGGATACATTAAATAAAAATAAAATCAAATTCTGACTACTGCTTGAGAAATGCAGCCTCCTACTCTTAAACTCCATTAAAAAGATACTAAGATCCAAGAGAAATTTGTGGAAAGAGAAAGAAACAGAATGAAAAATGTTTACTAAGCAGATTACTTTTTAAACTTGGCTCCTCTTCTGCACATATCCAGCTTTTACTTCCCTACTATGGTAGTGAAAATAGAACCTCAAGACACAGAATGATTATGCTGTCTTGTGGGAAGAATGAGAAAGCACTATTATCACAGCAGTCCATTATCATTATGTCCACTGATAGAGAAACAGGTCTGGTTGAAGGATGAAGATGAGGACACCTGTCAAAAAGTCAGTCTTGCCTTGGGAGCTGTAAGGTCAGGGAGCAATGCTGGATCAGGAACTCCAGCCTGATGTTCATCTCTGCTGGTAAAATCTTTATTGTTCGTGTGTCCTACCTCTGCTCTGGCCTCTCTTCCAAAAAGTGTTCATTCATCTGGCTGAAATCTGGAGAATGAATGCCAAGTCCTGCTCCATTCACTAGTCCTGTTCTCCTCCTAGAAACTGCCTGCCTTCTCCCTGTGTCCTTCTTGATGTACTTCTCCTTCCTACATAAGCTTAAAACGATGCCTGATTCTTCAAGGCATGAGGTACTGTGCCCTGGAGGCATGCTTACCATCTCAGAATAAGGGTGCACGATAGAATCACAGAATTACAAAATATCCTGAGTTGGAAAGGGCTCACAAGATCCTTCAAGTCCAGCTCCTGGCTCTGCACAGGACCACCCAAAATTCAAGCGCTATGTCTGAGAGTGTTGTCCAAATGCTGCTTGAATTCTGGCAGCCTGGGGCTGTGATCTCCCTCTGGTGAAGAACCTTTTCCTTATCTCCTCTCCTGACACAGCTCCATGCCATTCCCTCAGATCCTACTGCTTGTCACAACAGGGCTCAGTCCTGCCTCTTGGGGTGGTTGAACACCCATCTCTTCCTTCGTATGCAAGCCACGATGTGAAGGCAGGAAAAATCTTAGGTAAAGCGAGAGTGATGGTGATCACCAGAATGCTTAAGGCCTGGCTGAGCAGAGGCAGAAGCCATGGCAAGGGGGAAGGAGCCTGGTGTAGAGCTAAGGCAAGGTGTAACCTAGGAAGTACATGACCACATGACCATCTGGTGAAAAAAAAATCTTTTACAGTGCAAATGGTGAGGCAGTGGAACAGGTTGCCTAGATATGTGGTTGATGCTCCGTCCCTGGAGACTTCTAAGGTGAGGCTGGATCAGTCCCTTGACAACCTGATCTAGCTATGGGGTCCCTGTTCACTGCAGGGAAGTTGGACTAGATGGCTAGAGATCCTTCCAACTCTAAGGATTCTATGAGTGTGATTCTATGAATTGTCAACTCTGTGCCATGTAACTCACAAAAAGTTGATCTAGCTACTTGATGCCATTCTAGCATGTCTGGGGGAGAATGAACCGGAAGGATTTTCAGTGTGTAAGGGCTTTATGCGGTGTGGGATGAAGGGGCAGGACAGTGCTAGAAGAGGAGAAACACCGCTAGTTGTCTTTGAAGTGTTCAGGCTGCCATGTAATAAAACTGTCCACATTTTTAGGACACAGACCAGGCCTGAGATTTCTGTCACGGATCCAACAAGAAGTCATATATTACAAGCATTTAAGAGCACATCCAGTGGCCTCCTTCTCCCACAGGGAGAAAAATGAACACTTGGGAAATGTATCTATCCTCTACTGACCTGGCTAACACAGTGTTCAATTATGGACCTGTGAGCTAACAAAGGGCTCAGACAGTCACTTTTGCCTACAATAGTATTATTTCCTGTGTGTGTGTATCTATACTCATGCATGTGATAAAAGATAAGTCACTATGCACTGCTGCCTCATAAATGTAGAACTCAGCAAAACAAACAAACAAACAAGCCTTAACTCTGCCCTGGCTGGCGAGAGCCCCTCGACATCCATTCAGCTAGTACTGACCAGAAGCATCCTCTTCCTGCATCCACCCAGGATCTCTGCTCACCCTAGAGAAGCAACGCTGTAGCACGAAGTTTTACACATATTCTTTCTATCTTCCACCTTTGCACACAGTCCACGACTGCTCATTTAACCCTCAGTAACCCCCTGAAAATCACTGTTCCCTGAGCCACTGCTGATAATCCACATAGCAAGAAGACCTTTGTCCCAGACGCTGACACTGTGCAGAGGCAACACCCTGTTCTTCAACCATACAGAGAATTATGGGGCAGAGGGATTCATCTACCCCACAGAAACACATAACCTCTCTTCCTGTTCCTCCATTCTCTTAGCACAGTCACAGCTTTGCTAAGCTGCTCTCTGCCAGTCATTGTAAAATTCACTGCTGATCACAAAAAGCCTTCCAGTTCCCATATTTCCTTCCCAATTATCAGCTGCTGGCTCCTAGGAGCTAGTAAAGCTGAAATTTCTCAAAAAACTCTGGGAGTTCAAATTTGCTGAGCTCAGCTTTCTGAAGTGGCATGAAATACAAAAGGATAAATTGAAATCCACCTTGATGCTTTTTCTGCTGTATTTGATGTATGGGCCTGACTGCTTGATAGTGGCAAGACTGGCAAACTGGAAATGCTCTAGGACACTTTCCATTAAATCAGCTGCAATGCACACAGCCAAGGTTTCCTAGGGAGAAATTAAGAAGCAAAAATGCAGCTAGATGCTGTTATTAGTATCCGTGGTGATAAGTAGATGAAGGGATTAAATTCTTTTCCATGTAACACACTGCTTTCTCCTTACCTCCTTCCACTTCACCTGAATGTCCACAGTTTTAGAGGAGGCAGAAGGCAAAGCTCTTTCTGCACAGGCAGATCCAATCACCCTGGCTACAAATCTTAATCCATGGGATACTTGGCAGTCTTTCAACAAAGAGTCATGGGGCCTCTGGTTCCCCCATGCAGAGAACCTGGCCCCTCTCTGACCCTGCCGTGAGCTCTGGCCTGCACATTACACACTTTTTCTTTCCCTTCCATCCATGTCTAACAAAAGGATTGAAATTTAATAGTATGTAAAAAGGAGATTTGGTAATGCCAGACATTCAGACAGTCACCAGATCTCGTACAGAACCAGACTGACAGAACAAATACAGTAATGCTATCCTGGGAGTTTGTTGGTATTTTAAAGGGAATGCAAATGTGGAGAATGATTTTCTTTGGTATGCAGTTGTTTTACCTTGCTTTCATTATTTTGCTAGAAAGTAAATTAATTGAAAACAATTAAAAACATAGAAACAAGTACGCTGGATTTCCTGTCCTCTTGTTCATGACCAACACTCACTGGCTTTCAGACAGGATCACATCCTTCCAAGCATACACAGAACTTCTGCAGGATAACCATCCTTCTCTGAACCCAACGACAATAAGCACACATTCCAGTTTAAGCATATGGCTCATTTCCACTCTTTTCCCCCGGTGATGCAGGGCTCAGATGGTTTTCTTACCTGGGTATGGCACTCTCCCTTTTGTTACCAGCTCTGTCAGTAGGATCCCAAAAGACCACACATCCGACTTGATTGTGAACCTTCCATACAATGCCGCTTCTGGTGCAGTCCATTTAATGGGAAACTTTGCACCTAGTGAAAGAAGAAATGAGTCTTAAACAGAATAGCGATGGAATCAAAGCACCAGTTTGCAGGCGACTGCTTTGTTCTGCAGCACTTGCAGGGTGAAGAAGCAAGTATTAACAAACAGCTCCATGGGGTGTGCTTCCAGAGGACAGTTGGGTGGAATGTGTAGGACGAAAAGAAAGTCTTAGCAGGCAAGGGTGGGTTTGTCCCAAGAGAGGGCTAAGATTTTAATTCAGATTTGAAGTTTTATATAAGAAAAAAGGCATACAATCCAATAAGCTCAATAAAATAGAAATTCGTTCTACCAAAATGTTTCAAACCAACATTTCCCTGTGACATTTGCAAGTCACAGCATGTTGAATAGAAGTGAGATTTATTAGAAATGTACCTCCCGGTTTCCCTGCTCAAGCTCAGCAAAATGCAAAACAAACAAACATGGTAAAAACATAAATTAAAGACAAACATAATATTTCATTAGAAACATGCATGGGTTTAAATATAAGATTGCTACTCGAGATGCTTGGAGTGCAGTGATGTCAAGGCACAACTGTGGCCTGTGATTTATAACTTGACAGTGTACTTTCAGCTCTTGGCACTGAAAACTGTAGTGCCTTAAATACGTGCAGCCTAATGTGCTCATCCATCATCGGGGCTTGCAGGATCCAGTTGTGGTAAGGATGGTAAGATAACAAGCCTTTAAACTCTGATTTATTTGCTTTTCCGATCATTTACTGTTTTCTTAGGGAAAATATTTTCAGTATGACTTTAAAGAAAAGTCTTGTGGTAATAATTAAGTCATAGCATGTACGAAAAAATATGCAATCATTTCCCTGGTGCCTTGTATTAACATAAAGGCAAAAGAGTTGCATTGCTAACTGCGGATCCCTAGCGACAAACTCTCAAATTTTGAAGCGTACTGACTTTGACTTCTCATCATCCTCTCATAAAAGCTCTTTTAGCTTTCAGGATGAGTGTGGAAATTGTAATGTGGACAAATGGCTCTCAGGGAATTAAGTTACGGCACTGTTTACAGTTCCCTGCTGACACCGTTCCTCCACCACATCCAGTGTTTGATGCTCTGTACTTCTGCTCTATGCTGCAATCTGGGTTGGACCAAGAGTACAAAGCAGACATGGCAATTCTCATTCCCTTACTTAGTAAAACATTAAAGTGATAACTTTTTTCCTACACTACATGTAATTGATCCTAAGAGACAATATTATTCAGGAACAAATACCTTTTTTCTAGTGAAAATTGCTGACGCTCAAGTAAGTCCTCCTATATAAAAAGATGTAAGATAAAGAAAGCTTCAAATCCCTAATGCCTGAAGTTAGGGACATAAGGCTAGTTAAGCATCAGCACATTAGTGGTTGAATTTGCCAAGGTGCTGAAGGATTTGTGAGTGTCTTTTCACTTTCCAACAGCCTGTTTCTTATGTAGCCTCTACATTAGCTGATCTGCTGGAGCTACTATTCTTGTGCTCAGCTTTGTCCTCAGTCTTCCCAGCTAAATCTTCATGGGAATAATCTTGGCGTATAAGACTCAAAATTTACAGAACCTCTTCTCTTGAAGTCCATCTGGGCTGTGACGTCTGAGGTCTCTGCAGCAGTCTGCCATCTCTAGAATTCTGTCCTTGACCGTGGCCTCACAGCACTGGTAGCCCCGTGGTACTGGATGAGCTGGGACTGGCATATCCTGGGGCTGCACATCACTTTCCAATCCCCAGAAGACCTGCAGGCTGCATGTATCTGGGGGTCAAGTTCCTTAGATCTGCAGGCATGTCATGAACATGAGGACTATGTCCCTCTGTCCTCACACATGTTGCAGCTGGGATAGTACACAAATACAATTCTAACTGAGTGAAGCCTTAAAGACTGGACAGGGTCTGATCACGTGTGAGATGACTAAGCCTGAAGGTTTGCTTGTTTGCTTGTTGTACATAGTTTATTCAACAATTTCTTTCTTTCTTTCTTCTTTTGTTTTTGTTTCGTTTTTTTTGTTTTTGATCAGCTGTGTTTCCCTGAGAGGCTGAGACCTTCTGCTTCCCAGCTGAACCAGATGACCTTCATTCAGAGGTCTTTTCCAACTTCAACCATTCCGTGACCCTGTTCTTGGCACTCAGATAGAAAGATAGCATTAAAAAAGTCATCCTTGGAGGAAAGAAATCTCTTTAGTCTCCTTTGAGGCCAACTGGCCCAGTGTTTTCACCCTGCTGCTGTTGTGGCATGAGGAGGTGACTCTATTGTATGTTGAGGGGTCATGGGAAGATAGGAAAATAGGTGAGAAGGGGGGGGGCACAATTCCAGCATATCATTTTACTGACAGCTAGAGCAATGTAAGCCCCACTGCTGGAGAAGACAAACAATTTATGCTGTTGATTTTTCTGATGGCAGGGTGACTACTTGTTACATTGCTATGTTGCCTCTACACCAGGAGTCCTATCTAGACCAATTTATATATAAATCACAGTCTGCATTCTTTGCAGTGTTTCCTGAACCTCAGTTTGAAGATACAAATGGGGTGGAGAGGTTGGCAGAAAGGCCAACCTGGTTTTCTAGCCCTGCAAGGCATGCTGGAGGCCAGATGGTCCAAGAGCATCCCATAGCAAACTTGTATAACAGAGCT
Organism: Perdix hodgsoniae; assembly: GCA_035772895.1. Lineage (NCBI taxonomy): Eukaryota > Metazoa > Chordata > Aves > Galliformes > Phasianidae > Perdix > Perdix hodgsoniae. The sequence continues at coordinate 20,145,828 of JAPSGF010000004.1, read as the reverse complement.
CTAATTAAGGGAAAGTGGAAACCAGGTAGGATATGCCAGTTCTCACAGCTGTAGTTTCAATGCATGCAGTGCCATAAACCTAAAAGATCACACACAGCTTGCTTAGAACAAGGACAGGCAACGGCAAAGGGTAAGGAACCCTGCGAGAACCACCACAAGACACACGTGCTTGCACAGGAGCTCAAACAGCTGGCAGCATCGCTGATGCAACGTGCAGGAGCCCATCACACCAACACTTTGATTAAATGGACCCCTGGCCTTGGAAATAAATACAGGGCACTTCTTTGAAAGCACAAAAACTACAATATGTGTTGAGCAGCACTCCGGAGCCAAATTGCTGCTCCTCTTGCTCAGCATGGCTCCTGGCAGGCACACAGCCTCTGTGCTCACCCTGTCCCCAGCATGGTGGTTAGGAAAAGCAGCCCCAGCCCAGCTTATTAAATATGCTGACTCCATGCCGCATGCAAATTACAGCATCAGATCACCAGATAAAATGCATATTAGTGACAAGCATGTTAATAAATCTGATAAGCCAAATTACCCCAGCTGACAATGCAGCCTATCTGCCACATTCAAGGCAGATTTTACATTGCTGGGAGGGATCTCTCTTTTTATTTTTTACTGGAACACAATGTATTACCAGCAGGTCAGTAACTCTGTCTGTACAAATTGCTCTCACACCACATTCCTAGTTCAGGATAGCCTGTCTTTGCCCCAGAGCAAGATCTTCCTCTGTGGCTTTTATCTCCACGCCTTTTTGAAACATTTCAGCAAGGGAAAAGTCTTTTTTGGGTTTCTGTTCTGCACAGACATGCAGCACACCAAGGCTTCGGGCACAATGCAGGGTCAGATGCTGGCCCTGCCTTGGGGCACTTCTGTGAGCCCAAGCACTGCTCTGCCCAGTACTCACACCTGGGAACTTGTGAGCTAAAGGAAGCAGCCTCTGCTACTGCTTCAGGTTCTTCTCAGCCCCAAGTGAGGCTTTGTGATGAGGAGCAGAGGGAGCCGAGATAACCGAGCAACGCCAAATGCAGCTCCTAGCATGGTTTCTTCTGAGGCCTGCAAAAATCCCTCAGTTGTTCAGATCTCAATCTCAACAAACCAGAAAGCTCTGCAATTAATGCCCCAGAGTCACTGCTGCATTTCCTAGAAATGCTACGAAGCTGCTGCCTGTTGTAACCTTTAAAGCCTAGCCCAGCACACCCAGTGCCAGAATCTATGAGTATGGGAACCCCTGGGTGAACAGCTGGGGAGCACAGCTCAGCACCACATCGCTCCCAAGGCTGAAAAGAGAAGACTACAAAGGGTAAAAATGAAATGCTGAAGTAAGCATGTAACAGGAAACGAGTCAGCCTTGGTAGGCGATGGGGTGTGCTGTGTGGGAGGGACCACGCAATTGCATTTTTTGTGCTGTGAGAACTAACGTGAAATTACAAGCATGGCAAAACATCAGGAGCCAGAGGCAGGCTCCCCAGGCTGACCCCTCCCCAGGAATTGGGGAATGAGGGGTAAAACCTCGGGTGGGCCCAAACACAGCCCTAGCCCTCCCCCGACCCTGTAAAGCTCCTTGCTGGAGGGCAGAAGGCACCTCTGCTACCCCTCCAGGATCTGGGGTTGCTGCTGCGAAGCAGGAGCTGTCCCCTCCTGCCTGCTCTTTGGCACTGAGCGAGGGCAAAGCCCAGGGCGCTGCAGCTGGTGGTGCAACCGATTGCCAGCACCAGTGCTCGATCAACTGATGAGTGGTGAGCCCAGGGAGAGGGTGGCAGAGGGCAATAGTGCCTGCTCTTTTCTAGGAAACAAAAATAAGAAGCATCGCTGGTTTCTGAGCAGGGCAGGAAGGAGATATTTCTAAGCACTGAGGAGGCAAAAGTGATCCAAAAGTTAACAAACATGTATGAGAGCTCCCAGAATAGACCTGACTTGTCTGGAAGGCATCAGAAAGATTCTTAACTTTTCATGTGTGCTTGGAGCAGCATTACTGCAAGCTCTGCCAGTGAATGCAGTAGAAATATTGCCTGGAAAATTAATGCTCTTTTTGTATTAAGACAATTTAAATTTGTATCAGTTGCTACAGCTTTGAATAGTAACAGCTCTTCCCCAGCAGCTCCATGGAGCACTCAGCACAACAATGCCATGTACTTGGCCCAGAGTCTGCAGAGCTGTGGACCAGATCAGTGCAGGGTAGCAGAGCTGCATGGGGAATCCTGTGCGTGCAGGTGAGGAGAAGTTTCTCTCCATCCCACAGAGCACCAAGAATGCTGGGGGTTGCCCTGCAAGGCTAACACAGGCATAATCGCCATGGAAGCACACAAGACTGAATATGCCCAATGCTGTGTGGGGGAAAAAGATGTTGCAACAGTGACAGCCAGAAGGACCAAGCCATGATGAGGCGGACTGCAGTAAGTTCACTGCCTTAGCCTTTAAAATGGGCGTCACTTTAATAGCATGTTTTTTTCCCTTTGATTACTCACTTCCTCTACGAGTAAGAGGAGCCAAATGTTCATTACAAGCCAAGAACTTTTTTTGGTGTGTATTATTTAATGGCGGCATATAGCTGCTGGTCACACACTTTAAATCATTAGCGATGTGACCATCTCTTTCCTTCCTGCCGATTGCTGAGAAATGGCAGTGCAGACACAAACTGCTTTTTATTTACCTCTCTTAAATCAGAAGCAGTCAGGCCTCCTTTGTTCAAACCAAAAAGAAAATAAACCGGTCGGTAAAACGTTACCACCAGGCTGAGTAATACCCACACAGGTTCAGGAATCCTGCACTCTAACCCTCTGGAGCTCAAAGCATCCCCATCTGTTTCCTTTCAAAATATTTAATCGGAGGCAGAAGTGACAGTGGGGGAAGGGAGCCGGAGATCAAGCGAGGCTGGAGAAAGCCAGCCCTTCCCCAGACTGACAACAAGCTCCCCGCTAACTCACTTACAAGCCGTGAGGAGGAAGACTGCTGCAGAGAGAGTGACCGAAGGCTTTAATCTTCAGATTTCATAAGGCAAAACATTTCCTCTCTCCCACAGGAGCTGCCAGTCTACAGCACTCCCCACCCCCTTCCCTCCGCCAGCCAGGTTCTCCTCCCATGTCAGAATTCCCAGTGAAGCAGCGGTCAGCCAGATAAACAGAACGGTCCCCAGATGCATCCCCTCAGAGGCTGAAGTAATAGGTCATGGGAAACAAGCAAAGACAACCGTTTCCTTCTGATACTGTGGTCGCCACCAAGCAGTGCTCAAAACCGAAGCCGAACTGAACAAACAGGATTGAATTTCACTTGAGAGAAAAATTCCAGTGGCGTTTTAGAAGCTGTGCTTCTTCCTCGATAAATTAAAGGTCCTAGGCTCAACCCTGACTGCCCACCTGCCTTGGAAGCCAGATGAACTGCAATGAAAAGTAAATTGAAAATAGGTTGCCTGGCCAGAAATGCACTCCTCCCCAAAACAAGTTAACAATTAAGAAAGGGTGAAAAGGGTGAAAAAGTCATTACCGAAAGGTGGGAAACATTTCTACAAGATGTCTGTGATTGCAACTCTTTGGGTCCCCAGTCCAAAGTCCTCTGTGGCCCCAAAGAAGTTCAGCCTGACCTCAGTACAGGGAAGAAGTACAGTCCACTGCCTTGAAGTATGAACAAATTTGAGTGACTTCTCCCCACGTGCACCAAAAGATAGTACCGTGCACACTGGTCTCTTCAGTGTCAGGGACACAGGTTGAATGCCAGGCCTTTCCTAGCTGCTTTTTCCACAATACGAGAGATTTCACAATGAAAGAAGGGCAGGGCCTTCTTTCTACCACTACAGTCCCTCTCCCTGCTAGTCCTGCCGTTTTACTTTCTGCAGCTCAAAGATTTCCCACCAAAAATCCAGTAACTTATTGTCTTAAACAATCTGAGCTTTTCCTCAACGTCGCTTGTGCAGGTATTCAAGGATTTCTAACACGTAAAGAGAGCAAAACTATTTGAGAGATTTAAACCAGGAAGCAAACAGGTCATCAGAGGATTTTCTAGGGATCATGGGCTTGAATTTGGCCAGAAGTAGGTTACATACTTGTCTATTCAAACAAATAATTTGTCATGTCAAACTATACACTGGGCCGTTTCCAAAGGGAACAAAAAGCATGGCAATAAAACAGACAAAAATGGAGATACTATAGAAAACAGTTTCAAAGCCATTTTACAGACTGGATCTGATGCCTTTTTCAAGATAAACCCTTCTTGTTTTGCAGAGGGGAGGGACCAGGAGGCAGCTTTCTGTCCATCTGAGCTTGCACTGTTATTACACTAGAGCGAACGACATGAAGCTATTTTTGCAAGCAAGAAGCAATTCTCACCCTCAGGTTTCACTCAGTAGCAGTTAACTCTGCATTAGTACCTACAACATGTTCCTTAAGGACCTCCACAAAATAATCAGGGCTTGCCTCCTGAATGAAGCCAGCAACTGTTAGTGTGGATGCAGCCTGCACTCCCCATCCCTGTGGCTAGGTGCTGCTGAGAGCAATTAAGAGGGTTGTGATCAAAGGGAGCACGCCTGCTCTCTGGAAACTGTCTCATTCTGCCAGCACTTGAAAGTTACAGAAAGAGGTTAGCTCTTTCCTATGAGTTAATCTGCTAATAAGAGGGACTTCAGTTAAGAGAAAAATCTTGCAATAGGAAGGAGTAAATGTAGGTTATGAAGGTGCATTTGGCTAACCCTCGCTTTCTGATGACATGAAACACAGTTTAATGAGGCAGTCTCTGGCTTTAGAACTGAGAATGGACAGAGTGGTATTTACTGACACATATTAAGCAAGCACTATCAGTGTACTGCCAGCAGAAAGAGAACAAAACTGTAGTTCTGCAAACTTGGATCAACATCTGACAACCAAGCATGACTTGTAAAGAACAACTAACTACAAAGAGGCTGTGTCATGGCTCACATGAACACATGCACACATGCTTTTTTAAAAAGCTACAATACTGTTTGATTTGTTTTTACAGCCTATCAGTTGTCAGTGGTGCCCAGCATTCTATGTAAAGCTGGAAAATGGTTTTCCTGTTAAAGTAACTTCTTAAGTTCTCAGAGAGACAGCTCTACTGCACGAAAACAAGATTCTCAGATTTCTTTGACCAGTCAAAATAAAGAAAATAAGAATAGCACAGCAGTGTTGATAGTGGTTAGTAAAACCTAGAGGGCACATCATTAAAGAAGTAGCTGACATAGGCCTGTTCTGCGTTATTCTATTCAGGCTTTCTAGCGTGGTAAGTAAAGTATCAGCTTCGTTGTGGCACCACTAGGACCTCATCATTACTGTCACTTCACCCACCTGTGCTCCCATTCATTACTTTTCCTTTAAAAAATGATTAAAATGAAACAAAGACAACTGATCAGATATCCTCTGCAGGATGTGCCGTCAGCAGTGGAGTTCTCTGGACTAGTACCTAATATAACTTCAGGATTTATGAAAGCAACTCCAAAGCACAGGAGAGAGTTTTTTAAAATGATGTTCTCCTGTCAGAAAAACAATGCTCAGTGCTATTCCTGCTGTTGTACCTACCTTGTCTTGCTGTGTACTCATTGTCTTCGATCAGCCTCGCTAATCCAAAGTCAGCAATCTTGCATATTAGTCCATTCCCCACCAGAATGTTTGCAGATCGCAGATCTCTGTGTATGTAATTCATTCGTTCAATATATGCCATTCCTGCAGCCACCTGTGTAAAACACAATCAAGTGCATTTTAAAAGGAACTCAAACATCTGTGAGCTTTGAAACATGCACACCTAAGTGCTCAACACTCTGCAGACAGACCTGAGCTGCCATGTCCACTAAGTTTGGTAGCTTCAGAGCTCTTCCTTCTCCATCTTTTAAGAAATCTAGCAAGCTCCCTGTAAATGCAGAGATGACAGAATACAGAAATGTTAGGGAAACAATGGCTATTCATCAGGTTGGAGGTGCAGTGATATCTGCAATATTAAATACAACAGTGCTTTGAGTTCAAGTGGACAGTTTCAGAAAACAAAACAGAACAAAACAAAACAAAAAAACCAACAAAACAGAAAACAAGCAAACAAAAAACCTGGTGTTCTAAAATTCTCCTACTGTACTTGTTTCAGTCGGCTGTAAGACTGGCTTGCAGAAGTCTATGACACTAGTCTAAAGAAAACTGTAGGGAAAAGAAAGTTGTTTTTAATTTTCCTGATTGTTACTAAGAAAGCTGATCTTTCCTCACATTTCCAGTGCTCTCTGAAACTGCATACTTGCTGCTCTCAAAAGGCCTCAGCTCACTAAAAAGTGTCAGCCTGGTTCCAAGCCTCACAAGCTATGGAAAAAAGTCAGATCCTGGCTCAACCTTCTCCAAAAGAAAGGTCAGCCTGAAGCCTGGTAAGTCTAAATGTGCTAGCATTAAGAGGCTCCTCTTCCCTAGAAAATTAGTAACCACACTATTTGTAGCCATCCTACTCTAGGCAACAAACAACTAGCTGTGGCATGAACTATGAATGAAGACCACTATGAAGACCACTATGCAAAACTAGAGAAGACCAAACAGGTCAAATGGAAGTGATTTTAGCAAAAGCAATATGCACATTACTTCCATGTGAGAAGGAAAGCAAGGAGGCTCCCTGTAGCTTTTAAAAATCTGCAGCTTCACAATCTTTTACTTAAACAGAGAAGTGTGGCAGTATCCTTTAAACAAGCTTAGTGAACTGGTTTAACAAATAAGGGGAAAAGACAGATGATTAGGCCTTTTTCCCCTGATAAATCCTGAGCCTCAAGCTCAGAACCAAACATATAAAATGGCACTGTAAAAACTAGTAAACTAAGCCAAAATAAACCATGTATTTCAGAAGACTTTTGAGAAGTTGGTTTTTTTTTAAAGGAAAAAGCACATGCTTGTCATTGAGACATATGATTAAAATGTGAGTTAGTCAGTGCTTGGATGCCCCTGAGGAGGGAGGTGGGCAGGCACCTGCCAGGAAAATAAAAATCAACTCCAAATAGACTGAAAAAATGTACTGAAAATTTCAGTGTATTCTCCAATGTACAATGAAACTTCCCTGTGAGAACTTACGTTTCCTATTTGGTTTCTTTGCTTTTCCAAAACAAGCAGATTTTTTGCTCTGCTCTCAGCACCCCTGCTGGAGATCTGATGGAGCTAAACATTTTCTTTTTCTCATTTTACTACACTGTTACCAGTTAGGTAGCTTAAAGAAAAAGAGAAGAGAGGCGGTGGAAGGGAAGGGGAAGGAGAAGCAGAAGGAGAACAGGAAAGTGAAAAGAATCTAGCACAAATTTTCTTGCTTGTGTATCTAGGTGATTTTAGGCTTTCAGTCCTATGCAGTTGAATGACAGTTCTCCTGAAGTCAGAAGTGAATTTAGCTTCGTGTTCACCCTTTCCTTTCTCACACACTGTTCAGGCATCACACCGCACCTCCCTCTGAGCTTCATAAAAAAATAATGTATTGCAATCAATGGCAGCAGCTCTAGCTTCACCTTTGCTCATGTACTCTGTGACAATATAGATGGGTTCTTCAGACACCACAGCATAAAGCTGGACCAGTTTGTCATGTTTTAGCTTCTTCATGATTTGGGCTTCCTCCAAGAACGATTCTGGAGACATAGTGCCAGGCTTCAGAGTCTTGATAGCCACTTTAGTATTTCCATTCCACGTACCTAAAAGCACAGACACATAGTAAGACTGAACAGCTTCTATTCATTTTTCTGACCGATACCTAATGTAACGAAGGAGTAAGCTGGCAAGGACACAATATGACTTTCGCAAGTGTGGTTTCATATTTTGCCTTTCCATTTGTTTTCCTCCCATGCCTCCCTCATATTTTAGTCTTTTTTGGTTATACAAAAAAAAAAATAATACTCCCATTGGCACTGGGGCATGATCTCTCATGCCTTACTCAGACAATGCTTCCAGTGGTGTCCACAGAAACCTCCTCTGAGTAAGAAACTCAGGACTGCTGAAATCTATCTCCATGCATTTCCCTCCTAACAAGTAATGGCTCCAGACAACAACACGGTTCCACTCACAGATTTGGATAACAGAACTGGCTAAAGCCAGAACTTTCCATTTGCAAGACATTTTAACCTTTTTTTTTTTTTTTTTCCTTCTGAATTACAGGAAAAAATATATATAAAAAAAATTCCCAAGCAACAAATTCTGATCGATTTCATTTCAGAAACACGGGCCGGTTTCCAAACCAAAATTAGTCTTTGTTCTTCTCCTCCTCACTCCTGGAAGCCCAGCAGCTGCTGACTGAAAATGCAGAAGCTACTGCTCCCCTCACTCCACCTCCCAGACCCTCTGCAGCACCTCACAGCAGGCAGCAAGGCTGCAGACATGCCAGAGCTGCTGTTGAAGGGCTGCATGCTCCTTGAGCCTCGCACAAGCCCTCAGACAGAGAAAGCCAAAAGGATGTATAGGCCAGAAGTGCTGGGGTGCTGTGCCATGGCATGGGGACATGGAAGGGCAAGCTTCTGGCTCTGGACCCCAGGAGCCTGCACAAGGCCCTAAATAGAGCCAGGATCTCCTTGGGGAGCAGGACAGATAGCAAAGAAAAGTAGTTCTGCTAGTTCCCGGGCCATGCTTCCCCGAATCTTGCTTCAGAGACAAGGCTGACAAGGATCTGAGCTACCAGGAGCCTGCGGAGAGGCCTGTGGCCACCAGCCCCAGAGGTGCAGGGTCCCCAGCAGTTTGCTCTGTCAGCTGGCAGAAGTCCAGGTGTGTCAGCTATGTGTTTTCATGCAGTCTTATGGAGCTGACAGACACGCACAGAACTATGCCTGCTCAGAAAAATTCTTGGCTTTCTTTGCTGATAAATTCACTAACACAGTCCTATAGTAACAGGAGCCAAATGGAATAGAAGCAATGGTAAATGCTTCTTAAAAATGGTAAATGCTAATTTAAAAATATCTTTAGATGTATTTCTTTTTTAATGCAGCTACAAGCACTCCAGACTTTCTTCATCAGTTCTCTACATAGCACTATGGCAGTGCATCTTTCAGTCTGGATCTCAAAGATCGTATATAGAATGTGATCCATTGATGGGGAGCTGCTGTTTCACAAGGCAGGAGAACAACACTATGTGACTTCAGATATTAATAGCACTGGGTAAAATCTACTCCTCTGCACATGAGCATGAAAACAGCAGAAGATGTACACAGTACATTGAATATTTGGGCTAAAATACAGTTAACGTGTATTTATTAAAAGCACATCAACAATCAGTTATTGTGGCTCAGCCTCTGCACAGGAGCAGACTAATACAGAATACCTTGATTGTGAGCTTTTGCAACCTGCCAGGGCATAAATGAGTTCGGTTGCTTTCTGTGCAGTCAGCTCTCAGCTGCTGTCTCACCTAGTCAAGGCAGGGGAGAAGAGGTGGGAGAGCTGCTCTGAATGCTGCTTTTCATTTTCTTGATCTATACACTGTGTTGCTTGAGGAGGGTTTGAGACGTGTATTAGCCAAAAGTGTGCAGTGCAAGTTTGGTTTTTCACTTCTGCCAGCTCACTGCCAAGCGCTGTGACCACTACTAATGCCAGAGTAAAGTCCTGAGCACCTGAGGCAGGCTCCTGAGCTCCTGGTTTCACCCAGTCTTCCAAAGCACAGCTGAAGCAAGGCTTTGCTTCAGTAGCACTAATGTGCAAGCCAGGAAGGATGCAGCTTCACGTTCTGATTTCAAGTGGAGCTGCCAAAATCTTTCCCAATGGGTGAGATGAATCATGTCCTGTAGGGAGACACTGAGACACAGACCTGCAGAGCAGTCACTGTCACTTGCCGAAGTGCCACCAGTTAAACAAACTGTGGTGGAAACCGAGCCTCATGGAAACCAGGGTTTTCATTACTGACATTAATACATTAGGATTTTACCTGGTGTGTTCACGAGATTAATTGTGTACTTGTTAGTTTTGTCTTGATAAAAAAAACCTGAGCTTCATTCTATTACCATGAAACACTTTCAGTAGTTGTATTTTAAATATTTTTCCAAACATATCCAGTTGTTAAAAAAGAAAATTAAATAAAAAGGTTTAACTTATTCTCCCATCCAGATTTCAATTTGAATTGTTACATTTTCTTGTTATGCTTTGACATTTTTATATCTCATAGAAAATTAGCTAACTTTCATTAGCAGAGACCTTCCTCTGAACTCCTCCTGCAGGTGGTTAGCTACTACTTAATGCATTTTTTTATCCATTTTTACTGTGTTAATATGTTCCAATTCAGTAATACTTCACGGCTGTTAACATATTTTTACTATAAATTAAGAAAAATAATGTCACAACTGTAATAACATTTTTCCCGTATCTGACAGATATTTGGTATTGGTACTTGGCACTTTATTTCTCATCGCTGATTTTTTTCTAAATTGCATTTGCTACTTCAGCTTATTTTAACAGTTTAAGATCTATGGCACATAAAAGATGACCACTAAGTATTAATATCAACTTGAAAGTCTAACAGGTATTCAAGATGGAAAACAAGAAAGTGAAACTGTGGTTATCTGGGGATGCTAATATAAAACATAGGTGGCTGTGTTTTTTTTTTCTTTTTATTTATTATTATTTTTTAATAGGTCAACTGCATTCTATAAATTTCAGAGACTTGCTGCTACACTCCTTGCCGTAGTCTTGAAACAGAAAATAGCTGCAAGAGCCCAGGAGAGCCCACTGGTTATTTTGGTTTTACATTCCTTGTGTCACTGCAACAAAAAGAATGACCACACTCCTCCACCAGCGTGACTGTGAAGTAGAGAAGCAACATATGGTGATTCTCCATTTGAATGAAATATTGTAAGATGCTACACAGAGTGCAATTTGGCACAAAAATTGAGCCCACCTCTCATTAAACGGCCACTATATTGTGTTTCAATGCTACGGCTATAATAAGATTTATATATTTTTTTAATTTCTATTGTTCTGTAGTCATTAAAAGAATGAGGCCCATGGAGAGGGGAGTATTAAGTAAAGCCGGCAAATCGGCAGAAAACAATGTCAGTGGATTTGGAAAATGTCAGTATTTCTGGACTTCAAAGTGTGGGTTCAGCTGGGCTGGGCAAGTCTTGACACCATTGTCCCTGGTCTCTATATCGAGTTACAGGCTTCTGTGATGGAGACACAAATTTCAAAATAATTAATGAAGTGGATGCATGGGAAAGCTAGCTTGAAAGTATTAGCTTGCTGATACTTTGCTTTAAAATTGGAAGAGGGGACGGAAGCATTTGCAGGGTTTGACCCCATCAATGCTAGATCACACCAGGAAAGAAAATCATCAATGTATGAGATTAATTTCTGGTTAGCCATTCTGCTTCACAAGTTTAGCATCACTTCTGTTTTAAAACTTGACAACTGTATAGCCAGTCAAAATCAGTGCAAGTAATGAAATTTAAAGCCCGAAAGTCTCATATCAGTGTGTGTGTAAATGAAAAGAATTTCCACAAAGATTACTGCATTTAGGTCTATTTGAGTGACATAAACCAATATTTCATGCTATTCTGATCTTTTAACTTTAAGATTTCTACTTGAAATGTTTATTTCAGCCAAGAGGGCCTTAAAAGATCCATCCAAAGCAAAATATATTCTCTGCCTTACCACGCCACACTTCAGCGAAACAGCCCTGACCAAGCTTCTGTTCCAGAAATAATGAATCACGTGCAACTTCCCATGCATCTTTAGCCAATCCAACAGTTTGTGGGGTATTATTCGTAGCAATCACAGTTAAGTTAAAACACAAACCATCAGCTTTCTCTATAGGAGAGGAAATTAATAAAAAAAACACACTTATAATCCAAAATTATGCATGCATTGAGAAAGATGGAAGGTGACTTCTCTTTCAGTGCTGCATTAAAGTTCATTTGCAAACACTGGTTTTTGGATACTGAAGGCAAAGACTTTCTTCTTAGCTTGCAGAAAAAGGCTCATTGGTATAATTAGTAGATTGCTATGTGAACCTTGATTTATTAGTAAGAGACTGGTAATTTGTCAAAATTGAAGCCTTCCAAAGAAACACAAAATTTCAGTTTTCTTTTGCCATCAATTACAGTGAGAGTTCAAGGCTGAAGAATTTCAAAGTGAAAGACACTACTCCGAAGGTATTTCTCCTAACAATTTGAGCTTTGTATGTCCTACACTTCACCTTCCATCTTGCAATCCCCACACAAAGAGCTATTTTAGAATAATTATTTTGCTCCATACCCATCCATACTTCCCCAAACTGCCCATTTCCCAGTCTCTTGATCAACTGTAGGGATTCTCGTGGAATTTCCCAGACATCTTTGGTTTTGACAGACAGATCAGTAAGCCTTGGCATTCCTTTATGACAGGGGACTACTAAGCGGCAGCAAAGACCTGCAGCTCTCTCTGATGGAGCCAGAAGTGAAGCCAACAGCAAAGAAGAGGAAAGAAAAAAAAGTGGGACATGAAACAAAAACAGTAAGCATAAAAACAATGCTACTCACAACAGCTGTTAGTTGCATACCACAAAGCATCCTGGAAGATTAGAAATTGAACACTGAAACATATTCATTTGAGACAGAACAGGAAATATTTTAGTTTCTGCTTCCACAGCCTGCCTTTGAAGGTGACCATTAATGGTTTCTCTTGCGGACTCAGGATTTCCCTTCTCCCACAATGCTGCATTAAGATAGCTTTGTAAGTAAGTAGTATAGTATAGAACAGTATCACTTTGTTAAAAAATCAGTAATTCACAAACTGGCTTGTTCCTGAACTGAGGAAAAGAAACACAGAAAAGATTCATTTTTTTTCTGAGAATTATATCAATGAAAATCTGGCAAATTTTCTGCAGTATTTTTTAATGTATCCTCTGAAAAAGTATTTCCTATAGTTTGTTCTGTGAGAAGATACTTTTCTAGGTATCCTCCTCTTTTCCTCTCATTCTTTATCAAGCAGACTTTTATTAGTGTATGTGTCCAGTCCTGCATTGCTTGGTGCAGATTCATTATACTTATTTCTTGCAAAGCTTCATGGAAGACTGAACTGTGACAAAAGTAAAAAAAATATTTTAGCCAGAGAAAAAACACTTATGTGTATACACTTATATGTATGTATGTATGTGTATATATATATATATATGTATATACATATGTAAGGCCATATTGTTGTGTAGTATACTATGTGGCACAATATAGACTATGATACAAAGCTAGCAGAGCAGCATGTATCTTAGAACAGGTGCAGCAGAGCAGGACAATAGGGGTTACTGATACTATATTTCACACACAAATCTAATCATTATTCTCCTGTACAGTTTTCTTTCTGGGAAGATGAAAAGCTTGTTTCAGCATCATGGGTTGGGCAATCACCAAAACACCAAGCTTTAGCTCCTCAGCTTGGATGTTGTGGGATAGTGTATAAGTCCCTACAGACACCCTGATATGGATCTTGATGTGTTTCCTGTATCCAGATGGCAACGACCACAAAACAGGGAAGATGAACTGATCAACTGGTATGTCTTATTCCAAGACAATTCCAATAGTATACTAGAGTAGAGATGATTCAAAAATAGACAGTATCTGGAAAGCTTTCTTATGAGTTTGGATAGATGCTGAAAGGAATTAGAGGTTTTCAAGACCTCCTTTTTCTTTAATTGAAAAAAAAAAACCAAAACAAACCAACAACAAACCTAGCATGTTGGCCAACCTGTAAGCCTGGACTGCATGCACAAGAACAGTACTTATTTTTGGAAGGCTTACAGTTAGGGAATGCTCCAAGTACAAGTGTGCTGTTACTAGACTTCAGCCTGATGTCAGGACACCCTGGCGGTCTCCATATTTTTGGCCTAGAAATCTGATCTTTGAAAGCCCAGACACTGCAGGTAATTATACTATCCAGGTAAGAGGAAGCTGGAATAAATCTGGATAACGAGGCTACTTGGCAATGTGATGGGAGTGCAACGCGGAGATAGTTAGGCTGTGTCTGTGCAAAGCTACAGTTGGTACTTCCAGCTCCTGACAAAGAACAGCCTGCCCAAGGCCAGGCTGCACACTGTCCACCTGGATAGTCTGGATAGATGGCAGGGGTACTCCAGTGGTGATAGGATGAAGGCTGAAGGGGAGAGTGCAGAGTATACCTGTCCTACTGTGGAAGCACTGATGTATAGCCTCAGCAGTGGTTCTTCAGGAACCATGATTATCTTTACAGAGTCATTTGGGCAATGTTGAACACTCCCTCAAAGTAAATCTAGGCACTCACAAGTCTACCTTGCTGAACCCAGAGTGCTGAGCAGGCAGTTAGAGGCAGTGTTTATGTTTCAAGTGAGATGGAGCTGCACATGGGTTACATGGGGGCTGCAAGTGAAACCTCTGGGAGGTGGATCTGTACTATGCCCTTGTGAGCTACTCTACATGGATCACACTGATCATGTCTCTGTGCTGCACAGAAATGACTGCTTCCAGATCTCTGCCTGTGCATCTGTGTATGGGAAATACATGATCCAAATAATTTGAACACAGACAACTAACAGTTGACATACACTAGAGTTCGTATGGGGTGGTTGAAAAGTGTCAGTTTTAATTTGAATTTCTATGTATTATTAAGCTTAGTTTAATGTAGAGTCACCAGAAACAACTAGAAATTCTCCCAGGCAGCATACAACCATCAGAAACTGGGTGGAGAAGACAGCCAGATGTCTAGTATGAATAGCATAAGAATACAGCAGACAGAATACAAAGAATACAGGAAAAAAAAAACAACAAAAACATCCCACAAAGAAGTTGATTTCCCAAGTAAAATTTATGAGAAGCTTTTGAGCAGTGAGCATTTGGGGTCACCTTTTATTATTATGAAAAGCTAAAGCAAGGAAATATAAAAATAATAATTTTCAATAAAAACTTCTGCTTCAAAAATGACCAAGCTGAGAAACATGACAATCTCATATGTAAGAATCAGTGGGCTTATAAAGAAGTTGGGGGATTTTTGAGTTGTAGCTATTGTATACCAATTCCCAATGACAGCAGGATGCACATTTGGATTGAATAGTTTATATGACATTTTAGTCAAAGGAACAGGAAAAAAAAGAAAAAAGAAAGAGACTGGTGGGTGGACACAAACAGCATGAATAAAGAGACACCCAACTTGCCATATTTATTTTTAAAAGTAAACCAATTAGGATTTAAATGGTAACACTCTGCACACTGAACACAAATTCAATGGGAAAATTTCAGTCAGGTGTATGCACACAAAACTTCCAGTCATTACATTAAGTGACTGAATTCCACAATGCAATTTCCCATTTATTTATTAGGAGTACTGTACTGCAAAAGGATCCATAAAGCCCTTGCCTACACACAAAGAATTCATGCTTTGAGATATGCAAGTCAAATTCAGTAATTCTGTTTGCTTAGAAAAAGGAGAACGGGCAGAACCTTTACCTCAGCAGAGTGCTAGCTTTTAAAAGTTCAGCCACTGTAGGCTGTGAACAGTGCTTGAAACCATTTGTAACTGTAATGGGAAAGGGATAATGGAAGATGCATTACAACAAGCAGAAGACATAGCTCAAACGACTCTTAAGGGCATCTCACACATCCCTCAGCTCAGCAGCAAACACTTGTTTTAATGTAATTAAGAGTGCTATGTGTTATCTGGAAAGTTACCTGAATAATGCTGAACCAGCTGCTGAAGAGTTTCAAATTGTGCCCGAGTTGTGATATAATATCCACCATTGTCAAGTTTACGAATCTTATAATGTTTGACATGATCTCCTTTCATATCGTCCCAGTCACGAATAGACAGGGAATAGGCACCTGTTGCACGGAAAGGAGAAAAAAATTAAGTAGCTTTTAGACATAGATTTTGGATTGCTGATCATCTTTTATAAAAGGAAACAGAAATTGCTTCAAAAACGCCTCTTGTACTCTGAAAAAGAACAAGTGAATCTAACACAATAAAGGAGGCATCATAGAAATTCCAGTCTTCAGACCGTGTCCCTTTTGTGCTCTTCTAGAAAGAAGTCAGGACTTCCATGCAAATGAAAACTCTTATTTTAACATTTAGGGCTTCAGGTTGTTATATTGACTTTTCCCATTTAAGTGCCAGGTTACACTGCAAATACCGTCCTTTAGGTAAATGCCAGTAGGTGGTAAATGTCAAGATTTTCATAGGAAGCACTGCCAGTGACTTTATATACAGGAATTGTTGTTACCCAGATGGATCTCAAACACTGAACAACAATACTTTACACATTACAGTCTTAAGAAGGTTGTACTACACTAACACTGTGCACGAAAAGATCTTCAAGAATTGCACGTTTCACTTCCCAGATCCATGCTGGAGCCTTAGAGCTTACTGGTGGGATTCAGATGCCCAAAGACAGGGGTTAAGTGCCATGTGAAATGCCCCAGAACATCAGGCTTGGTAGCAGTTTTTCCACATTTGTCCATTCCATGCAGACACCCTGCAGGCATTTCAAATGGCTCTAGGTGCTCATTGTTAGGTAAAGTAACCTCAGTTTAGGGGCTGGATTTGCTTTTTGGTGTAGCAGGAGCTGTCTGCAGGTGTGCTATGAGCTTGATTTACATACTCCCAGCAAAGGTGGGCCTATTCAGGCAGCTGAATCCCAGCCCAGTTTCCATGACTGCTACAGCTCTGTAGATACTGAGGCAGGTTTGAACAATAAGTGCCTGCAGTTACGGACAACTGAACTGAACCCCAGCTCCCACTTACTGTAAGGGGAGCTGGGCCAGCAGCATGGATATCTGCATGTTCCAGTGTCTTAATGTGAAGCACTGTCCTATTCTAGGTAACAGTGACACCCACATGTTGTTTCTCAACAGTTCCAAAGACGAAGCCACACTTTACAGCATAATACAGTTTTCTGAGCAAAAACAATGCCATTTCAAATGTAGTGAAGAAGTAATGTCTCTACTCAGGGCTCAGACGGATACCGCATTTACTCAAAGGTAAGTCAGGAATTAGAATAAAAATACAGAGGTCTCAGGAAAGTCCTTTTGAAGTTTGGGCTGCTTGCACTGGTAATCATTTCAGCTAAGGCAGGGAAGAAAAATCACTAGCATACAATTCTGGATAGCCTGGAAGGTGGAATGATTTCCTACAGGTCTGATGGCACTGACTGCTGCTTATCCAAATCACGGTACTTCTCAGTGCATATGGCAGATTCACATCCTCTAGAATTATTTCCAGATAAATAGTTTTTTAAAGTTCCTATAGTTACATGGTTGAGATTCCTGATAAAAAATATCTTCCTTGGATGTCTCCCCAGGAAGAAGTTTTATGGGATTCTAAAATTATTCTCACCACATTAAACTGCAAGAAGTCACACTGGTAAATGGCTCACCAGTGAATGCAGCTGCAGTAGGGAACAAAACTCCACTCTGACTCCAAGGATGCCTCAAATTCTCTGCTTTTTATCCTCTAAACAGGAGGAAAGAGTCAGAACTTACAGAAATGATTCTGTTCTATGGGAATGGGAAACCCTGAGAGAAGTGGCAGGGATCTTATTTCTAAGTGTAGAAAAATACCTTCTGTTTAGGCTGTTTTTCTGAGGAGATTCTCCCACTGAGGAAGTATGCTACTCCAAGCTAGGAGTTCAAAGCTTTTGGGGGATTTGCAAGCTAATTCTGTGCATGCTTTGTACCAACACTGCTACTTACACACTGTCAGCCTACTGTCAAAATCTTACAGACAGTGTTCTCCACCTCTGCATTTGTGAGTTTTCATCCACAAATACAGCAGCAGCTGTATTTTCTTAGTCACACTCTCTCTCTATCTGGTCGCTATTTTAGATTCCTTAGGAAAAAGTAAACAATCTTTGGCTTCAGGTCTGCAACTAGATCTGTGTGGGTGGCCCTTTGTGGACCTCCGCTGACCTCAGATCAAATTGCATGACTGGTGATTTAATTCAAATTTGGACAAAAACAAGAACCAAAGTGGAGCTTATTATTAACTTATTTAGACTATTCGTTATTTAGACTATTATTATCTGCTGATAGATTAAAGTATAAATGATATGCATAGTAAAAATAAGGCTAGAAATACATTACAATATATCACACTAATGAACTTTTTAAAAAATGAACCTAACGCCAGACAGCATTCGAGGGTAGAGATTGAAACCAGGTGAAGGATTATACAGACAAAAGCTGATGAATTATCTGGGTAGTGAGGCACTGAGGGAGACAGAAAGTCAACTCTGATTTATTTTGGAAGTAAGGAGAGAAGGAGACCGTGATGAAGGGAGGTTAAATTTATGCTGAAGTCAACCACTATGATACTTTTAACATGATTCTGATTAATTTTATTTTGCTGTAATTTAAAGCAGAAGGGACAATTCTAGGTCACCAAACAATTCCTGCCTGAAGCCCAGGATGACTAGCTGGGGCATGGCACTTTGAGAAGATTTACTGGAGAATGTGCCATGCACTCCTCCCAGCAGATATTTTTTCTCCCATGAACAACAAACCTTCTTTTTTCTCTTTTAAGAACATATGATCCACAAAGATGAGAAGGGAAACAGGAATGACAATAAATATCCATGTTGTGTTTCTTCCAGTGGCTGAAGATATAGAAAGCTTTAAGCCTTAATGCAGAGAAATTCAGGTATAAGCTGATATTCTGCTATAAACCCAGCCATGATGGATGGATTACGCCATTTCCTCAGTGCTTTTGTGCCTCACTAGAAGCTCTAGGAAAAATCCTTAGATAAGTGAGCAGTTTTGCAAAAGATATCCCCTATCACTGTGTAAGAAAAGTCAAAACAGACTAAACTGACAACATGGTTTAGAGAAGCAATGTTGTGTCTGTTTTTAGGATCCATGCCTGTATTAGAGAAGTCCTCAACTCAGCAAAGAGTGGAATGAAGCCCTGCTCCTCACATACACAACAACAACTGCTGTTGAAAACAGACAGGTGGAGGCTATTTGCAGAAAAAGAGCAAGTTAGATCATGCCTTGGTTCTAGTGCCTCACTGCTGCATGAGGAATGGTGAAGCTGTGGAATGGCAGGATGGGACATCAGCTGCCTGAAACAACAGCCTGTCAATGCCAGTTTTGTATCATTAACAGTCCTCAGCATTAGGTACAGCGAAGGAGTTCAGTGACTGCAGGAGGCAAAATGCTAAAACTGACACCTTTAGGTGATGGAATGCAGCACCTGAAGCTAGGTCAGGCAGAGAGGAGGGGGAAGTGGTGCTTCCTTAAGTCCTTTTCCAGCTGTGACTCCAACCGCTTTGCATGCTAACACTAGCTGATGAAGTGTGCTCCGATCAAAGCACTGACAACCCAGTGCTTTAATTACACGAGCCATTGTTAGACTTCAGAACTTAACTCTAGTGACTTATGTTTTCCACAGCTGCTGGTTAATTGAGAAATGGCCAAGTTTTTGTTTTGTTTTTTCAGTTAGTTGCATGTTTTCTCCTTAATGGTTGTATGAGTTAGAGAGATCTTTCCATACATTGGAAATTTTGAAGAAGCTGTTGACAGGCCTCACAAAGAAAATGCAAAAGCAATGATAACACCCACCAAGAAAACAGGAACCCTCCAGTATTTTTAGAGGAGAGAAGGAGAGCACATCCTTCCACTTGAATTCCTCAGAACGTATACAGTTCAATACTTTCTGAATATATTAATTAGAAATATTTTCAGATATTCCTGCTGTTAATCTATGAATTTAAAAATGCGGCATCTTCTTTCTTTCTTCTTTTCCTCCCTCCTCCCCCAAGGGTTCAGCAGTTTACAGGGGAATCATGACAACAAATCCTGATCTTTCCAAAATAATAACCAGTACTTTCCTCCCTCACACACTGTACCTTACATCTTGTGGCCAAGAAGATCCAGACATTCTGCTTGTTTTGAAGGAAGCAGTAATTTTCCCCAGATTACATTGCTGAATCCCATCATCTATTCCTAGTCTGTCTATTCCCTGGCTCTGTCTGGACCTGAAAATCTGGACACCAGGAGCCCTTCTTCCTGAAGCCCCACAGCAGTGTGCTGAGGGACCTGTGTCCACCCAACATCACTGTGGAGATGGCCAGAGAGGCAGCACGACGTTCAGCATGTGGCAGCAGAGCACCTGCCCGAGCATGACTTAAACTGCAGGTGATATAGGTTTAACTTGGCATGAGATGCTCTTGGGTTGCTCTCTGCTTCAAACACTCGCTCCATAGCTTGGGAATTTTCCAGACATCTAATTCCCTAGCACACATACTTGCAACATGACATTTTCTCTACCTTTTAGCACTAGACACAGTATTTTACAAACTTAGCATGATTTTTTTCCCTCACATGTCTTCACATTCGTAGTCATAAAAGCTTTGGCCAGCCTACCTTTGGTAGTTTCACTTTCCCGGATCAAGAAGGTACCTCTTGGGTTTCCAAATGACAACAGCTGCCTCTCAGCATCTTTTCGGCCAAGTTTGCCGAAGTACCACCTTAGGGAAAGATCAGAAATAGTAAGAAAAATGCTATATAGGATTACTAGGTAGTGTCACAGAGCTCAGACACGGTAGATTATTTGGATACCATAGTTACTCAAGAGCATTCAATCACCATGGTTGTACTGTGTCGTACTTTCAACCACTGGTCATACTTTCATTGTGGTGGGGCAGTAAAGAGACAGACATGTGGAGTAGATGCTGCATATGTTGTACAGTAGCACATGCATTAAGCCTATAATGAGCACATGCTGAGAATGCTTGTTCGGTGTCTTATGACAAAGGCCAGATTTGGATAAACAGTAAGACTTGGTGTGGGGAAAGAATGGGCAAGGAAGAGACCAGAAAAATACACTGCTGCTGAAGAACAGTATTTTTATAGATATTTCTATAAACTACTGTAGTTCTTTAACACTTCCACAGTTTCAATACCTTTTTCCTTCCTGCCACAATTAATTGGTAGTTTTTCTGTTTTTTTTTTTCTGTTTGTTTTGTTTTGTTCTGTTCTGTTTTGGTTTTGATTTTTTTTTTTTTTTTTTGGTTGGTTGCTTGGTTGGAGTTACACAAACAACTAAGACAAAGCTATTCCAGATAATGATACTTGGTATCTTTTAAACTAAGTTATCAGAAAAGTGTCAGTGAGCTACAGAAAAAGTAACCAAGGGTACAGACTGCAGTAGTACAATAGTAGAGCCCATGGCCTTCTGCAGAAGTGATTCAGATGACATATAGATGCCCACAAGCCATGCTTTGTGCCACTGCCATATGCAGACACATGAGATACTCCAAGGTAACTTTGACACTGGAAATAATATGGATACACACATCACTCTATTTTTTGCATAGAAATGTCTTATTATGCTTAGTAGGCTTTCAACCTCTTGGAAGATATTTGTTGATAAAATGTTTAAGAGACAGTCTGCACACTAATTGACTCCAAACATTTTTTGCAAATTCTTTTAGGAAAAGTGAGGGCATATTTCTCTTGAAATTAGTTGACACTTGAATAAAGGAAACAGACCAGCATTCCTTAAGGTTTTCTTCCTTTGTTTTGACATTGAAAAAACACTGAGCTTGTGCTTCTTTTGTTACTAATTACCTAATTATTTATCAGTGCAGTCCAGAACTGAAATAAAAATAATGTAAGGCATTTGAAAAATCACTGCAATCCATCAAAACAAGCTCAAATCCCCTCTAAAACAGCACTAATGGGTCTTTATGGTGAAAAGAAAACATACTCCTCTGCTTGGATGGAATCGACTGGAGCCACATAATTACTGGGAATGTAACCAGTTTCGCCTGTTGTCAGGGACCGAGCTTCCCACCAATCTCCTTCCCTGCAGAAAGAAAGGTGACGAAAAGTGAGAGAGAGACAGAGCTGTACGGACAGTGATCTGACTGCTAACAGAACTGGCAGGTGGTGGAACTCTCAGCAGCTCCTCTCTGTATCAGGGTATAGTTTGGAGAGAGCTGCTTGCATCTCAACCACAAAAATCTACACATTTCTTTGCACCTATTATTATTTTAGCAGTGATTAGTAACACAGCCTTCTGAATGGAGCATAATGGCAGGTTTGGTTATGGTTGAATTTGGTCTGGAATATTGAAAACTGTCTCCATAGCAATTATTCTAATACAGACCCTTGAGAGAGCTTATAGGAAAACTGCCAAAGGGAACTCTGTCACATCCACTGCTGATTCTAACATGGCATTCAAACTTCCACAAGCATAATCCATCCGAAACTCCAAGGCATCAAAAAATGTCTATCAGCATGGAATTTTAGACTGTCCTTAAAGAAAACACTTCATCCTTTAGGTTCCTTCTCTTGGTCACCTGGTGGAGATATCTTAATTAGCAAAGGACTTAGCTGCATTTTTGAATAGGTACAACCCCACACCCTTCTATGACATTTCAGTATTAAGGAGTTCATGCAGGACAATCTTATGGCACTACTCTACGGGGCTCAACATCAATTTTTGTCAGATAACTGTGTGTATAGTCAGACACAGAACTGTCCTTCAGACACTGCACATTGTTGTATAACTCACATGATTTGGAATTTATTGTATTTAGCACTTTGTATTTAATTCTCAACACTAGATTCACTAATGTCTAACTCTTACTGCTAGAAACAAACATTCTCTTTTCTATTTCTGGACTGCTTAGAAACTAATTCTCAGTTTCTCTCTCTGTCACTAATTGAAACATAATCAGAACTTATCAAACCTGATCAGAAAATTCACCCTCTTCATTAAGAAAGCAGTCACAGAAATCACACTAACTGGGCTATGAGAAGTAGGCAGGAAAGGCTGTTTGAAGATGAGCTCTTTACATTTTCAACTCCACTTTCTCTAACAGCTTGAAAGAATATGTAAAACAACTAGAAAACAGTTGTGATGGATCAAAAATAATGTTTCCAATTCTACAGCTCAAAAAGTGAATAAGAACTAGGTTTTCTAGATGCTGGCAGCTGTCACTATTTTAATACATATTATGTGCATTAGCATGTCAGGCAAATTGCCCTGTTTACGTTTCTAACTTTTCCAGCTGAAGTGCTAACACTACTACCATATGCTGCTGTAGTTGATTTCTGAGAGATGATACAATACGATGGCTGATAAACAATCCAGCTCCTTCACAGCAGTTAGAAACAGCCGGCAGAACTGTACCATTATCACCACCTCCCATTTCTTTTCCTTACTGCACAGACAGTCCACTAGATGGAGATATCTCATCGTATCTAGGGAGGAAAAAAGACGTGCCCTACATCAGAACAAGAAGAATACCCCTCTCTGCTTTGGCAGGGAAACCTAAAATCTCTCATAGCACTGCCAGAAGGGAAGAATAATGCTATCTTTTTTTCACAGCTCCTAATTTTAGACACCCACCTGACAAGGCCAGGTTAGGAGAAGACAATGAAGCTAGTCAGAGCACGGCGTGCAGGAGTGGCAGTGGAGATGGTGATACTGGGGTGTTTCTGGGCTCTGAAGTCAGCCTCTGCTCCAAACCACTCTAGAAAAGCACTATTCCTGACACTAAATTGTAGGGATACCCTCTGTATGCCTCTGTTCAGGTCTTGTTGACCTGAACTTTTCACCCGAAGCACAAATCAAATTTCATTTGTTCAGAGTTATGAAAAACCCGACCCCTATAAAAATTCCTGAAAAACTGGTTTAGTGCACTTTTGTGTTTCCTGGTTTCAAGCAACAGTGGCAGACACTAAAAAAAAAAAGGTCTGCTTTCATGCTGTTTCTGATAGAAGTGAAGAGATGAAGTATTCTCACAGAAAAGCTGTCCTCTGGAGATTCCCAGCCTTGCTGTCAGTACTCCAGGAGCATGGTTAGGTCCAGTGGTTTTAAGCAGGCTGAGCTGGGAGCTGGGCTTCTAAATCCCTACAGGAAAGTCAGTAGATGCTTTTTTTTTTTTTTCCCCCCCTTTTTTTTTTTTTTTTTCCTCTTAAGTAACCTTCCTCCAGGCAGTAACTCCTTGCATCAAAATGCCTGCACTGCAACCACCTGCAATCTCTCTGTCCCACTGACTCCAAGTGTCATCGCGTCACAAGTCCCTGTGAGCACCCCCTGGTTTCATCAACTGGTACGTGTAAAGAATTTATAATGCATACATTATCTGCTCATTTCAAGTAATGACACAGTTCACATAGCATTGGGAAAGCAGCAGGCAACATGGAAAAAAAGGGATAATAGGTTAAAATTTTTTTTTCCAAGGGGTAATTTAAAAGTAGAGAGGTTTTTAAACTGCTCCTCTCTCTACAAGTTGTAACTGAAGTTTCTGTGCTTTCATCTACATCAAAGCTCTTCAGCTCTGTGGCTTCATGAAATATTCCACAGAATTACCTGATTTAAAATTATTTTTTTTAAACTTTAATTCACATTGAACCAATTCCAACCTTGGAGTTGTTCTATTAAAATGAACAGGAACTGCACCAGGGATGAGCTTGCCTCACTGTCCCACAGTATAAGAAATAAAAATGAGAAAAATATCAAAAAGCCTCTAAAAACGACATATTTGGTGGTTAACCCATTTCTACCTATACATGGTAGCAATATTGAATGTAATACTTAGCCTTCAAATTTAAGTTCTGAGCCAAAAATTACAAGATGTTCTGATATAGGTCAATAGCACAGTAATTTTCAGATGTTATTTTAAAATTGCTTTGGGATTTTTTTTCTTCCTCTGGACAGTTAATAAAATTAATTTTAAGTCGCTGATTTCCAGGATGAAAATGTGGCTTTCATGTGAAATGCAACTGTACAGTGATGCATTTTCATTTCACTTACTAGCAAGCTCAGATTATATCACCTACTTTAAAAGAAGAACTATGACTTTTAAACCTATGTTGACATGCAAGTCTGTGCAATTTCTCCTTTGTGAATTGGTTTTTTAGCTTGTTCCTGTGTGGAGATACTTGCATCAGCTTGTAGAAAGTGCTAGTACAAGTCTTGTAGAATTTATGTTACTTCTGGTAAAGCTCAGAACTGGTACTCTCAGTTCTGAACGTGCAACAAATGTTTATTTTTGAAGTAAAGCTGCATGTGGTTGAGTTTTTGTTTCTCTAAAATAAAGCACTTTAAAAGCAAAGACAAGTAAATAAGCAGAATAAAATCCCTACATATCTTGAATATCCAACATTATGTTTTACAAATAATGTAGGAAGACAAATATAATTGTCAACATTGTAAGTTTCAAAATATTAAAAAGCTTATTTCCAAGCCTAAAACTTACGAGCTGTTAAGAATTTGAAATTTTTCTCCTTTGTGAAAGCTTAAGTCATCTTCTGTTCTTGCTTCATAGTCATAAAGCGCCACAAAAAGAGTTACACCTGAGGAGGAAGATAAGTGAGTTACATTCCATCACCAAAAAACAGAAGGGAAAGGAGCCTCAGGAGGCCAGGTGGCAAAGCTAAATGTAAGCCATTTCAATTGTTGAGCAAAATAAACTGAAGCCTCTTGCTATCACCACCTGCTAATCCTTGTGTGTTTATGCAGCCAGTGGGCATACCACCTCCTTCTCTTTGTAGAGTTAGCAGTCCTCTTGGTTTGGTGGCCACACACAATGCAAACATTTCAAATAGTCAAGAGGGTTTTGAAGAGAGTGTAGACATATCTACATGAAGAATTTCTTATTAACCACTTGAGGTGGCTTAGACCACACTTTCCATTCCCTGATAGAGGGATGAAGTAGTTAGTTGGACATGTATATATAGTTTCTCATTCCCCAAGTGAACTACCATCTGCAAGCTTGCAAGGGTAGTGTTGAAAACCTAGCTCCACTCCAACTTCAATCTTTGCAGTAATTAACGAAGTAACTTTTCCCCAAAGCATGCCAAGACAGCTGTGACCCTGGCATGATAATGTGATTGATATTTAACAAGTGAACCAAAACAAGACTTTGAAACTCACCCGTTCCTCCTCTTGTACGCAGCGTCCCTGTATGAGAGGAGGAGTTGACTCCACCAAACACTGTCAGTCCTTGGCCTCCTGTGGCATGGAAGTTGTTGTAGTTTGGAATTGAAGTCACACCAAAGCTTGGATAGTGCTGTGGCGTGGGATCTGTGCCATAGCGGTAACCTGAGCTTTGTGTTAAACTCCCATCCCTCTCGTCAGTCAGTTTTGTTGCCTCTTTGTCCTTACATTGCACACAGCCCATTATCTAAAATCCTATTGGAAGAAGGAGAAAGAGTGGTATTAGCACACTTATAAGCACAGGTCTCCTTCAACCTACTTATGATGAGGATCAAATTAAGTTCACTGTTGAAAAGCTGATTCTTGAAAATAAACAAACCCAACAACCTGCTTGAAAACAAACAGCAGCATACTGGGTAAGCTCATGACACATTCTTCCTTACCAGGGCCAGATAAGGAGGCCCTACCTTTTCCTATAGCAGCCTCAGACCTCTGACCAGCCGTTCCAGAAAACTGCCTGCGTGGAGGCAGTAAGAAAAGGAAACCTCTCTTTCTTGCCCTTTGCACCAGGACAGAACAACCAGAAGACAAAGCCACAGCCAAAAAAGTACAGCTAGAGCTGTTCAGGTCTGCCTCCAGAGCAAGGCACTTAACACACTGTTCACTTCTGACACTGCCAACCATGTCAGAGCTCCCTTCATGTAAAGGCAGCGTGGCCTTTTTTTCTTTGCTGGAGCTCTATGTGCCAGACAGAAAAGCAGATACAATGAGCCGATAGTTATCACAGCACAGGAAAGGAGAAGTGAACTCATCAGATAGCGCATTTAAAACAAAAGTAATGCTCTTTCATGCGATACTGAACTGAAGGGTAAGACATCTTGATGCCAGATGCTGGGATCTCAGCTAAGAATGCTGAGAAAGTTGTGGAGGAATTAACATGGTATATGAAGACAGCCTCAAAGACCAGGTCTTTGACACGGGGAAAATGAGAATGTGCACTTTGGAAAAATTTGCTCTATGTTTTTTAATTCTTACAATCTCATATTCAGCATTCTCATGGGGCACTACCAAGGCCTAGGGTAATAATCTCTTGTAGTGTTAACTGCAGACTAGTTAAGAGCCTACTTCTGTGCAGGTAGAGGGAAACGGAGGATGAGCCACCACATTTAGATTCATCCCTCAGGTCAGCTCTGTTACCTGGTGTTATTTTTCCTCTGTAAGCTCTGATGTTGAATTCACGTACTGATGCTACTGAACTCCTTGCTATTGATGCTAGCAGAATCTTGGCACAAAATCAAGGTTTCTGAAGTTGAGGATGATGGATCTAGGGAATCAGGTACCCATCTGCATGGACCCTTAATCTGAACAGGTGCAGTGAATCTTACATGTAGCTTGGCACAAACTGTGCCCTAGACATTAGCACTGCAAAGAAAAAGCAGTGACAATAGAAAAAAAATCTTCAAAAAAATTGAATTCCTAGGCATACTTTCTCCAGAATATATAAGTAGGCAGGCAGAAAATGCACAGCACAGAGAAAAAAAGTATAGCAAAGCACATTTTTCTCCCCTTATTTATTTTCACATTTCAGCCAATATCTGTCACTTAGAGTAAATAAAAAGCATATCCTTTTTCAAATATCCTCATTTTTCTGTAGCTGCCAGGCTGGCTATTTTGTATGCTTTACCCCAACATCAACACAGGAAATTAGTTTTGACAAACTCCTGGGATTCAGAAAAAGCATATTCCTCTGCTGCTAACACCTGAAAAATTATGCAGTAGCTTCCTGTTGTCTGTGACAGTTCAGAGACACCTAGATACCCTCTCCTTAAGTCTAACCTGCCTAATTAAAAACCCCTTCTGTTGAAGGGTATTTTCCACAGTTTGAAGATACTGTCAGTTATTCCGCAAGCCTCTTCAGAAAAACAATCTTCATTTTAATATATTTCTCTGAGCTATATTGCTTGCAGTTAGCACACATCTACTACCTTTCAATCCTATCTCAATTTGAAAGTGTCCTTTTCACATTTCTCCACTTCTCTGAGACCTATCGCTCAGTCCTCAGTTGCCCTCACCAAATCTTTAGAGCTGGGGGTGGAGATAAAGAGCTCTGTGCTGGGGCTTGAAGTTGTTCATCCCTGAGACTGGCAGTGACCCCAGGGGATCCCACAGAGACCACAGTTGGTGAAAAGTTGTCCAAGTCATCTTTCACAGTATCACAGAATCGTTTGAGTTGGAAAGCACCTTAAAGATCCTCTAGTTCCAAACCCCCTGCTGTGGGCAGAGCTGCTAACCACCAGCTCAAAGCCCCATCCAATCTGGCCTTGAATGCCTCCAGGGATGGGCCATTCACAGCTTCTCTGGGCAGCCTGTGCCAATGCCTCACCATCCTCTCATGAACAGAGCAGAGAAGGACAATCACCTCCCTGATTTGCTGGCTGTACTTCCTTTGGTGCAGCCCAGGACACAGTTGGCCTTCTGGGTTCCAATTGACACATTGACAACTCATGCTGAGCTTCTTATCAACCAATGCTCCCAAGTCCTTCTTCTTAGAGCTGCCCTCAATCTGTTCTCTGTCCAGACTGTATTTGTGCTTGGAATTGCTTCAGTCCAGATGCAGGACACTGTATTTTTGAACATCATGAGGTCTGCACAGGCCCACAGGTACAACTCTCAAGCATGTTCATGTCACCCTGGATTGCATTGTTTCCCTCCCTCTAGTCTACCAACTTTGCCACTCAGTTTGGTGTCGTTCATACTTTGTGTGAGCAGTGAATAACTCTGTTTTTGCCAACCTACAGGTGAAGCTTTCCTGGGTTCTTTTGGATCCTCAGAAACACAAGGGAGCCCAGCAGAATCACAAGGAGAACTAGTGGACCTGAGGGATGAGAGCTTGTTGCAGTGCAGTCAGTACAATGGTAGACCAGTGCAGTGTGTTGAGTTGGAGGGATGAGTCAAGGACATGTTTCTTGGACCTGAGCACAAGAAGCAAGACTCAGGAGGCTGAACATAATGCTGCTGCACAAGGTGATGCTGTGAGGGAAATCCCCTGTTAAGAGACTCAGATGGAGAAGAGCGAGCTATTGAAGTACTCTAATTAAGAGGTGCAAGTGTTGGCACATACATTCATTCACTACAAACCAGTAGAGTGTTAATGTAGGCTTTACTATTTAATGCAGAATCTCAGCAGCCTTTTTGCTGGATTGAAACCTTACCTCCCTGTGAAACTCTATCACCTCCTCCCTCTCCCCTCCAGCTCTCTCTCTCCTCTTACTTGTTCCCATGTGCTTTCACTGGAAAAAAAATGTAGAAAAGAAAGCAAAAGAATGAAAGAAGAAAAAAATATGAGAAATATAAAGTTTCAGAGAGTACTGGGGAGGGTGGGTGCAAGAAGAGGTTTTCTTGAAGCTGCTGCTTTTGCAGACATGAAAAAATATGTATGAGAGAATTATTTTCCAACCAGCACTATCACTCATTTGCAAGCTTTCAGCTGAGCAGGTAAGATTTCCCACAGAAATCTGGGAAGATTTCATGTACCAAGTCACAAGAGCTATCACAACCCTAAACACTTCATTTACTCATTCTAGTCAGTTGATGAAGAAAAAGTTAAAATCTTTCAAAGTATTAATTCAGAAAAAAGTGAATAAACCAGGGTATAGCACACTTGTACCAGTAGTCTTATGAAAAAAAAAAAAAAAGGTTTGGAGATTTGTTTTTATAAGGAATAATGTGAATAGAAAAGCAAGGAATTATTGCTGCTTTGATTTTTGTTTGTTTTCTTGCTCCTTTTCTCTGCAGTGGCAGCATACAGGGAGGGAGAATTTGATGCAAAGTTGGTGACTGACAGAAAGCCTTTTTTCTTTCTGCTGCCCCTTTCCACTTTGTCAGAGTCCAGACAATCCAAGCATAAAGACTGCTTGAATGTAGTCTCTTGTAGAATGTAAGAGATGGTGTTAATGTGCATGCAACTTTTCAAGCGAGCTCCTTTAACGTTGTCTATTCCTGGCTGAAAGACTGCAGCCAGCTACTTTATATCATGGGGAGTTTGCTAAATGTGAGAGAATACGTGTGTGAGTGCATGCTTCAAGAGATTTCAGCTAACTCAGGGTTTTCATAGACAATAAATGTAAACTCCATTCAGCATCAGTCTTTACATGAATGAACGGAGTCCAAAAACTAATCTCCTCCAGTATCACAGAGAAGGCATTTCATGTCCTAAAGTCTCCTCACCCCGCATGTCAGCACTCGGAGCACTGGAAGGCTGGAATTATTCAGCCAGCACTGAGATCACCAAACCAAATCTGGAGCTGTTTTACACTGAATTCTCAGGAGACAAGCACATAATATTGTTCATCCAACATGCTATGCAACTTATGGTAAAGGAACAAGATTTTATTCCATTTCCATTAGGAAAGGCAATGTTCCTCAGATGTACGAGTTATAGAGTCATGCAGTGCTATCATAATTTGCCACCAACTTTGTTAAAACGTATGTAACCAGCCTAATTAAAATTAACTTTTCTTATGCAAACATATTGCTTTATTTGTTTTCAAGATGCATTTTTATGGGCAATATAAAACATGTGTTTTCACGAAAATATAAAACATTTACATGGTTTCTGAGACTTCCTTAGAGACAAATGAAAATAACTGCTATAATATTTGCCTCCCTTCTTGTCCCTCCTATATTTCTAGGACTCTAACGTTTACATTGCAAGTGATCCAACATCAGCCTAACCGGAAGAGTAGTTTCCTCTCACATGGTGGAAACATTATTTGACAAAAACAGAAAGGTAATTTTATTGTTATTAAGTTTTTATGTACTCATGGCTCCTTAATTATGTTCAGTGCAGTTTTCTGTTTGGTGATAAAGCCTGGGAAAAGTCCATGAGTATGAAGAAACGCTCATTTCTCATACTTGTACTTTAAGAGCAAAATGTGCCATATGTGAAAAATAAGAAGTACTGATAAGACGTGGCCTACTCAAGCTTCTGCAGTTGCAAACCATGAAGAAGAGATGGATGGGAGAATAACTAGTGTAAATTCAGTGCCTCACAGCATCAGAAGCTTTCCCATACGGTTTTGTAACTTGTGGTTGAAACACTGAATTGCAGTACCTGTGTCAGAACCTTTTTTTTTTCCCTCAAGAAAACAAACTTCAGGAGAAAGCGTGTCCTTAAAGTGCTTGGGGGGGGGGGGGGGGGGGGAGAGGGGCAGGGGGAGATGCAGGGGAACATCTACCTGTTCTGCATGCTCCCATGTGCTGTGGGATGAAGAGATGGGGAGACAGGGCTGCAGTTTTCTTTCTCTCCTCAGCTTTCTGTGGAGAAAATCTCTATTTTCAGGAGAACTTCTTTCAGTGAGAGATATGAAAGGGAAGGACTGGTTGAATGGTAGCTGTCAGCTGTCCTTTTCTGACCAAATCTTAACAAATCTTGACAGGAAAGCACCAGCAGGAAAGTTGAATTAAAAAACAGTCATGTTGAAAAGGAATCAGAAGAATAAAACCTTTGGCTTTTATTCAGTCTCTGTGGTACTCGCTAATCAAACCAGGCTTGCATCCAGTATGGCACTGAACAAAATATTCCCTAAGGGATATCTTCTTGGTGTTTCATGTTTTGCTGAAAGCACCACAGCATATCAGACTGTGACATCAAATAAGCCAAGTTTCATGAGTTGCAGTAGGATTTAATATTCCAAATGCCACATTCTGGGAAGATGCAAAAAGAACAGGCTTTCCAAGAATAAGAACTACAAGAACTTTTGAAAGAGAATTCAGCTTTCTGTGGAATGCCTCCTGCGGGCTAGAGAGAGGGAATAATCAACACAGAAATTTACCCTGAAGTTGGAATTGTCTTACGTTTCACATCACCATCAGTACATCCCTGGAGAGAAACTGAGGGAGTAAGTATTTTCAAACACAAGCCTTAGACGCATCAAAAAATCCTGTTTTCAGAAAAGTCTTGCTCACTCACTTTGAGTATTACAATAAGTCATTAGAAA
Source organism: Perdix hodgsoniae (assembly GCA_035772895.1). Lineage (NCBI taxonomy): Eukaryota > Metazoa > Chordata > Aves > Galliformes > Phasianidae > Perdix > Perdix hodgsoniae. The sequence goes on along the minus strand of JAPSGF010000004.1, from coordinate 20,114,024 downwards.
GGCTGCCCAAGATGGGCAACAAACAGGCACTTAAAACTTGTCCCACAGAGAATTTTCAAGCTACTTGCTTGACCTTTCTTTGAATTAGGTGTGCACTGATAGTAGTATTTTGGATGCCCAGAATCTGTTTTCAGGGCAACATGTCGAATAGCACTAAAAATCTGGTCAGAGCATACTGGACCCTGGCAGATCTATTAGAGGACTGCCTCCATCTCAGCTTTACCAGTGATTCAGCAACTTACAGGAGTCAAAAAGATTTTAAAAATGTTGTAAAATGATTGGAACTGTTGTGTATTCATTATTTCTCAGGCTGGTAGCTTGCTGGTTACTATATATATATATGTACACACAATTCTTATCAGAACCACTGTCACTAATGGCTGAATCCAGAAAGAAGGGAAGTTTATTGCTATGTGATAGATTTGGTTCAGCATTAAAAGGTGACTGGGGATTTGTGTAGAACTCCTGCAAATCTACATGTATGTGCTCAATGGCTGACATACTGCATTAAAAAATGGAAATCAGAGAAGATGCAATCCTAGCACTGGGTTTTCTGTGACTATTAAGAATATGCACATACGCAGTGTGGTATTCCTGAACAAAAGGCCTGAAACAACAGGGCAAAACTTTGAGTTGAGCATTAGCAGGATCAATGAATTCATTGAAACAGCATTTTCACAAGAAAACAGCACTGAAAAATGCTTAGGCTGCTTTCATTTGTTTTTTGAAGGGAGTCTTTTGAAGCTTCACAACCAGATTCTCCTTCAGTGGGCTGAGCAGAAAAATCTCTGCATTTTAATTGCTTGTTTGCCTGTAGCAGCCCCATGCCTGGCAACAGGAGCAGGCAGTGCTCAGTGTCAGAGAACTTCCATCACAGGAACAGCAGGAAGAATGGTTTTAGATGAACTCCTGCTGCCATACTGCTCTGGCCCAAAGCGAATGCCTTTGACAGTGCTGGAGCACCCTTGCTATTGTTTCTTGTTGGCATACAGTTGCTGCAGAAGACTTCTGTAATAAGTGTAAGAAGCCCTCAGGGGAACCAGCAGCTCCCATGGTCATGAGATCAGTAGGACTGGCAAAGAGCTTTGGACAGCGCTGTCTGCCCTGCTGTTCCTCTCCACTGGAAGCATGACTGGGACATGGCCTTGGGAATGACACCTTCCTGACATGTCAGGCCAGGTTTAAGTTGCAGCATGTCTGCAAATATAGCTGCTCTGTGCTTGCCTTACCTCCTTGCCCGCTTTGGGATCCAAGATAAAAGTCACACAGAATGAAGATTTGTGCTGCTTCTTGCATGTTTAGTTTCAGGCAGCCTTAGAGGCCAGAACTAGCAAAAGGCAGTGCAAGATGAAGGATTTCACTGAACTGAAACCAGACTTGCTTTCTGTCAGAGGCTGAGAGCACGATTCATGGGGCAGGATCACTGAAAGCCAGTGATGAATTTTCTGACAGATCTATCACCTTGCTGGTCACACTCAGTGGGTACAGTACCTCTCCGACCCCTGTGTAGCTTCAAAGTAAGGGAACTAGCCAGAACTAGGTCACATTTATTAGAGGCCAGAGAGGAAAAAGGAAGTCAGTGCTCCAGTTGGGCAAGAGAGACAGGAACTGCCTCCATGCATGGTGCTGACTGGAGGGCCACTGTGGTAGGGCTGGCCAGAGGCTGGCTGGGGAGGGTCACTCAGCAAGGCCAAAAGGAAATGCGTTACCACAATGTAGTGCAATCAAAAGCTCCCCGGTGCAACTGATGAAAGAGCAGGAGACAAACCCTCCCAGCTGCCATCAAAAGGACACTCTGCCACCCTCCCTGTTTCCTAGCTTCTCTGCCAACCGAGTCAGCGAATGTTACGGCCTTGTCTTTTTCAAGTACAGCAAATTCTTTTCCATTCTCTGTGATACACTCCTTCCAGGAAAAAAGAACAACAAAACAACAACAACAACAAAAAAAACCCAGCAACCCAGAACAGAACATACAAAGTAATTTTAAAAAAGTCTCATCCTGCAATCTCTTAAAGTAGCAGTAACTGAGTTACGCCTTGTTATGGTACTCATTTCTTTAAAAAAAAGGATGCCCTAGAAAAACGCAGAACGGGAAGATGAGTTGTGAGGAGATGCTCTCCCAGGTCTTTTCTTTCCCCACCAACATCCAAATTTCAGATGCAATCTAAAAGAAAGAAGTTTACTTACAGCCAAGTGGATAAGGAACGCCCACAGGTTCTGCATTCACGCTGAAGAGCGAGTCAGACACAAACCTTGAGCTAAGATTTCTTTCCTTTTTGTTGTTCTTAAGATGAGTTCAGGGAAGCTCTGAAATTAACAGCTAAAGGCAGCAGCTACACACAGTGAACACACAGCTTACTCTGCAGTGAAAAACACAGAAAGGATGGGTCTGTCCTCGGCTCTGAGTAACACTTAAGACAATGTAAATTCAGTAGCATGATTTCAAGCTACATTCCTCCTTCATCAAGTTGCTTGTGGTAGCTCTATTCAGCAGCTGAGAGAAGTGGGTGGATGGCCTGCATAAGCATTTTGAGCTAATGTGCCTAAATTTTAAAGTGCCTTTTAAGTATATAAATTAGAAATCCTCTATCAGAAGAACAACTGCTGCAAATGTCAGAAGCATTTTATCTTGGAAAGAGAAGAAGTGAAACAGTGTCTCCACTGATTTCCTATTTCTTCCCCCCCCTGCCCCAAGAGAACTGAAAGATGATTGCAGGTTGATGCACACTGTTCTGATTTTTTTCCCCTCTCAATTCTTATTTTTAGAATCTACTCAGGATTAATGGGTGTTCATCTGATTCACAGCATGGGAGCTGCACACAGGGGAATGCAAAATGTGAATATGGATGGACAGGGAAGAGAAGGGAAAGGGGGAGGTGAAGAAATCTGGCCTATTTGCTTCTTTGAAACATATAAGAAGCATAGAGAAAGATTTTCTCTTATAAACAAAAACAAACAAACAAAAAACACCATTGCTGCCTCCTCACCCCTCTTTGCCTATGCATAAATATCTCTGCCTTGCCTGACTGCTGGTTTGTTACTGACGAACTCAGAAGCTGTGACAGAAGCAAAACATGAGCAAGCTGAGTCTCAAACAAGGAAAGGATATGCTTTGAGACCATTTAAGACTACTCCTTCCTGAAGGGGCTTACATTTTGCCTAGGTTACTAGGTTACTACTACTATTTTAGAAATGTTCCTTAGATTCCCTATTTGACTGGACCCTCCTTCCTAAACAGGAGCAAAAATTTGCCCAAGGCCAGGTCGCAAAAAATCTCCAGTTTTCTCACCAGAACTGCAAATGGCTTTAGCTACAACAGCAAAAAAACTTGAAGGTGGAGACCCCAGAGAAGAAGGAAATCATGTGGTGAAAAAGGCAATTGAACAACTGGAGCATTGAAGTCTGAGTATGTCAGTAGTGGGAATGGACTACAACTCTGCCTACACTGACACAGAAAAAAAATGGTGCTAAAAGTGAGACCTATTTTCTCAAATCTAGCTGTTGCCACTGTGGTTTCACTGCTTAACAGCTGAGTTACCTTAGGTAAGAGTACTAGGTCTGGATGGGATGGAGTGAATTTCTTCACAGCAGCTAGTCGGTGGCCATGCTTTAAATTTGACCAAAACAGGCTGATAACACACCAGTGTTTTAGCCTCTGTTGAGAAAAGCTAGCACAGCATCAAAGCTTTCTCTGTTTCTTACCCTGCACACCCACAATGAGTGGGCTGGGGGTAGGCAGCAGGCTGTTAAGGGACACAACTGGGACTGTTGACACAAACCAACCCAAGGGAACCATGCTCAGCAATAAGCGTGGGGGGGAGTTTTCTGAAAACAGCTGTTGCTCTGAAGCTGGCTGGTATTGCTCTGCTCGTGGGAGGTGCTGAGGGAGTACTTTTGCATCACTTGTTTTCTTTTAATTTCTTTTTCTTACTAAACCATTTATATCTTGACCTGTGAGCTCGCTTGGCTTTTGCCCTTCTGTTTCTTTCCCCTTTCCTGCTGGGGCACAGTGAGCGAGTGACTGGGTGGGAGCTTAGCTGCTGGCCAGAGTCAGTTCACCACAGCAAGCAGTGTGGATGGCTGGTTGTTCCCAGCCTGGAAAATAACTTCAGAGTTATACAGGTTAAACCACATTAACCTGATGGTCAAGAGCTGGGATGCAACCTGGAGATGAATTTGGATTACCAGATTACATACTACCATCTCTTCCATTTTGAAGAGATTTTGAAATCTAGAAAGAGTGCAGGAGGCTGAGACAACAGTGAAGAACATTCTGGACAATGAGACAGAGAAGGATACAGGTCCTCACTGGCATTGTCTCATGCAGAAGAGTGGCAGAGCCAATGCATGCAGTCCTCTGCTGTTCAGCTGCAATTCCACTAAGTCCGGTGATTCTCAACTTTATTTTGCCAAGGACCCTACAAACTGCAGGTCACTTCTAGGCAGAGAAGGTTAAGCTTAAAAGTGATCAGATATCAGCTAAGGGCCATGAAAATAGATTCTGCTGTGATGATGTGCATTTTCCAAAGGAAGCTAGCAAACAGCTGCAGGCTCCTTTCACACTGATTAAAATACCTAAGTATCACTAAGCATATGATAGGTCTGATTTAAAGACTTATGCCTAGGTCTGACGGCAAGTAAGAGAAAGAAGGATGCATGACTTTGATTTCATTGTGAACCTGAGGTTATTTCACATACTGCAAGGGATTTCACATGATTTGCAAGGGATACTCATGTGTGACTCAGCTACAGGTCAGAGCCCTATACTTTAGATTAAAGCTACTGCAGTCTCTTCAGTGCAGCTACAGGCAGGAGGTCCTACTTTAATCCTTCATGGCCTAAGCAGAAAGTTGTGTTGAAATAATGGACTGAATGGCAGCTGTGGATATTTAGGTTACGTGTCAGGGATGAAAATTCTTTCTATTGGCAAGGACAACAAAACAACCGAAGGCAATGTGAAAGCCAGACACCAGACATAGCACTCCCTCTGCTCAAAATGATGGACTAGTCTCCTTCAGCTCATTTTTTGATGAGTGACAAAAACATCAGATGTGAATACTTTTAATAATCCCCCCTTGAAGCCAGAAGAAGTGCGTTTTCGTTATTTATTTTGCTTCCTCTTTCATTCTCAAAGTTTATACGTTTAAGAGAAGAAACTGTGCTTTAAATGTGGCCTGTGAAGGAACATACATTTGTAAAGGTCTAAAAACACACCTGAAGACCCTGTTAGTCATGCAGAACAGAGTGCGGATGTTTGCCTAAGTGGACATGTGCTCAACCTGGCATGCAGGATTATTTACAAGAGTGTTCCTTGACCTGTGATCCAAGGGAACACAGAGGCCCAAAAAACCTCAGGTGGTCCACAAGCAAATAGCACATGCATGAACAAGCAAATGCACATCCTCTGGACACTGGCAGTATTTTGCAGATGGTGCCTGAGGTTCCCCTACCAAACCCTGCATGCTCTCCCCAGTTTAACTGGTTCTCTGAGTATGAGTGGTTATAAAGTAGTGACCCAAAGGGCCCCTGATAACAGCTCTAACCATCCACATGAGGAGAATGAAAAATAGCACTGCAGAGGAAGAAGCAGACAACAGAGATTTCTCTGCTTCTTCATATTTGATACAAAAGAGATGAACAGAACTGGATCATAATCTGGAGCAGACAGGCTCCAGGGGTTTCATTGGAAGTGAGTGCCTTGTGACTGCATAACTGCTTATCATTCAGGAGATCTGGAGATCCTGTCTAGACTTCCTTCTCTTCCCTCCTACCTCACACAAAAAGACAAAATCCTGAAGACTGCAGAATGTCAGATTTGCACATCATGGGAAGCAAGTGTTGTAAAGAGAAAGTGACCTCTCAGTAGGAAAAGAATACACACTCCATTGATCAGGCTGGTAAGAGAAGCCAGATTAAATAAGCAACCAAAAGCACATTCAGCACAAAAGCATGGTATCAAGCATAACATTAACCAAAGCAGAAGTTGTAGGAAGACAACCCTTTTCAGCTGTTGTACTGTAGTACTGTATGTGCTAATTAAAAGCATCTATTAAAATGGATAAAACCTTTGTCTGCAGAGTAGCATTGCTAATGACTGGAAACTAATGGCTAGATTTTGGTTATTAGAATCTCAAAAAGGAATAGTTGTAATGAATTTAAGAAGTCCAGTTGAAAGAGGGGAATTGACTCCTATGTCACATGTCCCATGTGTCACAAACAATGTCTGTTTGAGTGGCCAAGAACTTGAAAGTAATCTTGGATATTTATGAATCAAGATACATTCAGGTTGAAGTATTACCTGGAATGTTACTGATAGCTGAAATCACAGAACAGGAGGGAACAACTGGCTTCCTCAGTGTCTTTTGCCAGTAAGCTGACCCTTGTCAGAGTCATGCACAATACGGGCCTTGAAGCACCAAGGGGAATGGAGAACTCAGAATTGTGACCACAGCTTCAAGAGAAAAATTACACGGCACATGGCTAAATCCCTTGGACACCCTACCACATCAAGCACAATGGGACTTGGTGACTTGCTCTCTGCCTCAGACAGGGAAAACAACACGCAGGAGCAGCAGTGCTTGCACAAGTGCAGTGTCATGCTGGCCATATGACTTAGATGGTTAAAAGAGGAACTAGACAGTCCCTACTGTAAATCTTGTCAGAGTACAGAATAAATGATCACAAACCAGAAGGTTACTTGTTTACACTTGTTTAGACTGGTGCCTTCTTTGCAAATAGCTAACACAATCTGCAATCAAATCCAGACCAGTACAATTTTAGACAATATATGAACACACACCATTCATCTATACATAAATTAAAACAAATGTATGCTTTCTGAGAGGCATTATCAAAAACTATAGCAAGTGAGAGTCAAATCAGGCTGGAGACAGAATTTAAAGAAAATTGTTGATGTCTGCATATGGTTTAAAACATTTCCTAAATATCTAAAATGTTACAACCATGAAAAGAAAACTATACTAAATAAAAATAACATACAATGAAAAATCCAACAGCTGGGCTTACCAGGGAAGTGAAAAAATATGTATTATATATAAATCAAAACACAAAGAAGAAAAGATAATAACAAGATAAAATAAAGATTACATAAAGGACGCAAGAAGTTACTAGGAATAAATGAAAACAGATAAAATCAGATTTGTGATTTTTCATTCTTTTAAGCAGATTATGAAAGATGGTTCTTGAACAATAAAAGTGGTAGAGTAATTCTAAACAATACATCAGAGAAGAAGTTATTTAGTAAATATTTCTAATTAGCACACAGGTAAAAGTCCTGGTGTTATTTTTATGATCATGACAAAAAAACTTCCCACTACAGTAGCACCTAGCAGTGGTACAAGATTCTGGATGTTTCAAATCCGCTGTCTCAGAAGCTTTTGGAGAGCTAGCTTTCGAGCTACTGCTGCTGCTTCTAAAGTAGTTCTGGGCTGCTGGGGAAGTAGTGGGGACAAGAAGGTAGCTCACGCTGGGTCAGTGTTTAAGAAAGAAAAAAGGCAATTACAGGCCAGTTGGCTTGTTTCCAGTATTTTGTAGAGGTTAGAACAGCAAACACAGGACTAGATTAATAATATATATGCTTTAACAAAGCTCTATAATTAAAGTCAATCAACTTGGCTTAAAGAAAAACAGACCCTGTCAAACTAATCTGATGTAATTTCATACAAACATTACAAGTTCACATGACGAAGGTGGTGCTGCTGACAGTATTAGAAGTCTAAGTCATTTGACTCAATCTGCAGAATATCAAAGAAATTGAATGCTTTGTAGTTCATGTGGAATTTGCTCCATCCATTCATCCATTCAGAGCGGGTGTCCATATATGGAGAGTAATATGTGTGGTCATGCAAAAAAGTCAAATATATTTTATGATGAAGTCATGTCTGACTCCACAGTCATATTAGATGTATTAAAAAGGTGATAAATGAAAGAAGTCCAAGTGTAACTGTAAATGGAAAATTATTAGAGAACAGATGGATTCCTATTGGCTTCCCACAGGAACTACTGACCATTTATTTGCTATTCAATAGCCTTATCAGCCACGTGGATTAAAGTTAAGTAATTACAGTTAGATAACAAGAGTGGGGACAGCAAAAAAAAACAGCAAACAAAAGTACAGGTCTGAGACAGAGCGAGATCAGAAAGATGGGAGTGAGCAAGCAGTATAGGTGTTAATATGGCCAAGTGTAAAACCACTGTATTAGAAAAAGAATAGAGGCCATACTTACAGGATAAGAGGGAGAGAGAGGACTCTATCCTCTGAAGCAGAGACTAAATATGAGACCAGGCGTCCTGGTGTGCGATCAGCTGAACATGGATTCCCAATGAAACGCTGTGGCCAAAAGGGCTAATGCAAGCCTCAGCTGCAGAAACAAATGAAAAACAAAAGATGAGTATGTAGGTTATAGTAACTCTGTATTTGACTCTTCTTCTGCTTGAATAAAGTTTCAGGTTCTGTCACTTCATTTTTTCAAGTAAAGTGTTTGAAAAAAACGAAGCATGTCCAGAAGAAAAAGAGTAAAGCACTGAAAACAATGAAGAGCAGAAGGTTTCACTATAAACAAAAAAGGTTAAAGGAAAATGTGTTATTTTGTTCACAGCATAGGAGTATTCATCTGGGAAATACATTTGATAACTGTAGGGTCTGTAGCAAAAGTGGAAAACTCAGTGGAACTGGAAACTAATCCAATCCAGACTGCAGGGGCTTTTTTTTTTCTTTCCTTTTAATACTAATGATCACGTAGAGGTTGTTAACCACTGATTAACCCTTCACATCACATGTGATGTATTGTCCATCTCTGCTAAGTTGTGAAGATGATCGTGCTTGATTTAAGGATGAACATCCATTCAGCTATGGTTAGCGGGACCTCTAGTAAATATCTATAGCCTGCAAAATATTGGAAGTCAGGGGAACAATCACAGCATCAGTGTCCTGTGCTTTCAGTAAAAAAAGTGCTCGCTCCCCTTAGGAATCCTGACAGCCTTCCTACTCATGGCAGTAGGGAATAAATACTAAATACTAAATGACAGTAGGGAAAACTCAGTCTTCTGGGGCTGAGGTACTGTCTTAGTATGGATGGCAGTCATCCCTTTATAGGATCTTCCGACAGCTCTCTCTGGATTGCCACCACTTGACTCCACACAACACTTCACTGCACAAAGTTGCTGACAACTGAAATGACAAGGAAGTGACTTTCTGGAAATGGAAGAAGGCTTTACAGATCTCTAACAACTCTCTGTAGATAGAACCTGCGAGCCCTTCTTTCAGCAAGTCACTTGATCTACTGTCTGCTGCTTACAGACAGATGCTACCCCAGGATCCCAAAGCCAAAGAAGGTGACCTCAGGAAAGACTCTTCTCAATCCTGTAGATAGTTCCTCTCCGAGCCTCATCCTTTCAGGATGAACTTAAGGACCAGCTACCTTCTTCAGGAAACCAGCTAGTCTCTCTGAGCAGGCACCCCTCAGCTCCTTCAGGACATGCATACCTCCTTTCCTATCACTTGCTGAGGGACCTGGCTGCCACCAGGGAAACTTCTGCTGCTGTGTTCCCAGGCTGGATGCTGGCTGGTGGGCTCCTAAGGACCTTATTCTCTGTGGAGGGCAGTGGCTACTCAATTTACTCCTCATACAGTTTGTCAATATCTAGATTTGGTGGTTTTTAAGGACGTAGCACAAGGTCTTTGTTCATGCTGTCTTTACCCAGGCCTTTGGCCAAAAATATTAATACCATCAATGTGTGTGGGGGGGACAAAGGCTGGGGAATGTTTGATTTGTGCCAGCCTATTTTAAGCTTTTGGTATGAACCCATCTATGATCGAATGCTGCAAAGTACATTCTGCAAATAATACATAAAATAATTTCAATTACTTGAGCTCAAACTTAGTTCACATATGCTGCTCTGAAGATTTTAAAGACATTATATTATATAAAAAATTCATTACAGTTAATTATTCATGACTCTACAGATATTTTTCTGTTCAACAGATAGGAAAAGAATGTGTTTTCCAAACTTTCTGTCCCTTTCACTAATTGATGCATGCTAAAACACAGCACAGTAAAGTTGTACTACTAGGTTACAAATACAGAGGGAGCATCCCAGCTTATGTAAACTGGTCAAAGTACAGAACTTCTGCAGAGTGAACTAAACTAAAAAAGCTTGTGAAAATGTCAGGGAAAAAAAGTTCCATCCAATGTGATATTTATGTACCTATATGCGCATGCGTTCACACAAATGCCACCAGCAAACCAACTCTGCTAAACCTGGTAATCCTATCAACAGATCTCAAGGCTCAAAAACAAATGTGTGAATTCTTTGTTTACTGAAGAGCAAAAATTTTGGAAAAGTTGATCTTGATCAAGATTGCAGAGCTTCTAACAGAAAATGAATCAAAGCTGGATAAAGTCCAGTCTGAATAGTGCATTTTTATACCTTAATGTTTGCTGTCCTCCTACATGAATTTTTCTCCCCCTTTCCTCTGGCACACCCCCATCTACATCCTACAGTACCAGGATGTCCAGTTAAGCAGTTGTGCAAGCATGTTTTTTAGGCCTTCTGAAAGCTTGCTTATGTGAAAAATGTAGTATTTTTCCACTTAGACTACAAACATCACATAGCTAGAATCCACAAATTTACTCCAAAAGACAGAGTAGTTGTGGCTAAATTCCTAAACATAAATGCATAGAGACTACATAAAAGCAAGTATCTTTAACACACGGACTGACAAAAACCTTTTTGAAATATTAAAGTATAAGCCACATGCTAGGCTTGTCCTTTTACTCCAGACACACAGAGAGAGAATTAAATGGGAGAAGTGAGACTAACGATTCGCCTCTGTAACTCACCCAGGCCAGACACAGCGATGCTATGGAACTTAATGCAATGAACCCCAGAAGTGTCACTTTCACGAATCTCAAGAGGCATCATTGACCTGAAGCTGGCTGCAGTTTCTGCCCCAATTCCAGTTTAATGTATTCTAGTTTGACCCTCAAGCGACAGTGCTGCCAGAGAACACGCTAAGAAACAAATGCAGGCAATTGCTTTGACATAATTGTTTTGGATGCAGCCAGATCGAAAGTGCTGATGTAAACAGAGACTAGAAGAGGGTTTTACCAGGTCTCCTCTCCTTACTGAGGAAAACAATAAGTGAAAACAGAGCACTACCTAAAACCCAGCCAAGCACGTGCTCACCTCTCAGCAGCAAAACTAACACATCTCACCTAAGAAATGATAAACTAGAAAAACACTTCCAAAGCATCATATATATATATACACATAGCATTTGATTTATAGTTTAAACGTATATGATTTGTATATATAATTTGTTCTTCGTGCATGACACACATCTGTTCCATGATATTAATTTTAAACTCCAGGAACAGAATAATTCAGTCCTTTATGATCATAGGACATTAAAAAGTTACAACACAGCTCCCTTCCCTTAAAGCAAATTGTTTTTCTTCCTTTTCTCTCATTCTTCCAAACTTTGAGAGGCTGTATGGACCTGCTTTCAACACTATGGTCAGGATGACACATTTCTGCCCCACCACTCATTGTGGTCGCGATGCTTATTTCTTTGCACAGGGACTGCAAAGAACAGAAGCTGGGAATACTTTTTGCAAAGGAAAGATGAATTATGGTAGGAAACCAGACCAAGGAAGCTTGAGAATAAAAGACTCAACTAACTGGTCACAGATGCTCCTGAAAAAAATTATGTATGAAAGACAAAGAGAAAAGAACACACAGCAATAGTGTAGGTTTTTGGAACTCATAAGTGAAAACATGGAACACAGAACATGGTTCTTCCCTCAGATTTATGCAATGAATAAAGCACAAAGGAGCAAATTCCATGCTGATCTTCTCCTCTCTCTTTTACCTCATTTCTTAAGATAAGTTTCCACCTTTGCTACTCTCAGTTTTCCTTTTCGCCCATTCCTCCAGCTCCCCATCAGTCTGTTCAGGCAGACTGCCTGTAATTGTATCGCACAAGAAAGAGATGAGATTCTCAAGGTTTCCCCTTTCTGTGTACCCAGAGTACTTCCAGCAGAGAAAGTCTTCTGAAGAAATTGATTCTCACTTCCCTTTTCTGCAGTTACTTGTGTGGGTCACTCTATCACAATAGAAGTCTGCATCCAACCATGATAGAGACAGATAAAAATTATACTTTTGAACATCCCTAAGAAACGAGGTCTTGGAAAGATGAACGAGCATGTATTACAGCCACTAAACTATTTGATTGATCCTGGGCATAAAAACAGGCCTTGTGCAAATAAAAAAAGACTCCTGTCCTTCATCTCTCACCCTCTGTAGGACCTGCCCCCACAGTATGGCCATGAAATATGTCCACAGCTTGCCTGATCATCAGAGGCTAAAGGGCCTTTTCAGGTATGCTGAGACTTACGTGTTTTGCTGTCCAGGGAATTAGGATTTTAAGATCATCATCATCAGTAGACTTTAGTCACTGTAATGTTATGGTGTCCTGCCCTTTGTGCAACCTTCCAGAAAGAAAACTTTGGATCCGCTACAGCAGAGTCAGATGACAAAGGCTGATCAAAAGTAAGACTGAATGTCCTTAGGAATTCCTGGAATTTCTCACGCTGTTGTGCTAATTTTTAAAGTGTTTGTATAGGATGCAAAAGTATGGTTGAAACATTTTCCTAAAACCAGGAATGAGAAAAGCACTTTAATCAAAATAAAAGTTTTCTTGTATTAAATTGGATTCCCACTTCTGTGGCTGCTCTTGCAGTGCAGTGACAGGGCAGTTAGCACAGCTTGCATTTAATAGCACTGTCAGACAACTTGAGGAATAGTGTTACAAACCAGCATTATTCTAGGCAGAGATAAATAAAGTATCTGCACTGCAGAATTAAAGCACACGGAATTGAGAGGATAAAATACGCATGCAATTTTGTCTAGATACACAGATGATACAAAACAAAAAACAGGAATCAAATGAACCTGTATCATTATGCTGCATGATGAGTCAAGGTTTGTAATTCCTTCCATAGTGGAAAGCTGCAGCTGCTGACAGTCACAGCAGTTATCAGGCAGTGGATGCTCACCGTCTTTTCGGAGCACTGCAGAGCTGATCAGCTGCATGCTTCCTTAAACATGCTGGTCTAATTGACTTCCACTTTTCAGTGACAGTGGATTCTCAGTTATTTGAATGCTGCAGGCTCTTACAGTATTTTTGCAACAGGAAATGTTTACTCCATATGTAAGAATACTGCACTCACAAGAAATAATGCAGGAAAGGAAAGAGATCTAATTTCTATTCTGCTTCCTTCCTTCTGCAGCGTGCCGCATTGAGGTGTTTGTTCCAAAACACTGATATTAGTTCAAGGCCAAGATTTTATTTACCCTGATCTTACAAAACAAGCCCGCAGGTAAATCATGTTCAAGCATCTCAAGCTGTTGTATTGCACTCACAATAGTGTGATTTAGGTAAGCGGGCTTATAGTTTTTCTTCTCAAGGTTACTGAGCCTTTCATATCCATTTTTGCATCAGTGCTATAGTTTTTAAGCTCCCATAAATTAAAAACACTTCCAGAAGATGGTGTCAGTTTTGAAGGGTCTTTCTCATGGTTCTGAGCCCTAGTATTCCATGCTGCAGGACAATGGCAGTTATGCTGCATTTAGGGACACTCGCACAATGCCTTCATTAATCCTTGCACCCAATCCATGGGTTTTCCCCATGTACCAGTGCTGAAAAAAATAAGACTAATTGTTACCTTTTAATTAATTGCTTTTGCAAAACCAGTTTTTAGTTTAGGAAGTCTGAGATAGCCTTTTAAGAAGATATTTTAAGGCTTTCTTCTATAGATATCCCATTTATTACCACAGCCAACAACACACGTAATATTATAAATGACCATAAGCAACTGCCTCCTGTCTGCAAACTAAATTGGCAAGAGACTCCGCGATGCTTCTTGGCCAAATCTGCATCAGGCAGACTGGTGAATTTTGGGAGTTTTGAGCATCAGCAGATTCTCAAACTGGCTGACCAGTACTGACTGCTTCTTACTGAAGTACTTGAAAAGGGATAAACAGACAATTCAGGAAAAGATGGTGTTCTGAAGTGGGTTGTTCAGCTGCAGAAATAACATCCAGACTTCATTTGTTGTATATTTTCTATGCTGTTCTGAACCACTAAAACCCTTCCCACTCCATCCTGTAGTTTTGGAGAGCTGACAGCACTACCTTGTTCATACTTGTGTGTTAGAGAGGTCAGGGAGTTCGATACGTAAATAAAATCAATGGACACTTCAGAAAGCTATGTTTCTTTCACTTATGACAGGAGTGGTGTACTCTTTTGGTAAGGCAGTATTGTCCTTGAAATCCAGAAGTTTTCTCAAAGGATGGGCTGGGGCTTCTGCTTTTTGTTTGCATCTGAGCACAGTGAATGTCTTCAGTGCAGGTTTTCTTGTGAAGAAAAGATGCTACATGTTTTCTTTTGTATGTACTTTTCAGAGCAGTTTCTCAATGCCAGGAGCACAAATGTAACTGAAAGAGAACAGTCCCAACTTTGTCAGCTTCCCAGCACTATATTTTATATGCTTTTGTTTCCCTGCAAGCTCAGCACAGCCTTAGTGGCAGCACCCTGGTTCCCCCTGCCCCCCACAAGTGATACATATTAGTACATCTGTTTTCTCTGTAAAGTCTTTTTGCATTCTTTGCAGGGCACAGGAAGGATGTGGGCTCCTTTTCACATTCAAATGAGGCAAATTAGCCTTTGCCTGGTTCCTACAGTATAATGCTTATTTTACATTTAAGCGTGAGAAAAGGGAGGAAAATAAAACCCAATATGTTAGGTGGGTTACATGTTGCACTTTGGTACAAGCCTCACATAGCCTCCTTTCGCGAACTGCTCGCTACAGGAGATCACTGCTTAATGGGGTTCGAAAGTTTAATTGTGTAAAAATGACTGAGTAGCTTGCACAAAGAAATAGCAGCTGCAGACACATTAAGTGTGAGAAAAGGCTAAAAATGCTAAGGTGAATCAGCAGGGCTCAAGCAATCCAGGAGAGATTCCTGAAGCACACTGAAAGTAACTTCCTGACAGATGACTGAGGAGCCAACAAGGGGAAATGCTGTGCTGGACCTTATGCCCACAAAGCCCAGAGGATGTAAAGGTCAGGAGCAGCACTGGCTGCAGTGACCACAAGATGGATCACAACTCTGGACTTCAGGAGAATTGACTTTGGTCTCTTCAGGAATGTGCTTAAGAGAATAACATGGGATATAGCCCTTGAGAAAACAGGTTCAGCAGAGTGAATTGGTTTTCAAGTGCCACCTCCTGCAAGCTCCACAGTGGTCCATCTCAGTATGCGGAAAACCAGGCAGTAGCAGCAGGACACCCATGTGGATAGACAAGATGCTCCTGGCAAGAAGCAAACATAAAATGGGAGCATGAAAGATGGAAGCAGGGTCAGATGGCGTTAGGAAAGCCAAAGAAGCTGAATCTGGTAAGAGATGTGAAAAGCAGCAAGATTTTTTACATGTGTATCAGCAGCAAAAGGAAGACGGGCCCTCTGAACAGGTCATCAGTAGTGTACCCTAGAAATTGATACTGGGATCAATACTGTTTAATCTCTTCATTAAGGACCTAGGTAATGGCAGAGAGTACATCCTCATAAAGTTTGGGAACAGTATTTGATACGTGAGACGACTCCGTGCCGTTCATAGATGACTTGACAGGCTGGAGAAATGTGCCAGTAGAAACCTCATGAAGTAGAGTGGATGTGCAAAGTCCTGCTCCCGTGCTGAGGGCTGAGCAGCTAGAAAGCAGGAGAGAATCTGGATGTTCCAGAGGGCACTAAGTTGAATGTAAGCCAACAATCACCCTTATGGCAAAGATGGCCAACAGCATCCAGCAGGTCAAGGGGAGTGATCCTTTCCCTTTATTCAGCACTGCTGAAACACTTATGGAGTGCTGGATCCAATATGGGGTTTCCCAGTACAGAATACACACAGACTTACT
Organism: Perdix hodgsoniae; assembly: GCA_035772895.1. Taxonomy (NCBI): domain Eukaryota; kingdom Metazoa; phylum Chordata; class Aves; order Galliformes; family Phasianidae; genus Perdix; species Perdix hodgsoniae. The sequence continues at coordinate 20,098,027 of JAPSGF010000004.1, read as the reverse complement.
GGAGTGAGTCCAACAATGGGTGACAGATAGTTACAAGGTTGAAGCATCTGTCATATGAAGAAAGGCTGAGAGCTGGGACCTAGAGAAGAGAAAGCTCAGGGGGATCTGATCAGTAAGTATAAATGCCTAATGAGAGGCAGCAACAAAGACAAGGCAAGCCATCTCAGTGGTGCCCAGCGACAGAAAAAGAAGCAACAGGCACAAAGGAAATATAGGAAACATCATTTAAATGTAAGAAAAAAAAACACTTGCACAATTAGTAACTCCTTCCTTCTAGAAACTAGAGACAAATGCAGCAACTCAGTAATGTAACAAAAGTAATGTACACATTTTGCAGGGAAACTGTATGGTTCACGTTCCTGCTTTTCTACGTTCTAATGCGAGTGGTAAAGCCAAGAAGATGTAAAGAAAAACCGAAGAGCTTCTTGGTGAGCAGTGGTTTACCACAGGCAGTTAGCACTAGGTGGAAATTCAGTGCAAACTGTTTATGCTGCACCAATGTCTTGCACACTTAATGCATGCTGTGCAGGAAAGGTAATAATGCACCCCATGTGCGGAAAATCATTATGAAGTGGTCAAGATGTTATAAACATACACTTGGCTTTACTGATGGCAATCTCCCAGTACAAACAAATCCTTAATTCTGTTGGTGTGCATATTTGACAGTTTGTAGAGAGAGCCTGAAGGAGTTCTGACACACCTGCTAATGCTTGGAAGTGCCTTCTCCAGCTCAAGTGTTGTTCTCATCTGTGATCTGGAATGAATCATTCTTGCTGCAACTGATGGGCCATGCCCTTGGCCTGGGGATGCACGGAACCCACGTCCCAAATCCCTGCTCTGTTCACAAACTACCCCTTGAAATAAGTAGTTACTCATAGGTTTTTTCTTGGTTTCCCTTGTTCTGTCTCGAATCACCAACAATGGCCTCTTTTCTCAGTCTGCGTGTGAACAGCCACACCATGGCCATCCACTTGGCACCCTGGAGCCTCACGGCCTGCTCGGCTGGTACTGGGAAGCCTCTGAGGAGCAGCAAGAGCCTCTTCTCCCTCAGAGCTCACACTGGTTTTCAGACACCTGCCTGTTCAAAACACAAACGCCTACTGTTCTCACCCACCTCGCTCCCATCCGAAGCCAAAGGCATTCAAATTGATTAGTCCTGCAGCACACAACAGAACAGCTAACCTATTATGTGTGTCAGCCTGAATTCCCCTCTTCTAGCTCTCTCCTTACAGCAGCAGCGTAAAGCTCTGGCTCAGAGACCCAGAGCAGAGAGAATTCCAGTTGGATTTAGACTCAGACTCACCCGAAAGCCTGAGCTTCCTTCAGTAGCAGGCTCTGTCTGTCCTGACGCTGTAGGAGTAATGAGGCTCCTCAGTCTGACACCCTTTATGCTGATTTACCCAAAGTGTTGTTCCAAAGGGATACATGGAGGGACTCAAACAATTCAGGAATTTCTTGAAAACAATGAAGGTATTTTAGGCATCCTCGGAACAGTCCATTTCTGCCTACTGAGGCGCCCATTGCATCTTTAATTCATAATTTCCATTGTGGCCTGCTAAAATAATTAGATTTATTATTCCTGTCACATGTCCTTTCTGCAGATGCTGGGAGGGTGTGGGAGAGGGAAGAGAAAGTTAGTTATCAATCACCGCTTGCCAAGAGTAGATTAAGACGTATAAATCCCTGTGTAAAAGACTCAAAGGAGTTTCATTTATTCCTTTTCCTCTCCTCAGTTATATTTTGCTTCTGTTCTACAACCCTTGTTCTTCCGCTGTACTCAGTCACAACCTGCCTGCAGTGGACAAGCTGTGGAGAGTGGTAAGCAATTCTGGACCTCTTCTCTTTCATCATGAGATTTCATTTGGACTCCCTTTCCCAGGCCTCAGAGCACAACTAGTTTCTGACAGCAGAGAAAACAAGAAGAGAGTTCATCTTTAGTGATGTGATAAAAATCACTCTCTCACACAGACAACTGGAAAAGGATTTCAAAAGAGCTGTTGTGCCAAGAACCTGATAGCAAAACCTGAAATTAAAGCCAGCCCACACCTTCCTGTTCACAGACAAAGCTCTTTCATTTTTTTTCCTGGCGCTCCTTCTTCTCGACTAATTCTACCTGGGACTAAAACATAAGTCACCATGGAGCACACCCTGCCACCAAAACATCCACTGCTCTGGAAGGGGCCACCAATAATTTCCATAATAAAAGCATAGCTCTGCTTCACATAGGAGGTCACCTCATTTCTCTCACTTAAGGAAAATAATAATAAAAAAAATTACAGGTAGTAAAAGCACAATAAGCAAACAGACTGGAGAGAAAGGACAGGAGAACGTAGGGATTTCAGGGATTTGGAAGGCCTGAGGAGCATGCAGGTGAGGGAGCAGCTGGGAAGGAGGGCAGGCCAGCAGCTCGAGCCCCAGCTGGGCCCGTGCCATCTGGCAGCTGCACGCGGCTGGCTGCCTGTGGGCTGTGCAGAGAGGAGGGATGAGCCTTTAGGGGAGGAGCCATCCGATAAATCATTAATGAATGAAAGTATGAAGTAATCTGTCTGCCTAGGAGGCAGAATCATCTAATAATGAGAATGATGGCCTGGGAAACCAAAGACAAGATGATGTTTCTACCCAGTGCTTAAGAAGATTGACCTGTCTCCTTATATGTTGAAGGGCTACCTTCTTAACATCAACACAGTAAAACCAAGATAAAATATGTTAAAATATGATAATAACATTTACAGATCCATTTGCAAAATCTGCAGCCCCTGCTCCTCTTTTGTCACAGGGAGTGCACAAAGACAATACCTGTTCCCAGAGACAGCTCACACTAAAACAGGGGGTTTCTCAAAGCTGTAACAAACCTAGCATGACCTTTTGCCAGTGCCAGTGGCATTTAATTTGAAATCGATTAACTATATACACAGTGCTAATTACCCAGAGGTATTTTTGATCAATCTGACTGCTGGTTGGAAATGTATGTGCATGCCTTTGTGCAGACAGTGACACTCTGCTGTCCCTGTGCTCTGTAAAATGGAGCTCAAGAAACAATTCTGGAAGGTATATTCATGTTTGCAGCAATAGCTGCAGGGGGACTGGGCACATTCAGCTGGAAAGCGATGAGGTTGTCAGGGAAGGGTCAGGAGGCTGGCATGGGTTGTTTTGCACAGAGACCTAGCAAGATGTGTCATGCAGCATAAAATCAATATGGGCCCTGCATGAAAAAGCAGTCATCAATTCTGTACAAATCTCAGGCTTACTTGGAAAGATCCTCACAAGGTGATTCTTGATTTGTGTGAAATCTTAAGCTCTTCTCTCTTTCCTCTATCTTTAAAAAAAAATCTTAAACATTCAGGGATTAGAAAGGTTTTAACATAAATACCCAAGGCACAAATCAACACAAATCCATCTAATGCTGGAGCAGTTACGAGGTAAGTGATACAAGTGTTTTATCATTCAGCGTACTGATAAGCTAAGATTTTCTAGAGCAATGTGTAGATTGCAGTGGAAACCATAATTAGAAGACATATGGTCATGAGCAAACCTACATATATGGAAACCCAACCAAGCCTCTGAACAGATCTGCAGGGTTTTACTGCATGCCTATTTGCAGCACCGAAGCCAATTTTAATTATCCTGCCAAACCCTATTGAGCCACAACAAGGTTATTACTGCTTACCAAAGGATCTGCTCAGGCAATTTTACAAGGAAATTGCTTGTGCCTAATCTAATCACTAAGAAGTATTTAAAATTATGTTAGGCCTAAAAAGACCAACAAAGAAGCAGGAAGCTCTGAAAGGTTCAAGAAGCTTCATAACGCTGTTACTGTAAATCACGGCAGCAATTTGGCGATGAGCTCTCTGGAGAGACTCCAAGTCATAATCAGATGCTGTATTTCACCGAGAACAAACAGAATGCAGGTGAGATGACTTAAAGAGCACAAAAGTATGATTTCTCACATATATAAGCTTTCTACTGGTGACTGAATACATTTACATAATAAGTGGGGTTTTTAAATTATCCACTGGTGATGTCACACAGATTTAAATAATCTGCAGCACCAGTCTCTGCTACTTGCAAGTCATATCTGACACTTTAAAAAGCCTTTGAAAATGATTTAACTGCGCTCCATTCAAGAATTCTGTTTCTCAAAATTTATTTTTTAAGCATAGGATGAGCAACATCTATAAAGTGTAACAAGTGGATTGTGATGACTTGGATTTTTCCATACCCTTGCGGAGGAACTGCACATGACATCAGAAGGAACTACTTCTGTAAATTACAGAAAGTTTAATTGGAGATTGCTGGACCTTTTTAAGCTACAGTCAAGCTTATTAGCACTACAACTATATAGAATTGCCTACCGAGTAACCATAGAAGTACACTGATGGAACCATTGCTAGCTTATGTTTTGCCAAACTGCCTGAGAACAGCTTCTTTGACTTGTGTGGACGGCCATGATTTCAACTTCTGTTTATCCTGCTTTTGCTTATGTGTTCTGGGTGAGAGAGGAAGAAAAAGAAAGAAGGTAAAAGCTCCCTTCACACTTCACCACTCTACTGACATACATTAGCCTAGGATAGATGACCTGGATTCAAACTGGTTAAATACCAGAAAGGGAAAGTCATGAGCAGACAAAGCGAGCTCCAAGGGGATTTATCTCAGAATTTCAGTTTTCTGGTGCTTCACCCAACACCGACTTGCAAAGCATATTAAATTTGCTGCTCTCCCTGTCCAGTATCATTAGAGAACTGTCCATCAAAGAATAGATTTCTACCAGAGCTAGTTATCAACCTGAAGAAACAACACAGCTAATCACCAGCATTGCCTAGAGCACCTTCCTCTTCACCCACCACTGAACTGAAAATAGTTTTGTGTTGTTTTTTATTTTATTTATTTTTAAATAAGGAGAGTTTGTGTCTAGGTGACATGTAGAAGCATATGCAACCCAGAAGAATCTAAAGCTACACCATAAAGCATCTGGAATATATCACAGACATAAAAGGTACAAAGGAAAAAGAATAGAGCAAGACATTGAATATATTCATGGGTATAATCTAAAAGAAAATAAATATTCCAGGAAAAATAAATACCATGAGAATTGCTGGTTGCAGTGGAGTGAAGCAGCAGTGATAATTTGATGCAAAAATTTCCTATACAGCAGCACCCTTACAACTCTTGCTGTACCAAGTCAGTAGGCTTGCCTGGCATTGGTCTCTCATTGTGTTTGTGAGGAGCTTTCCTAGAGAACAAGAGGTGGTTAAAAGTCATGGCTTAGGAATTTATTTTTTAAAATCTAAAACACAGCTAGAAACCACTGTGCCTTTTTTTTTATGTCCCCTGCGGTACATGGGACTTTCAATTATGCCTCTAATATATGCCTGAAAGGGAAAACACACATTTCTTTTGATTGCTGGCACCTTAAAGGTACTGTAAAAGTGGTCTGGTAACACAGGATTAACAATCCCCATTTCCCCTAAAATTTAAAACTGAATTCTTACATAAATTCACCCAGATCTCACTTACATAAAAGCACACCTAAACACAGTTGCAAACATGGGACTGGATGGGAAAGACAAAGACTGAGATTTCCCTGGGTGTGAATTCTTCCCAAGCACACCCACCTTTGTATGACTGGGGGCTCTGACCTCCCTCCCAGGAAGTTGAGTCCCTGTGACCCAGAGCCCTGTCCAACACTTGTCTGCTGGGATGCCTTCAAGGTGGGATGTCTAACACATATTGCACAGCATGTAGACCTTCTAGACATTGCTGTTGGAGAGACTGCAGGCAGGATGTTACATCTTTCAGTGGGCATGAGCCACACGAAGTGGCTCTTTCCAAGCCGTGAGCCATAGCTTTCCTTCTGCTATGTCCATTTAGAACAGTGCTCACTCTCTTCTGAAGCACTTGCCCTTATAGACAGTCTAATTCAGAAAAGGCAAGGAAGATATATCCTGTCATTTACAGCTGTGCACACTGATCCTCTAACAACTTCTAATGACATACAGGAAAACTGATGGTTTGACTCAAAGTAAACCCCTCTGTGTAATTATAGTAATTTAAAGGGCAAAACTCAAGAGCAAAACTTTTTAAAAAGCAAATGTAATAATCTTGGGCTCCTGCAAAGATATGTAGCACGTAAGAAAATGGTTATTGGGGATGCCTTAAAAATAGGGCTGTATATGTTGCATGGTGTTTCCAGAGAACAACACAAAAAGCCACTTCCATCATATGCAAATTGGTTTCTCTGTGTTTTGACAGATTTGGATGATCACCGTGGTAGAAAAAATGAGAAGACTACAGGATCTATCAGCTGTCAGTCTCCACTCCATTTTCTTTATGTCTACAGATATATTTGGAGATATTCTGCTCTACAGATAGAGCAGAATTTCACATACTGGGTCTTCTTTCAGCCTCTACCTTAGATGAAAAAAAAAACCAACACCCAACCAAAATTGTTTGAACTCATCAAGTGATGTAAATGAGAAGAATAGAGGGATAAAGGGATTATGACAGTAAATGGTGTGCACAGGCAGACTAGTGTCCTAATAATGTGGAAATAGCTGGGGGGCAAAAAATGGACAATTCCTAAATGCCATATGCTACAACAAATATTTAGTTAAATGAAAACTTTCCTAAACTGATTATTTGGTTCAATTACAGCTCACCAAAATGAGCATCCAGCAGCAATGGGTGCTGACACATTGTGATGCACCCATGGGCTTCAAGAATATTATACTGTAATCTGGTGTAACTTCCCACTGAAAAAAGACAAAACTTGTCACTGCACAAAACAGTGCAGTGGAAGTTTCTTTCCAGGCTGTCTTCTCTCAAAATAGCATCTTAATTGCATGAATGAGAAAATTCATGAACCAAAGACTAAAGCAGTGAACTGAAGTTTCAGGTCACATCTGAGCCATATATATGCTTTTTAGCTAGTAATTCCGTAAAGAACCTAAACAGCCTCGTGCCACTTATATCCTTGTATTTGCTGGTTTGGGGTTGTTACAATTCTTGTACAACTAAAATTCAATGAGGAATACAGTTAGTTAAACAAACAAACAAACAAACAACAATGCAAAGCCTACATCAGTATGGTTGTTACAGGATTACAGGATACCACCTCATAATAGCAGGAAGGCAGGATTCTCACCTCTCTGAACACTATTCAAAACCCTCACAGACTGACCCTACTAGCTTTTGTATTTCTCACTACAGCTGCTGCATGACACAATCAAGGCTGCACAGAATCTTCAAGGCTTTTCAAGCTTTTGCTGGAGGGAAAATTTCAAAGCAGACTTCTCCCTGTCTCATAGTACTAGATAGCTGGGTAGGAATCACATTTATACAGTTGAATCTTTTATTATTTTCTCTTCCCTAAAAACAACAGGAGCAGTATGGCTTGCTGTATTAGATAGATCCTTGTATGCGGGCACAGTATAGGTATAAAGGTCACGAGGACAAAACAGCCTTTATTAGAAGGCGGTAGAAGCTTCTGATAGCTCCAAGGCTTTCAGGATGATACAGCATAAACACAAACTTTTTATGAATTTCAGCTCATGGGTACTGTCTAAAAATAGGTATTTTCTAACCAGTGGTTTCCCTGATAACGTGACTTGGGAGGAGCTGGCTTTCCTGGAGTCCCGGAGCTCCCCGTGCTGCTCGCTGCTGGCAGCAGGGATGCTGCAGGATGACTCAGAGAGCTCTGACAGCGCCTTCCGCGGGGCTGATGGAGTGTGACATACAGAGCAGGAGTCTCCCCACCTCTGAGCACCTGGATTGCTTCCCAGGCTTCCTTTCATCTTTGAGCTCAGCAAGCTGATTAATATAAATAACTCCATGTGCAAAAATACTCAGTTTTGGTAATGTGCAGTGAGATCTCACCACTTCTTCATGCTCTTTCACATGCAGTTTCATTGTGTTCGTGCCGCAGAAGCATTTAAACAAGAGGGAGATGAAGAAGTGCAGCAGCGTGCTTATGCTGCGAGGTGGTAAAGGCACTTATGTCTTGGGACCTCTTACTGAAGAGGTAAATCGCCTCTATGCAAAGTATTCAGTGCCCAATGTGAAGTTTTGCAAACGGCACACAGCAGCAAACCCCACAGTAATTATACCTTCTGGATACTTCAGCACCCTACACCACACCCCGATGTTTTCTGTCCTCCATTTAGCTTCAGCAGCCGCTGACATATTTGACCGATAAAATGATCTCATAATGATTTTAGCCCTAAAATCTATTAAATCCATGAAGCATTGATGAGACAGAATTAATGTCGAGAGAATTACATTAACTGCCCCTTTCCTCCTAGATTTCAGAAAATAAACCCTAAAAATAAGTTGGCACATTGGCTGTATTGTAAAACAGCACATTTGTGTCAGGAAGGGGAAATTTAATCCTATCCACTCAATTTAGGCTCTATCTGTAGATGTATTTAGTATTGCAACATGCAGTCTCACAGCTACTGCCTTATCTGCTGCCCAGAAATCACAGTCTCTGCTCCCTGTAATCCTGTGCCCAGTCCACACACTGCACTACACAGCGCACCGTGCAGATCCCACTCCCTGCCTCTCCCACAGATTGCTGCGTGGTGGTGACGTTACCTACTAAGACCCCGTTGCTGCCTGATTATAAACTTGGAACAAACAGCTTCCAGCTTTGGCAGTCTTCTCCATGCTGGATGTTTGCTGTGAGATTTTTTCCTTTCTTTGTTGCCATTTTGGATTTTTGGCATGACTTCAGCCCAAATTTTTCAAGCTAGTCCTGAAACAAGGCATGGGAAATTGGAGTGATTTGTCCATGCCAAAAGCCTCTGGTCAGCCCTTGAACAGCTTGAGAGGTTTTGTGATTTGGAGGAAAAACTTGTATGCTGGCAAGGCAAAATCTTTGTATTTTGATCTCTGCATAAAACTCCTAAGCATGACCAAACTACCAACCTCTGAAAAAAAACAACAACTAATGAATTACTGACCCTTGAAGAAATAAATCTCCATTTGCATGGGCTCACTGGAGAGGTGACACTTCCTAGCAACTGGAGAAAAACTACAATCCTGCTACCAGGTCGATGTGACCATTCTGCTGAAAGCTGCACCTACACTTCAGTAATGATACGAGCTGGGTATGAGCTGGATACGAGAACAGGTGCAAGTCTGCTCTGTATCTGAATCCAACAGAATCCAACCAGTGACAGGCTGTATGGCAGTGACCCCTATGGTGCATTACACAACCATTTTTATTTGGTTTTCCACAGGGTGGGGAACAGAAAGTGTAAGGACAGGCAAATGTGATGGAACAGGAGTTTTTGTATCAAGTGAACAGTGACAAAAATACCCTGAAGCGCGCACTGAAAAGAGCAAAGTTGATGCAACATTCCCTAAAGCAAACATGCGAACTTGCAAATTTAATGCTCTTCTTTCAGCAGAGCATTTGGAGAGTTTGTTATCTTGAATTTTAAAAAAGCAAACAAAACAGTTTATCACTTGCAAAATTCCATCATGAATCCTCAAGATACTGTAACATTATGATTCAAAGATTTCTGTCACTGAGCCAGCTCAGAAAGCCAGGAAGTGCAGCAGAATGTAGCACTCTACTCCAATTGCTGCCCTACCAGTACTTCCTTATCTCTTCTCCAGTGGATAAGGCAGAAGATCCTCAGACAAGTGGCCCACAGCTCAATTCTATTTGGACTGTCTCGACTTCAGTCCAAAACAAAACCCAACAGCTAAACTGAAGGATGTGAGGGAATGGCCTTAAGTTACACTGGGGGAGGTTCATGTTGAATGTTAGGAAGTTTCTTTTCAGAAACAGTGGTGAGGCAGTAGCACAGGCTGTCCAGAGAGGTGGTGGAGTCACCCTTCCTGGAGGTGTTCAAGAAATGTGTAGATGTGGCACTGAGGGACATGGTTAGTTGGCATGGTGAGGATGACTTGACAGTTCAACTAGGTGACCTCAGATGTCTTTTCTAATCTTAGTGATTCTGTGACTGCATGAGACTTGAGAGTGAGCTTTGGAAAACACTTAGAACACATGAGAGAGGCTGAGACACAAAATTCTCTGCTGCCAAAGGCTGAGCTGCAGCTTCCCTGAGTAGAGTTATCTTTCACAGAAGCGTGACAACACTTCCCATATATTATGATAGCAGGCTAAATTCAACCCAATTTGGTCTGGAAAGGTGCAGTGCTGAGCAGGGGACAAACTGCATTCCTTATGCAACTTATGGACCAGCTTTAACATTTACCACACCCAACACCAACATGCACATCTTTCACATGGAGTAGATTGGAAGAGAAAAAACAGGCTAAAATTGAGGGAATTACAAGCATAGCATTGCAAATCGTAGTAAAATCCAACATAATTTAAATGCTCAAGAGTTTCACACACTTTCCTTCCTAAGGATGCATAATAATCGTCAGCCCACAGGAAGAAATAATGAAGTTCCACAACAGAAGCACATCAAGAGGTGCATCAGTGCCCAAATTAATGACTCTGGAAAACTAAAAGCTACTGGAAATAGTACCAAAACATGCCAGGTCATCCATAATAACAAAGAACAGCTAATGATTCTGGCAAAGCCTCTTGTGGCTGTGGCAGAATTCAGGTAAAAAAGTTATGGTGGGTTGTTTTTGCACTAAGAGTGCATATTCCAAGCTCTCGGCAAATAACACATAGTTGATCTATAATACTTTATGTCAGAAACCTGACGAGGAAGAAAAATCACCATGAGAAATTCTATATTCTCTTTTTGGTAGTCAAAACGTCAATTTTGACATTTGACCACAGATGTCAATAATTATGCCATGGAGATCGGACAGACAGGAACCAACAGAGGAACACAGTATTTCTTTTCTAAAGGTAATCAAACTTAGTGCACATCAAGTTACTGAGAATTTGGTTTAATATAATTTCTAAAAATCAAAGCAAGCACTATCTGCTAAGAGAAGAGGAATCTGATCGTCCTTAATGGGCAAAAAAAAAATATCCAACCCAAAACACTAGAGGAGATCTTAGCAACTAAAATCCAAATTTTTAAATGATACAACCAACCACAGAACCTAGATGAACAGGGACAAAACACCACATGGTGCAGAATAAGCCATGCTCAGACATGCAAAAAAATCTTACAAAAGGCCTGAGTTTCAAGGGGCGTTCAGACTAGCAAAGAATAGGGGAAAAAACTAAAACATAGATCACCCCAAAGTTTTCTTTTGTACTTCAGCTGTGCTTCTTGCAGTTGTGTCAGTGTTTTATATGACAGAGAGAAGGTCACTCAGTGACCTCCCACCAAACATCATGTTCAATACCACATGGGTCAAACACCTCAGTGCCAAGCCGCATTTGCTCAGACATCCACAAGGCTGCTTTACAGAAATCTCATCAAAAGAGGTCTGTGCTCACACTGCTCAGGATGATACCATCAGCTTAGCTGAGTGAGTTTTAAATTAATCAAGATTTCCTCAAAGCACTCAGGTGTACTTTTCTGATCAGCTCCTAAATCCATTATGAAGTTTTGAGCTGGAGGCTGTATGACCCTTTCTAGGACTTTGATCCAAGATGAGTGACCTCCGTGCCTCTGAGCTTAGCTACTATGTCAGGATAAATTCAAAGTGTTCTCTTAAGGTCCAGACCTTCCTGGATTTAGTGGGTTAGGGACAGAGACCAGACAAAACCCTTTCCTTGCCACAGGCAAACTAACAGTGGAGATAAAGATGTTTCAGAGATCCTTACAGACCAGAAACTGATATCTGATTATTCTTCCTCAAAATGAGATTTTGCAAACAATTTGAAGTGGGAAGAGGGGAAGGAACAGCTGTGAAAACAAGCAAAATTTGCAGAGTCTGTTTACATATTATAATGGCTCAGGAAAACAATATTAAATTATTGTGCAAAATCCTGGAGCATGAAGTACCACAAAGCGAGCTCCAAAATGGCTCACAGAGATTCTATAATGTATACAAACCAGCAGTGAGAACAGTGTCTCCTTATTGGGTCCCGTCTCTGAACAAGAAGTTAAAAAGTTTTCAGGAATATCACTTTCTCCTTGGTTCTGAGATTCAGACAAGTCAGCAGCCACGCTCCCCAAGTCTGACCATGAACTAAAAGTTGAACAACATTGTGCAAGTAGATCCTCAATGAACCAGATTATATTTTTACCCCCACTAACAGGTCTACTGCGTCCGTGTGACACCTTATTTCTTTGGAGTCACAGGATGCAGTTTTCCTGATTTGGGGCTGGAAGGTTCTTCAGCAAAACTCCTCTCTCACAGGCAGAAGATGCAAGTTACACACTGATCACAGCGAGTGATAACAATGAGAAGCAACAAGGAAGTATATTTTCGCTCTGAGGACTGTCAGACACAGGAACAGGTGCCCAGAGAGGCCTCCACCCTTGGAGCCCACCTGAATTTTGAAAATCAAGACCCTGGCCAACCTTTTCTAATAGAATCTGCTTCAGGGGGGCAAGATGCCATACAGCAATTTCTTCCAACCAAAATTATTCTCGTTCCAATGAACGTGTTTCTTAATCTCTTTCCTCTTGCTGCTCTCAAACTATGTTATTTCACTGGGCCTGGATCACTGACGCAACTTTGAAGGGAAATTTAAACACAACAGTCTCACTACCACATCTGCCCATAACCTTATTTTCCTTTGTGGTACACAGCAACGCTATTTTTGCATTACGATGCTGCTCCTGGACCTGTGAGCACTACAGCTTCATCACATGTCACACAAAGATCACCCAGTATGTAAGAACATCAGACAACTTACAGTACCAAAGTATAGTAGCTACCATCAAAAAAAAGCACAAAATCTCATGTGATGTGAGTTCATGCAGCTGGTCTATAGCTCATCTTTGGGCATACAAGTAGAGAGAAAATTACTTAAAAGAATGGCAGTGTGGTTTACCCAGGTATAGCTGTACAGGACTTTTCATGCATTTGGCAGAATTTTTTTTTTTTTTTACTTTGATCTTAATCATTTCATTTTTTCTTCACTTTAAGATACACTTTCTGCAGAAGGCTAAATGATCTACATTTAAACATCTGCTAGCTAATCCAGATTCTTCTGTATGATGTAACAACATCTGTTATTTCTTTTTAAATGGCAAAAAGGAACAAGCGTTCTCATAGGGCCAGTCTTTGATTTTGGGTTTTCTACCCCTGCAGGCTATCTTACTCTGAAGTCTTTTGCCAATGGCGAATAAGCTGGTTTTCATCTGCAATCTGCACACATAGGCTGAAGAAAAAATTCTAGTCCAACACTCTTCTTGGCCAAGGGAAAAAAAGGGACACAACCTTCTGCTAGCAATTTTTTTCCAAGGGAGCCAGTGATCAACAGGTACCAGCCACAGCTGCATACACTGAGTCTCTGAGAGGGAAAAGCAAGGTAAGTCTACAAACCACTGGAGATCTGTTGTTTTATTTTGTTTTCGCTTGTTGCTGGGATTACTATTGGTTTTTTAGGTTTCACTGGGTAGAAAAAGAGAAAGCTACGAAGAGCTTTCTCAGGATTACTTCCCTCCAGTTGGGGCATGTCACTAATTATCTTCCACTCTTTGATGCCTCCCTTCTTCTCACAGTGGCATAACTCAGGAACACAGCTATGCTGTACACAACATGCCATACTCCCACTGCAGCCCACCATCAACCTGTAGGAAGCTGTTGTCTCTAGAAGTGTGCACTGAACAATCAGAAGCAGCAAAGCCTGTCACAAGAAATGAAAAGGAGGAATGGAAAACCTGGCACATCACACAGGAGCATTGACTACCTCCTTATGTCACAGTAATGAGCAAATCCTTTTAGCTCCATGTTGAGGCTATGGGATTGGATGGAAAGATTTCACATTGACTAGACATCCCCACTGCTCCCTCTGTGTTATTGTTGCTGCTCATGTTTCTTACCTCTAGCATGCTTTTTGTTTCCCTTATTTTACTATTAAGCTTTGGGTTTCTTCTACTAATTTTCAGCCACTCCTCAGCTGAATGTAACAGCTACAAACACAATAAGCAGATGCCACAGGAGCAAATGAAACTGCATTCCTTGCCTTGAGGCCCAGCATGCTGCTTTCTTTCAGTGCTTCTCATACTGTGCGTCTCCATACCAGAGGAAAAAAAAAACAAACGTGTAATCAACTACAGCTTTGTGAGCTGCATTTCCCATCAAGTAAAAAAAAAAAAAAATTAAACTGAAATAAAAGCTAACACAATATTTCTGAAATTTTCATTGAAAGCAAAAACTGATGCAGCACTTACCAGAATTTCGCCCCCAAGAGAGCAAGTTTACATCCTCCTCAAAAATGGCTCGAAAACATGCCCTGCAAAAAAACGAGAAAGGGAAAGAAAAAAATGAGTGACTAGAATGTCACAAATTGTTACACTTCTTTCTCACTCTGCAAGTGTTTATCACCAAACTTCCACTGTTTTTCCAGTTTTAGGGAATGAGGTAATTGGATTTGATCCCTCACAACGAATTATTACATTCCACCAGTATTATGCAAAATATTAAAATAATTGCCGGATTCCTTCAAACTGCTCAGACACATGTCACTGCCATGACAGCTCTTCAGACACCAAGGATACAAGGTCAACAATATGAAACAAGCTGCAGTGTAAAGCAAACATGCCAATTATTTTAGACCAGGTCCCAAAGAATTGGCCAACCTGAGGGAGCTTGCCTTACCGACATGTTTTCAAAATGTGATGCACAAAATGCTCTCGACAGTCTTTGTGTTGGCATACTACACAAAGGAAAAAAAAAAGGGGAGGAGGGGGTTGTGCCACATAACATTTTTTTACTATATTAATTGTCTCCTGTTCTCTAAGAGAACAAAGAAGGAGAAGAACTAACAAAACGCAGTATCCAGTTTGACAAATGCGAGGGCCAGTCTGAATAACAAGGAGAGCAGAAGTGACAAATGCCATCATTTAGCCAATGCTGAGTAAATTTCAAATGACAGCTACTCCTTATTTTTCCTCGAGGCGAAATCTTTGAAAGAACAGCTCACGGAGCACAGCCTGAAAATGATGTTAAAACATTTATTTTGCAAGTCCCTAGAAGATGGAGGAGCTGTGATTTTGCTGGTATTGAGCTCTGGAATGATAACCGTGCAGCAAATGGAGAAGGACGCACATTTCAGTGTGTGTGTCCAAACTGGTGAGGTCAGACTGAACTTGAACTGCTTTCAGAAACACTCCCATTCCCTCCCAAGTACAGAGCTGAATTTTCCACGAGAGAGGCATCTGTAAAATTAATGCTGAATGAGTAACTTTACAACTATACACAGATGACTTAGGGGCCTGCATTATTGATGGAGAAAACCTGCCTCAGCTGCAGCAGCAGCAGATCTTTGCAGCAGTGCCTTTCCTGAAGGATGCTGTAAGCATTGTGCAGGAAATGAAGGGGCAAGGCTTCTCACCTCACGTTACTTTTACTGGTCCTTGCTGCATGAAAAGCAGCTAGGAAAATAAAGTCACTCTTCAGGAACAACAAATAAATCTTATTTAAATTTATGGCAACTGGGCTACATTGTTCTAAATCTCGGTTAGAGAGAAGACCTCTAATTTCATAAGGCTGAAATGTCATTTTGGGTGGAGAGTTCAGGGTGGGGAAAGAAAGGAATAAAAGAATGTGAAAACTTCAGAAGAGGCTTTTGTGCAAGATTGTAGGAGTAGACATTTTTAATCACACAACTGCAAAACAAAACATCATCTTCCTTGCTTGCTTTCTTAGCTTAGTGATTGAAAAAAAGAAATGAAACCAAATAGCTTGGATAAACTAAGGAATAAAGGAAAAAACACAACTCCTCCTCCCCCAGTATGTATTGTACAGCTTGGCAGAATACATGAAAACACTGAAAAAAAGATGGGTCTTAACTACTTTGCTCAGACTTGGGGAAGGTGGTTATTATTCCGGTGCCATCCGTTTCCCTCCCTAGCTTCCAGGCATTTGGCCTGGAAAGCAAAATCAAGTCAAGAGACTACTTCTGCCTTCCAACTAATTGGACAGCATCTGCATGCAGAAAAGTTGGAAACAGCAGACAAGTCAGGTTCGAAACAGACCGATAGCACCTCAGTTTCAGATTAGCTCATTATTTCCTTCTGCACCAGGAGACTAGTTTAATAATTCCCCATGGAGAAAATTTTCCTTCTACCTATGTAGAAGGAATAGTTCTCTTTCTTGAGGTCTTTGAATAATATCACTTATCTCCAACATTTGACAATCACTTCTCAGAAAAGTGAGACTGACTTTACTGGCTTTGGAGAAGACAGCAAAAAAGGAGGTGCAAATAAATGAACACAGGCTTTGAGATGCACTAATTTCACTTTTTCTTGTTCTTTTTTTCTTTTTTTTGGTAATTAGTATAATAAATAAAAGAGGCAACAAAAGCTTTGCCTGATCAGAATTACTAATGAAAGAGAGCTTTTCTCAGTTCTGCTTGGGAAAAACGAAAAGCTGGAAGTAACCATGTGACTGTTCATTGAACAGTATGCATCTCCAGGAAAAGGCCATTTTTGCACACAGTTCTTATAACAGAAAGCATTTACCATAAAATGCATTGATTTGCTTCACTATGAAGGGTTGGCTAAAGGGTACAGAGGTATAACCTCATATTCAAAAAGCTGCTGGCACCCACTGAATGGAATATGGCAAAAGTTTAGGTTTGTTACCACACCCAGTGGAAGAGTGGGGATGGAAGAAGAAATGATGCAAGAAAAGTGTTGAGGATGAAAATATTTTCTGATGAAACTCACTATTGAACTCCCCTTCCACTTGTCATCTAAAAGCAAAAGTGAAATGAGACTGTTTCACTGCACAGTGAATGGAATAGTATTAGATTTAAGCAATAAGCAAGTTGCTGCAGCTTGCTACCCATCCCAGCCCAAAATGCTTACAACAGGATCACCCCAAGCTATGACTCCCATGTCACTGCCAAAGCAGGATGCTGTCCAAATGAAAGCTGTCCAAGCATCTTCTCCTAAACAGCACGGCATAGAATACTCAGAAACCAACTGATGTGAGAAATTGCTCTGAATCTCAAAGAAAAGATTTTATTTGAAACATCTAAAAAAAAACCCAACAACAAACAACCACCGCAAAAACAGTCTTGGGAGATGATTACACTTACTGTCTGCCAAGAACAGCCATTTCCTGTAAGCAGCACCAGCTTCAACAAATTGGAATTTTTTTACTGAAAATGAAAAACAACCCATGCCTCCCCCCCTCCCCAGTGTTGCACACATACTAGTGTTGCTTTTATTCAGTTTTGTTTAAAAAGCTGCTTTCTTGTACAGAGGAAAGTCTTTTGTGAAATATATTATGGTAAGGAGAATCACGTCACCAGCACACTTGGTTTCCTCACCTTGCCTGCTTTAGAGCCAACTCCTGTTTATCCTCATCCGTTTCCAAACATGTTTTTGTCAGTTCAGACTGGGATCAAAGTTAAGTCTTACTGGCAAATGAGAAATCACTGACAGTAGACACAGTAACAACTTTTTTAATCCAAGCTTACATGCCAAACTCTATTAACACCCACCAATTTCCAGGATCTTTGGATCAAGTCTGTGGTGAACAATTCTAGACGAGCCCACAAAAGCCTGCTTTCCATTAAAGCAAAAATAATTTACTGTCAAATAAAACAGATAAAGCCATGATTTAGTGCACAGTCAGGAGGATTCAGGTCTGGTACATACTGGAGGTGTTACAGCTTGCACGCAAGCTTGACCCAGCTGGAGGAAGCAACTGGCTGAAATCATAAATAGTCATAAGTATTTTTCAAACAGATTCTAGTAGATGCAATTCTGTTGGTGATACTCAGAGACAAGATGAAATCTAGATAATAATAAGCATCTAACTGTTTTTTACTAGTAACATGCCTTTGTTCCTGCCTTTTCAAACTTCAAGTAGAACCACACATCTCTAGTTGCTGGGCTATTTCACTTGGTAACAACTGGTAAGATGATGTAAGATTTCACACTGGAGAGCAGTTTACAATTGAACATGGTCGGATTAGGGTGTATAACCCATAAATGAGCTGGATCCACTTTGTAAAGAAAATGTTGCTTACTACGCCAAGCAATACTCTTCTTTTTTCATTTGTTCTAATGTAGTTTGTGTTTATTATGCTACACACCATACGAAGTAGGCTTTGGGTCATGAATCAATCCAGTCAGTAGCGAGTTCTTCTGGGCCTACTGTAGCAAAGCCTGGAGTGCCCCTAATTGGGCAGGTTGAGGACTCGGTTCTGCAGGAGGTTGCTGACACATCTGAACAAATGCATGGAATCATGCATGCTTGGTTTTATCTGAGGTGCATTTTCCTGATATTTCTCCCTTAAACTTTTTTTTATCTTATAAATATAAAAAAATGAATAGGAATTTAAAAACCCTCTGAAAGCAACGTTGAGCACAAGAAGAAAAAAACTGTCTCCTGCATGCTGAGTTTATAAAGGAACTGCACATCTTAAACTTAGCTTACATAAAGCAATCTTTTACCACGCAATGCCAGCTATATATAAAGACTCCTTATCCTGTGAACATCTGAAAGCTTTCCAACAATGAAACGTTTAAAGTTTAAAGGAAGCTTATAGACTTGCACTTACATGGGGACAGAAGCCTCACTGTTACCCTGAGCCTATTTATTACTTGGGGAGGGTCCCAGAGAACAGTGTGTGACGCAAAGAAGCCCAGCCGGCATCAGGGGAGTGGGAGCTCCCACAGGAAGCAGCCAGGACAGGCACAGCACTGGGTTTCAGCAGAGGAAAAGAAACCATAACAGCATTACTAGACTGCTAAGATTGAACATTACAAATGTGGTGATTCCTCCTGCCATGCAATAGTGAAAAGATTTGAAAGAAGATGATGGCTACACAGCAGGGCAGGCATTCTGCGTCTGTCATGTAGAACTCACTGGGGTTCTAAAGCCTCATGCAGTTACTTGAAAGCTTTGTGCAGATGGGGGATATAAATAAGGATAACCAGGTCCCTCTCCTAAGAAAGTCCCAAAGAAAATGTGTACTTTCGGAACAAAAAACATTGTCCCCATCATCAAACTCGCAGCTGTATGAACACCACATCTTTCAAACTGCTGCCTTCTCTGTTTGGAGCAGTAGGAACTCACCAAACAGATGTAAGGTCAATTTTGCAGTACCAGCAAGTCCTGAGAAGCAGGAAAGAGGAAAAAAAAAGCTTTACAAGAATACAGAGGCTTTATTTCAACTTTTTCTAGTTTTATAGACAAACAAACAAAAAAACCAAACAAAACAATGAAACAAACACAGAAACAAACAACTAAAAAACTTTGTTAAAGATCACAAGCTGAACTGTTTATGTTCTATACCAGTTAAATCCCCCTGTATACCAGATCTACTGACTTCAGAATATATGCTGCTGTCAGTAAGCCCCTGTATCCTGCTTGTCCAGTATGCTGCTTGGCTTCCTTTTCCCTGGGATGTTAAAATACCAAAGAGAGCTTCAGTTCCTTACTGATAGTTAATATTCTCAGGTCAGTAATGATGATAATACCTCTTTCTCTCTAAACTTTCTAGCAGGATAAACTAAACCAAATATTTCTTGCACCAAGCTGCTTTTCTAGGCACCCACTTGCTTTGTAACACAAAACTATGGGTCAAAAAAGAAAGCCAAACATTTAAAGGAATGTAAAACAACCAAATGAGCATTAGAGTATCTGTTTGAGAAGATCCCATAACTCTAGACAATCCTTGCTATCCACGCTGCTCAAGAGAGCAGCATGTATTTTAGCTGCCTTCTAAGCTGGAAGCTCATCTGCATGCTGCATACCTCACCCACACCACTGGACTGGTCAGACTCTGTCAGGCATCTGCAGCCACTATGATGAGGTGACCCCACATGGAACTCCTAGCTGGCTTCACAGCCAGCAGATACTGAGACTGAGAGTGCCATTCATGGTACGAGGAGCATGCAACTGCAGTGACAAACTTCAGTTCTCAAAACAGTAGAAAAATGACTTCATTAATTGCAGGGAGAGTGTTCACATTTCTCTTTACAGAAAAATGAGAAGTGCTATGCACCAAACAATTTTTTTTCTTTCAAAAAGAAATGAATGGAGCCCATAGTCCTAAGAATAGATGGCACTCTCCGGCCTCTTAGCTGGCCCTCAAGAATGCAGCTGGAGGGCAAGAGGCCGGCAGAGCAGAGCATCCCTCCCTGCACCCCAACCTCGCACCCACTGACACCAGGGCACTGCTTTTAGGACCAGGAACAAAGGAAAAAGAACAGCAATCAAAGCAATAATCAGTGTAACACAAGCTTTTGAAACTGTTAGTAGCTGATCTTATAGTTTGTCTCTTACGAAGAAGGGAATGCTTTTCTTCCAAAGGAACGGGAAAGTACCTCTAAATCAACGTCGCTAAACACTGTATTTATGAACCTCTTGCAGAAGTAAAATTCTTTTAGAAGTGCAAATAGATTGCAGTGTAAGAGTAGCTTTTTAGATAAAAAAGACCGTTTTTTACCAAGAATCCCCTGCCCTTAACAGAGAATCTTACCTAAACAGTAGGCATTTTTTCATAATTAGTGTGTGAAGTTCAAATCGAGGACATTACATCTATGATGTACTACAAAAATGAGCACACATACATACACTGTATATGGAATAAATATGCTGATGTTGCAATACTGAGAAACAGTCTCAAATAATGACCAATTTACTTAAAAGGCTTTACATCTTTAAAAAACTGAGCATCTATCCTATATTCTTAAGACAAACTTGGATGAAAGGAGACCTCTGTATTACAAAGGACTTCTTGAAGCTCAGCCAGCCCATGGATTTAGCTGTGGATGTGTAATGTTGTAACGGATTAGTCACCCCAAAACAAGCTACCTGACATTTCCTTACACGACTGACCCATCTCCAGGCCGGCACGTGTCAGGTCTCGTTCTTGTTCGTGTGCAAAAGCAAAGCAAAGAAGTTTAGTGGTGTGAAAGCAGCATGGAGCAAGCCATGGGACAGCTGGAAAATGAACACAGGCGGCGCAGGGCCCCATTCATGTGCACAGATTATAGTGGCTTCCTGTGCTACGTTCTTGAGAGTGAAGAGAAAAAAAAAAAAGAAGTTTGCACATTTGGTTTTCCTAACTACTGCAATTTAAATATTGCCCCAGAATGACACAAAGGAAGAGCATGGCCCACAAAGAATCCATGTGCTGGCAGGCTGGGGCAGGCAGAGCCAAAGCACCCGTGCTCAGCAGGAGCCCTGCCACCCATGTGTGTAGTCCCATTGCCTGATGCAAATGGGAGAGTGAAGATGCTGAATTTTTGTAAGAGCCAGCTATTAGTATACCTATTTCTTTATCAAAAAAAAAAAAAACAAAACAAAAACCACAGCAAAAAGTAAGCCATGCAAGAAAAGAATACAGCAATGTGATTAAAGCACAGTGAAAGTCCTTCACTATAAACTAATTATGGACAACAACACGCTGAAAACAAACTACTTTCTTTTCACCCTGTTCACATTTATCTTCTAAGATGCAAGGATGGGGAAAAAAGGAGGTCGTGGTTTTAAAATTGTGGAGCTTATCAATGCCTAGATCAGATGAGTAGAGCAAACCTAAGAAGAAAACATCCTCTCTGCCCACCTCCCTCCCCAAAAAGGAAGCCTGGCAATGAGGGCCCATCTGCAGTGTCAGTGTGCTGGTCTTTAAAGGATTGCTCTGGAGAGCATTTTTGCCTAATGTTTTTTTATCTTTCTGGAAGTTTCAAAACAAACAAATACTTCTTATTTCTCTGGAAGTTTCAAAATAACTTGAGGAATAAACGATGTTATGCTCTGCTTTATTTTTTATAATCAGCCAAGTTGCATAAAGCAAATAAACAAGGCCCTCATTTGTCATGCAACACAAAGCAGGGAGAGAGGAAGAGCTTTACATTACAAAATCAGTAACTGTCAAAAGCTATGTAATGTAGCCGATGGACTCAGGGATGGGGGAGTGGGGGAGGGAGTATAGGAATAGTCCTGTCTCTCATGGATTTAGTTATTTACTCATTTTCATGATGAGATTTCATGTTGGTGAATTCTTGATCCAAGAAGGAGAATAACAACCCAAAAAAATCACTCTATTTTGACAGTTTACTTTCCAAACTAAAACCCTGCTCTCTAGCATCTTCCAAAAAAGACTCCCACATAATGAATAACAGGAAATTAAATCCTCAGGCCAACACAGCAGAAGTACAAATGAAAAGATTTTACAGTGACATAATGCTCCAGCCTGGAGTGCAGATCAAGTCTTTATTCCTTCACACTGTCCTCAAATCCATCAGGTCCCTCCTTCGAAAGCGAATGTCCCAGCATGAACCAGAATAAATGCAGGGCTCTTGTAATTCCGGGATCGTGCTATAGTAATATAAACCTCTTTGCAATACAAAAGCCACACAAAAGCATTTATTTTGCTGAAATGTCCTATGGATTTAAAATGTCACGCTCTTTATAACTCCCCCCTAGTCTCTTGTCTTTAAAGATTAAGCAAAAGCCTGTGTGGGGGAACTAATGAACTTGGATTTCCAGCTTGCTTGGGCCAACCAGAAGCTCCCCACCCAACAAAACTGTAACTCCAGCTTTACCCCGTAGGTCCTTGGGCACAAGCACCCCTCCATGTTGCCAGCCCCAGTTCTGTGCCCCAGTGCCCGTTGGCATGAGCAGACAGGAGATGTGGGACCAGCAGCTCCCTCCCCAGATGGAGGCAGCCCACCCAGCCACAGGGATGAGGAATGACCCACAGATGTGCTGTTAACAGACTCACTCCCACTTCCTCAGGAAACCAGGCAAAAAATCTCATAGTCCCCTCGCTGCACCCCCACCCTGCCCCCAACCATGCAGATGCAGTATAGAAAAAATAATAAAAGAGGAGCATAGATGTAAGGCTTAAGGGCTGTGCTACATCCCAGAACAGCATCTGGATTATTGTCTCATGCATGTTTCAGAAGTGTCATTGGCTTCCTGTTTAATATTCTTGTTTTATTGCTGCACAAAGCCAGCCTCATCTCTACCAGCAATATATTACTCTCACATCCTCAGAGCAGATCTTTAATGAGGGTATTCTGCTTTCTTGATATTCAGAGACCTTCTGTCTGTATCAGCATAATGCCTGAACACCCAGAATACAGAAAAAGGAGTCAGATCTCCCTTTTAAAACACAGCCAGGATATCCCAAGATAAAGGGAGCTGGAGTGACCATCTTCCCCGCTCACAGCAGCATTGACAGCACTGGGGTTTTTGTTAAGCCTCCTGCACAGGGCTGCTGGGGCCCCAAGTGCCCTCCAGAGAGCTGTGTGCCACCCCGCTGCATGCCACAGCCACTCCAGTCAGCCTGCAGAGAGCTGCTGCCCTATCCCAGCCTTTTCTCACATTGCCATGGTGACACTGCCGCCATCGCTGCACGCCTGGCCTATTTTTTACAAGCTGGCAGTGGTAGAGAGTGTTGGTTATGACTGAATCTCAGCAAGGCCTAAAACTCCTCAGCTTGCCTTTGGTGCAAGAGAAGGGCCACACTCAATGTGAAGATGAATCACCTGAGTTGGGAACTCTGCATTGCCTCAAAACAAGCAAAAAACTAGTGAATACAAACCTCAGTGTGCAACACAGGGAAGGGCAAGCAGAAAAGCCAGCCAGCCTCAGCATGCTGGCAGCCCCAGGGGCTTTGGAGGCTTTCCCAGGAGAAGAGTGCTGTGAAGGAGAGACCTGGAGGACAACAATAAAATTGTCTTACCAGCTACATAATGCGGTGGGTGAGGGCTGAAGAAAAACCATCGCTGTCATTTGGAAACCACTGGGATGCAGTGGAGAGACAGGCAGCAGGGCTGGCTGGAGGAGAAGGACGGAGGGTGATGGAGAGGAAAGATTTGGTGCCGAAGATAGGTAGCTTGTGCAAATAAAGGGGTCAGCAGAGGGACATACAGGGGAGGCAACACTCTTAAGAAATGAGGGAGCTGGACAAGTTTCCTTTGCAAAGACATTCTGGACAGATGGAAGTGTAATTTGTAGGGGACAGAGAAAATGATGTTGCAGTAAATCAAGACATCAAAGGAGGATTTGGATGTGAATTTCAGCAGTGTGGTCTGGAGAGCAGAGAGTGTGAAAAGACATCACACATGAAGAACGTGCTGAGATCTGACTAAAGATGAGGGGAACTCTGAGGTGGACACACACAGATTTTGGCCTCACTGAGGGACCCTGGTGTTGCCCGTGGCGACAGACGAGATAATGGGGAGATCTGCAGGTGGAGTTGTGTCAATGGGTATCTGTTTTGCCATGCTGAATGAGGCTGCACGGCTTGTGATCCACATACATGAATAAAGTCTGAGTCTATTGCTTGGACAAGGGGAGAGAGGACTAGCTTTGTGTTCCAGTTATGAGAATCAAATACAGGTATCTATATATCCACGATTCTATGAGGACTTTATATATATATATATATGTATGTATAAGAAATGATTATTTGTGTATATAAATATATATTTACATACATATATAATTGTAATAGCTCTGTCTACAGATGAAGGAACCTGAAACATAACTCTGGTAAGAAGAACATGAGAAGGGGAAGAACACTGCCCTTTATCTCCTGCCAAACACATTAGTGGAAAAAAGCCTCTCCCACTCTTCCTTTTTTGTATCATTGCAGGTAGCAAAGCCCACAGGAGCAAAGCGCTTGCCTGTTAACCCCATGGGAAGTTTAAGCAGTCAAGAAAAAGAAAAAAACATTGTTGTGATAAACAAATGGCTGTCAAAGCAAAACACTGCTATTTGCAATACATTTCAAAGCCTCTACAACAGTGCTTACTCTCTCAGAGGGGTTGGGCTGTGCCAGCTCCAGCATCATGCAGCACAACAAACCTGGTGCAAGCAGCACCATGCAGCCGCGTGCCTTGCTGGCCAGTCAGGCAGCTATTACCCATGGCAGCAGTCACCTCATGAACACAGCAGCCCATGTAGCACCAGGGACATGCGTTTTACCCGATGACCGATGCATGCTTAACCATGTGTCAAATCTGCCAGCACTCCGAGCGCTGGAAACAAGCGGCGTTTTGGAAACAGCGCATCTGGGTCACCGTCGGCTCCTGCTGTGCCTTCAGGCACCCTGGGGATGAGCAGCAGGGAGCAAACTGAGGAATGGGCCTGGCAACTCTCCTCTGGGCCACTATCCAAAAAGCAGGGACCACTCTCCTGGAACAGTTCCGCAGGTGTAATTGGGGTTATAAAAGCACATTCAGCTTTCCCCTCCTCCATTTATGAGAGGCTGTAAATCATTGAGAATAAAGCAAGAAACAACACACAAAGCATTCACAGGCTCCGCTTTTTCATGCTCAAGCTAGTTTGGACTCTTACATTTCGGAAATGTCATGTTTCATTTTGCCCCAGAAACCGCCCCATGAAACACAAGGCCCATTCAGGCAGTGCCCAGCCTCCGGCTGCGGCAGGGGGCCACCAGGAGCAGGGGACATCTGAGAAGGGGCATTCAGAGCAGCACGTGCACTGCCACAGCCACAAAGGCACTGGGTTATGAATTCTGGAAAATGTACGAATGGTATCAGCTGGCAGTACGATCCCCGGGAGCACATATCCATAACAAGCCCATGGGAAACGAGGGGATATGCGCCTGAGAGCCAGAGAGAGGCAAGACTTTTATTTATTTATTTTTATTTCAGTATGAAAGCAAGCTCATTAATTTCCCCTCCAAAAACCATTTGCACAATCTGTGAGCAGCTGCAAGGGTCAGTTGTGTAGATTTCAGCAGTAAACATTACCAGCAACAGCTATGGGAGCCACTAAATCAATAACCACATTTTAAAACGAAAGAATATGTGCCAAAAATGTCAAGTTCGCTTCCCATACATGTACGCTTACATCTAATGGCAGAGTGTCAACAGAATTTGGGACTCCCACAGACCCAGTGCCACTGGCATTGCAGCTGGCAGCCCACACTACGTGTCACACCCAGACACTGCTCTCCATGCCCTGCAGCACTCACCGCTGATAACAACCGGTTTACTGTGTCACCTTTCCCTCCCCTGGTCTCACATGCTCAGCCACAGCTCACCTCACTTTTAACCCGCCACATGGACATGGGGTCACAGCAAATGCCTTGAAGCACCACACACAATAGGGCATCAAGAAAGGGAAGCACACATGGGGAGTGAAGATGATACGGTTTCCACAGATAAAGAACAGAAAGTAAGAAAGAGCACGCTTCCTCATAAGCACAGATGTTCTACCAACCAGCTGAGCTCCCAGGCCTTTCCCTTTTCCAGACTGATACCTCAGAGCTCAGTTAGAATTTCAACAGCTACCTCATGCACAGTGGGGAAGGGCATCCAACAGCCTAGTGCAGAAATCAGGTTTAAATGGAAGTCAAAAGCCTTCTCTAAAGGAGAGGATTTTCAGCATCACACATACACAAGAGGAAGAAAATAAAAAGCTGCATTTCTTCAGTACCGTAGACGTGCCATACAGCAGGGACTGCTTACCTCAGCAGCATTCATGTTGCTCTAGCAGCACCAGAAGGCATTTTTCTCATGGACAGGCTCTGCCTCACTCTGGGATTCACAGCAGAGCAATTATAAGCTTCCCAAAACAGCTGTGCAACTCTCCAAGGCTGCAGTATTGGCAGCATCCAACCACAAGTGTGGAATTAAGAGAGAGTAGGGCAGCACAAAGCATGGCGGTGCAGTCTCAAACCAGTGAGCTGAGAGGACTGCAGTAAGTTCTGCCCTACTTGCCTTCAGCAGACATGTCCAAAGGTCCCTCTGCTATCAGCAGTGGACAAAAGAAGACACCAGAGGCCAATCCATGAGGCTGACTCCATCACCGCACAAGGGACAGGCCCACCTCTCGTGTCGAGGGGAAGTGCTGATGTCCCAACGAGCACGTGCAAAGCAACAAGGACATACAAAGTATTTTGTGGGCTTGGAACAAAACCCTGCTTGTAGGATTCATTTAGTGAAAGAATGTATGTTAACAGAGCAAGCTATTTATAGCAACTCTCCATAGAAATGAACTGTCTCTTGGTTCCTGTCCCTATAAAATGCAGCATTCTCAGCGGAGAAACCCTCTCTTTAATCCAAAAGCATGGGAGACAGGGGGGCAGGGGAAGGGGAAGCTGCTGCCTGCCATACCCGTTACCCCAATTATACCAGAGATAAGGTCTCCCTGTGCTGTCAGCAGAAGCCTTCCTTCATGGCTGGGGCCCACACACAGAATTGCACCATTCTTCCCCGGCCTGCTGTGCTAAAGCAGCCTCAGTGAAAGAGCTGCCTGTATGGCAGCTCCATCCTTCAGAACTGTGCTGTGGACATACCAAGGTATGTCAGTGGGACTGAGATGGATTGCTCCTCTCCTAAGCCCCACAGATTTAATTTTGGGTTTTATTCAATATTAAAACATGCCATCCTAAGGAAGATTGCAGTCTTTTGAGATGGGGACAGACCACTACAAACTGCCATTAGAAGATTCTAAAGCAGGGCACGTTCCTATTTCCTCATATACTGCATATTCTGAAATAGAAGTATATGCACTGCGCATCACACACAATCAGCCAACTTGAAAGCCACACCCATGTGCACACATTGCTTAGGATGTTGAACAGTCTGCAAAACTGTCACACCAAGTCTTGCCTGCATGCTGCAAATGACCCAGATCCACAGCCCACTTACCATGCGTGCCTTTGTTAAAACACCAGTATTTCCTCTAATGAAAGCCTGCATGGGCATGGACATACATTATCTCCCTTCCAAAATCAACACCTTGATGTGGAGACTTCATTTCTACCATTCCCAAGAAGTCTTGGCACCAACAGCTGGCATATGCCAATGCTCTGAAGCCCAGAACTAGGGCACTTTTTGTTACACTTAGCCATTCACCAGTCAGAAACAACAACAAAAAACCCACAACAAACTATTCTAAAGGAGGCAACAGTGAAATGCTGTGCAGAAATAAATTGTTTTCATGAAAAACAATAGTTCAGTTTAGATTTTCGGACGTTTTTTCCAATGCAAGACAATGGGCCACAGTTAAAGATGTGCGTGCCCCTGCCTTTAATGTAAAATGAAAATAAAAGCTTTAACTATGGATGCCCTCCACAATGAAATTTTTTGAAGGCAGAAAAATTACACAAAAAGAAAGAATGCTACCCGCTTTTCATGTTTTGTTTGTCCTAAGCTTCCCTACTGCTTATTTTTCCTATCTGAGCTTAATAAATTATTTCTACCATTTTACTCAGACAAGAAAGAAGCTGTGTAAACTGCAAGCATATGACTTTCCTTAATATAACAACAAGCTGTTCGAAAAAGTAAAAAGGCAAAATACAACAGGTTCACTCTTTAAAGGAAGTAGGTAAACGAATGCATGAAAAACTAAAGCACACACATGCAAACAGACAAATCACATAAGAAAAACTACTAACTACCTTTCCCTCTTCTTCTTTGCTTAAATATATTTGTAAAAAAAGAAACAAAACAAATCAAGAAGATGCAATTAATTCTCCACATCCATCCATATGGGAGCCCTGCTGCTGGTTTTTGGTGAAACAAGACTCAGCTTTTATATGTTGACACTGGAGCTATTTGTCAAAAACAAACAAACAAACAAACAAACAAAACCAAAAACCACAAAATGTGCCACAGTATTTAGAGATTTCAGATGGGACGTGATAGAGGGAAAGGGAGAAAATAAGATTTTTGGTCTACATAAAAGGTTTTTCCTTTTTTTTTTTTTTTTTTTTTTTGGCAGAAGTCTTTTTTCATAGTAAAATAACTTCACGTTATTTTCCAGGTGGGAGCATACATATTCTCACTGTCCCCTGCCCCTTTCAAATTCTAGATAAAACACAGGACCTTATGACTCACCCTTGCCCCTAGATATCATCCATCAGCATCTTCACAATAAAATCTCTCGTAATTGGTTCCTGCTTCGTTCCAGTATCTCACATTGACGCTTCTTGTTGGTGAGAAATAAAAGGGCCTATCTTAAATCTAGTGATTGTATCAATAAACCTAAATTAGACTAATGGGAATGCTGAACTGAAAATAAAGCTCCATAAGCTATAGAGCAAAGATATATCACAAGACTTTATTAAACTATAAATCCGTTGATTACAACTATATTTTCTAAAGACAGAATTATCTTAAGCTAATTTGTTGCCCAGCGTAACAGCATTTGGTGTCTAGAATGAAAATTAGATTATATCAGAGTAATTTTGTTTGTAATTTTAGATTAACAGAATTAGACACAGTAAAGTGCTCACATAGATAGAAATAATGAAAAGCAATATGTTTTCCATTTATTTTCATGATATAACATTTGGTGTTCTCTAGGCCATAAGCAAGCATCTTGGTTCACAGGTCTTCAAATTATATTTGAAAAGAGTAATTTCTCCTTCTGTACTCCACAAAGACTCAGAGTAAGCCAATATATGACATTACTTGTTGTAAAGGCATAGATCCAGTACAAATTGGGAATGCTAATGGAAACAGTCCTAAGCTGTTCCCACTCCTCAGGTCTTCCTGACTACCTTGGCTCCACACTTCACCCATTTGTTCTGCTGCACTGACTGCTGGCTCCCAGTGAGACCAGAGTTCAAAGTCAATCACTCAAAGACAAAACATTTTGTTTTCAGTTTGAAAGCAGCAGTAGGTGAGCAACATGGAGCGATGGAGTAGGAGTTTCAGAGGTTGGCAGTACAGCCCCAAAGATCTGTCTTAAGTCATACGCTAGAAGGAGAAGCAGAGAATGCTCAGAAATATTTTCTCAGATTGTCTAACAGCTCCAACTCAGAGTCCTTCAGACTCAAAAGGTTGGGACTCAGAGGTTTTTTCCACCAGCTTACTCACTGATGACTGATAAAGTCACAAATTTCCGTATGGAAAAGCACTGTCCAACCTCCTGTGTGGCCTTTTCTCCACCTGTGGCAGTGGCTGTGTGATCTGAGTTCATATTGTATCTCAGCTCTCAGTAAGAGCTGTTACTCAGATCCCCTCAGAAGGAAATCAATGACATTTGCTCTGCCCCGAGTCATGGTTTTACATACAGGTTGCTTGACAAGACTGTGAGCAGTCTTGCTGTGCAGACAGCTTCTTCCCTGCTTGGCCTTTCCTCTTTGAATCTGTTTCTTTACAGAGGCTGGAAATTAACTGCAAAATAAGATATTTTTTTTTTCCTAACAATGGCTATTTTTAATTCTCTCTCTGTCCAGTTTACAGGAAAGGAAAATGAGATCTTGCTAGCTTCAGTTCTTTATTTTGGCCTGCTGCAAATACCTGAGGTGTCAGTAGCTCTCTTATACACAAAGTAAGGAGCACCACTGACACACTCCAAGGAAGCAGCCCCCAAGCCTACTCTGAACAACAAAAATAATTACTACCAGCACTGACTGTCACTTGTCAAAACTCAACAATATTCTTGAATCAGAACGTGTACTCAGTAATTTATTTTGTTTTGTTTTTTTTTTTTTTAAATGAAGTGACTTCAAACTAGTCCAACCAACACATGTAAGGTGTGTGTTGATGGTCTTGGCAGCTTTCTAAGTGATAATTACTAGCAGTTCATCAGCTTAGCAGTTTGAGACAGTTTGACAGCATTAGTGCACCGTGTTGAAACCAAACCCCAGTTCCCAAAGGGACTCTGATGCACACTTTTCCATTGCTGCTGGCTGGAGAGTTCCTAGAGCTCTGCTGTGAGCTGGAAGATCCTCCCCCTGGCCCCACACTGCTCTTCAGAGGAAAGCCAGCAGGGCTGCATTACCTCTCCACAGCATATGCCGTTAAAAAAATAATTTATTTTTACAATGTATTAATTGTGCCTCCACTGCCACATGATCACAAATAGCTCTGGCAAACAACTGCACCTCAATGAATAAAAAGTTTGTCTGACCAAAGAGTAATTGGAGTTGTTTGGCGCTGAGGGTGAATGCAGCAGTGCTCCAGCTGACACATCTTGCACAGGCAGTCCTATCGGGTCTTCTGTACTCACTTGTAAATACAAAATACAGAGAGCAAACTTTCTGGGAAGCTTTGGAATTAAAAGAGGGAGGTTTATGGGCAGACTGAAATACTGGCCCTCCTCAGCCTCTAAATGACTGAATTTATCTCCTAGTCCTTTACATTCAGTAAGCCACAATAAAGTGTCTTTGCGGATGAACTTTAACAAGTTCTATTTTTTCCTTGAGCAGATGGAGAATTTTTATTAAACACTTCCATACTCACAAAGTAAACTGACATTAAATGAATGCTAGCAGAAAAATATATAGATTTTATACTTAAAAAAAAAAAAAAAAGCAGCAGCCTGGAAGCTGATCTTCCACACTGCATTAAAAAGCTGCAAGACTCGGGTGAGTTGAGCAAGTTCAGTCCCATGCATTAAGCCTCTCAGTGCTACACCCTCTTCCAGCCAACCTTCAGTGCTACTGATGTTTTTTGCTTCTACTAAGACAATTTCACACCGTGAAGTATTCACATAATGCAAACAGTTGTCAGCTATGTGTGGTTTTCCCCTCTCACAGGTTTTTACACCCGCTGTCTTTCAGAGTTTCTAACATCAGTCTCTCCATGCCAGCAATTTCAAAGTTTCTGCCACTGAGTAGAACTGCACTTTTTCTTGTCATCCTGCATCCAGAAATTGTGGCTCTCATTGCCAAAGATTTTACAGAGCAGAATCTTCACTAGGGAAAACCAGAAGCTCTACATCAAAAAGACCAATGCCACGAAGGACCCATAGAGATCTCAAGCATGGATGCTTTGCAGAGTTATGCATTTGTCAGATCGCTCTTCCTACCAACATCAGTGAGAAAATTCCCACTCATTTCTATAGGCAGAAGCTCCTACAGACAGGGGAAATACAAAAAGCACAGCTAGCTGCTTCATCCTGCCAGTAACATGCAAGAGGTTCCATTCAGAGGACAAACAGAGTCAGCTGCAGAACCCACATTTAGAAAATTACAACTGTTCCCTTCCAAACTAAAATACAGCATCTAGGTGAAAATGCATAGCAGACCTTCAAAGGCAGAAGAGACAAGCCATGTAACTTTTTTATCTGAAAACATCAGATATGAACTGTGACCCTTTTCATCTTAACTCCACTATCACGGTCTTAATCCCAAGGCAAAGCAAACTTCAGAAAGAAAATGAGATGAAAACCCTGAACAAAAGCAAACCATGGCACACAGTAGAAAAGCAAACTGGGATGCTGCTCCAGATGACCTCCTCAATTGCTCCTATGGCAGGGATGCTGCTCCCCAGCTCTGCAGGCCCCCAGCACAACTGCAGGTCTGTGCCTGGTTGGAGAGTGCCTCTGCCCATGAACACCTCATGGTGCTCAAAGAATGGCTGATGTTTGCTCTTCCAGCATCTCTGGGGAAGCATTAGTTGTAAAACTTAAGGAATGGGAGAGGAACTGAAGAGGAAACGAACAGGAGGGCAGGCTGATAGTGGATATGGGGTTAAAAGAAAAACTACCAGCAGGCAGGAAGAAGTTCTTAATAAAAAGTGAAGAAAATGTAATTTCAGTTGAAGTCAGTGGCAGGTGATGCTGCCCAGTTACTGGAGGGGAACTTCAAGGACAGTGAACAAGGCGTAGGTGGGAGATATGGCCACCCAAAACTCCCCACCAACGCTCCTCCTTCACATGGTTCCACCCACAACACTGTCTGCAGTCACTGTTCCATGAGGGCTCAGCTCAGCTCTGCACAATCCTGCCTGAGAGCTTACTAGGGCATGGAGGTGCAGCTGACAGCACATGTGAAAGCCAGGTCAGAAACACATGCAGGTTCTGGTCAATCTTTCCTCTGGGAATGTCCTGCAATTTTAACAAAGGCTCTCCTCTTTCTCTCCATGCACATGCCCTGACTGATCACCAAGCAGAACGTCACTGGTGAGAAATACCCTGACTACACTCAGATGAGAAGGGAGGGGTATTTCCAGCTGAGCCTGTGTAGTCTCTGAGTCACCAGTGTTTTGACAGGCAATGAGAGGAGTATGGCTGTCACTCGAAGATGTACATACAGTATCATCTACTGCATGCCACCACTTGGCACACCTCTCTGAACTAGGGGAACCTGCAGGAAAGCAGCAGGGGTGAATGTCCCCTTTTGCAGGGCTAGTGACCAGTATTGGCAGTGGCTCTTGTCCTTGAAAGGCAGCCTGTGTTGCTGAGGGCACAGATACTGGTCTTACCTCCTCTTCCATCACTCAGGGTTCTGAGCAACAACTAAGGAAACCACAGCCTCTTGGTAGTAAGCAGCAACCCAACAATTTCATGGCTTCATTAATATCTGTGCTCTTCTACTCTTATCTGCATGCTCTCACGCCAAAAGATAGTATGGAGCTTCCTCAGCTGTGACAAAGTGACAAAGATGAAGATGGCAACTACTGAAAACCAAAAAATGTATTTATGAAACTAGCTCTTAAATCCTATTCAATGCAAATTGAAATTCTTAAACACCTCTTTGGCTTTAGCCCTAAAACATCAAGAGAGAAGCCAGCATTTTGAATAATCACTTGATTTCAACTTCAAAGTTCTTTCAACTTCATATTATTTCACGAAAGAGAATGTTATAAAATAACTACATTATGCTCATTTAAAAAGAAAACAAGAAAGCCTTTGGTATGCACAAGTGAATTAAAAAAAAAAAAGAAAAAAGATTTTAAAGATCCTGAATACACACTTCTGAATGTAACCTGCATTAGAAATATCCATCCAGACAGCTAAACACGCCTGTAAGCAGTCATGAGATTTATGCATGCACATAAAACACAGAAACTTTCATTGTTCGTAACATAACTGACACGAGTGACCATGCAACTCTCAGCTCGCAAAACAGTAGTTGTGATTAGCTGTGGGTGTTTGGAAGAGGAAGAGTACTTGGTAACAGCAAGGTCAGTGGGTGCATGTGTCATTTTATTCTGTGGTTACTGTAGTTCCTCCACTTGCCCCAGAAGAGCATTCTATCGGCCCTACCATACTCAGGTGAGCATCCGAAACAAATTCAAGCAATACTTGAATAGGCTTTGTGCAACCAATTGGAAATGGCAGCTCACTAAATAACCCCACCTGTTTTGGAGAGGATGGCCTAAACATTGTGCTGGAGTCAAATGAACAGTTATCAGTTACCTCTAGTTTAGAAAGAAAAAAAGTTTCCTTCTTTTCAAATGTAGATATCTTGTCAAACTGTTAGAGACCACTGTTTCTGCAGAGAAGAGGGAGAACAAACTCTTCCATCCATTCATTTGGTGAAAGCATCATTTTGTGTACCCCCATTAAAAGAGATGATAATAATGAAAACAGATTCCTTATTTTCTGAGACAGCTCAGCACAGGTAAAGGTAGCTGGAGAAGAATGAAATCTTAAAAGCCCATCTGATCTTCTTATGAGAGACATGTCTGTACAGTAAGAGCATGAATCTAATTTGCTCACAACTGAACGTTTCCCTCCCTGTGCCGTTTTGCTTGCTGTGAGCGAAGTGCATCTCAAACACAGAACAGCAATCCTTGCTGCCCAGGCAAAATATCTCCTTCCTCTACAACTGAGCAAAATGAGTCCTGAGCAGCACCACAAAAGGCACCACTACACAGTAGGAAAACCGGAGACATGAACTACTGTTATTCCTTCTTTCTCAAGGCCACATGACTGTCAAGATGGCTACATTACTGCACCATTAGTTATAAGCTCCTGCACAGGAAGACTTGCTCTGCGCTTACCAGTAAAAACCGTTTCACAGGAACAGATAATCTTTGCCTTTTATCCACCAGTTTCCTTTTGCAGTTATAAAGTTGGTAGGCAGCACTGACACCTATATGCAGATTTGTCTTCAGACACACTTCTGCCCAAAACTGTCTCTCTTCTTCCTGTTCAGAAATTAAATCTTTTTTTCCATTTAGAAGATCTTCCAAGTTTGCTGTTGCAGCTCCATCACTTCTCTTGCTCTGCGGTCACACCACAAGACAGAGACACACAGTTCGTTTAGATGCTGTGTTCCATCAGATCAGATGTTTTATATGCCAGTGCTTCCTCTTCACACCTGCCCCTCCAAGCCCACTGTACGTGCAGTTCCTATCACTTGCTCAAGCCAGT
Source organism: Perdix hodgsoniae (assembly GCA_035772895.1). Taxonomy (NCBI): domain Eukaryota; kingdom Metazoa; phylum Chordata; class Aves; order Galliformes; family Phasianidae; genus Perdix; species Perdix hodgsoniae. The sequence continues at coordinate 20,062,954 of JAPSGF010000004.1, read as the reverse complement.
AGTGGAGCTGGGCATAGGACAGCAACTACGCAGATGACTTCTGCCTCTGAAGTGCTTCTCCTTTTCTCCAGTAAAGCAAATATAGGTGGTTTCTTTTGAACTCCTGTTCACTGTTTCTTTGGTATACATTGCAACACAATTCAGCTTCGGCGTTTTCTACAGGAAATAAGCCATCTGCAATCAGCGAGTCACATGCTTATACTTGAAATAATGCTACAGTTATGCCAAGGGGTAGCTGAGAGGCAGCTCTATATTGCGTGGGAAGGAGAGTTCTGCATGTGGTAACGGTGACGCTGACATCTTGGGGACCGGTCTTCCACTGATCACAGGACAGCTGCAATGAACACTACAATGCAGGAAGTGGCATCTGTAAGCAGGACTGCGTATTATCATCCTGCAACTCAGAATATCCACAGCAAATAAGCCAGGCTTCACTGGAGTGAACACACTGAGGCTGACTTAACTGTTAATACAGGCACAGGCAAAACCACATTCATCACCATTTCTACTAAACCATGTGATGATAAAGTACTGTTTCCGATAGGGACAAGACTTTGCTTACGCTAACAGATCCGTGTCCGGTTTTTACTAAAATGACTGATTAGTATCCCGATACTTCATACTCATCAGAACTTGGCTACATTATAAATCAACGTACCTATTATAGTCCACAGAGGCATTTATCTTAATTATGGAAAACACACGAAGAATCATCTTCAAAGACAGGTTTGGTTTCCTTAGTTATTCTGATTGGGTACTGATCACCTTGAATCTTTATACAATTTTTATTAATACTTTTCAGGTAAATAGAAAGAGACATTAATGATTGATTGCTTTAAGGAAAGAATGAGTCAAGATGTAAAAGATTGTTTATACCAGAGAAAAGAATGGTGGGAAGACCAGCTAGCTTTAGATTTGCTTCATTTTATATAGCTCAGAATGAGGCTAGAAAATGGGAGACTTGCAGAATCCCCTTTGCCTTTTAATTCATACAGAAGAAAAAAAAAAAGGGAACTATCTGAAAACAAAACAAAATTACAATCAACCAGCTGTTCTCCTCTTGGACTGTAGAAAGCACAAAACACGAGAGAATGCAAAAGCCATGAGCCCTGCACTGCACTAAACTTAGGAAAAGAACAGTCAGAATTCACTTCCAAAAGACCAAGCTCCTAACTCATCAATAATTTTAGATCCATCAAAAAGAAGTAGACGGTTGTAATTCTGTACAGTTCATCTGTTTGAAAAAACTAACTCTCTGAAGTATTGTTTTACTGAAATAGTACACTGCTAAGACTTTCCTAATTTGGCAATCTGAGGTATTTGGAGTCCGTGTCAGTAATGCTAATCAGACCACTTCCTTCCTTCTGTCGGTTGTCCAAAAGTTTTGGGAAAGGGATATTTAGTATTTCCCCAAACATCCAATAATACAGAGCAGACATGCAGAAATACAGATATTTTGTACTGAGCACAAGCATAAAGAGGAAACAGAGGATGAGAGATGAAGAGAATGAGCAGAAACAAAGAGCAGTCAGGTCTGAGATTTGGGAGCTTTCCAAAGAAAGCTAATTTTTATGGCATACAGGCTAAAGAAGTTCTCTACACTGGTTTGCATTGCAGCATAATAAAGCATAGCCTGAGATGACACCCTTGCCAGTTTCCTTAGGCACCATGCAGAAATTAAAAATTAGAATACAAAGAAAGAAAACCATTTAGATGGATTGAGTAGATTAAGGGAAGTAGTGTTCCTCAAAATATTTCATTACAAGAAAGTCTCAGCAGACACATTGAATTTGCAGTCTTGATTCAGTCAGGATGAATGTGGTATGTTGCTCTACTCTTTGTCCAGCCTCTGAAAGCAGAAATGTAAAGGCAACGCTCAAGTTGAACTCTTTGAGCTGAAAAGAGGGGACGTGACTGTCTGGAGAATGATGGTGGGCTTCAGAGAAGTTACATCAGCTGACTCTGAGGTTGCCACTAATTTATAGGCTCTTAAGTACAGAAGTCACAGGGAGAAGGAAATAGGCCTCCTTCACCCACAAAACTGACAAGATTGTGAGGTTTCTTAGCAAAAATAGCCTCACCATCACTTTGCCAAACTAGACAGAAAGGGAATTAAAGCACTACTGTCAATTGTGAGCTATCTGGAATTAGAAACTGAGACCCTTCTGGTTCTCAGGCCTTAAAGTCTTAATTCAAACAACTTCAGGCAGAATTGTTTGTCCATCTCTCCAAGGAGCCATTATAATGAAGTCAGTAATGATGAGAAAGCAGATGATGAAATCACTAATGTATTATGTGCATACACACATGCACGCAAGTGAATTCCTTGGAAATTAATCTAAACTTTTAAACCAAATAAGGATGAGAAATTATGCTGAAAGGTACAGAAAAAGTTCAGCTGGACTGAAGTAATTTCTGTTCATCTTGATCCATAAACAATGAAAAGATACACTGAACTGAGCGGATGCTCTTGACAGAAATTTATTTCCTGTATCCCTAACTGGAATGTGTAAAGGCACAAGATGGAAGAGAAGCTGTGGTTGAAAGGAAGAGCAAGCCGTACTGTTGTGGTGTGGTGTTGGGGTGTCCCTCTGGACCGGGACACTGCAGGCCACACTCAGTAGCCACAAAAGGCTCACATGCGGTCCACAAGCCAGATATACACTGCTGGATCTAGACTCTTGGAGCCTGTGACATGGAGCAGAGCAAGATTCCCACTGTGATAGAAATCTCATGCATGAAGCTTCATGAATCGGAGACCTAATTGGTTAAGACATTCTTCAATGTGCAAAGAACAAACAGTAAATAAGGAAAATACCCTGATCACCTCATAGGCAGTACTACCAGCTCGGTACAAAATCAGTTGTGTTTCTGGTTAAAAGACAGTTAATCTGTGCTCATCAACTTATTCCACTGCTAGTCAGAATCTCTTTAAAAGCGATAATAAAGAATTTCTACATTTTTTTATGGACACAAAACTAGAGCAGGTTTTCTGTCTATGCAAAACTGAAACAAACATTTATGTTTGCTTGGACACTTAAAAAAAAAATCCATATTGGATGTGTGTTTAAGGCTACATACAATATCCTAATATTCAAACTGGTAATGTGTTCTCAGTATTGTTTTCATCTGGCACACTGACAGTCAAAAGGTTCATATTTTACAACCACTGACTAGCCAATCTGTCACACAAAGCAGTGTAGCAGAAATAACTTCTGAGTAAATCTTGAAAAAAGGGGATGTAAAAAGGATGTTTACAGATTTCTGCATGAATGTGGTCTATTAGGAAGCTATCACTTCCTATCTATTGAGTGTTTACTAGAAAGGCTGAGAATTATGATAGAGTCTTTTGTGGACAGGAAATGATCCAAAGAAAATTAAACAGATACAGCAATTTGCTGTCAAAATGGGAGGAAACACTTTAACCACTAAATAACCAAAAGCTTAAATGGTACTAGAATACCATTAAAAATAAGGAAAAAGATTTCCCTTAGACATGCACTCACTTTCTGATATCCAGCTCTCCTGTATTTGATCAGATGGCAATAAGTTCCAGTGAGACTTTGCCAAATTAACAACTGTAGGATTAGACACACATTTAATTAAACACAAAGCAATGTGATGTTATAGGTATGTTTTAAAAGCTTGTTAACTTTAAGTATGATTAATGAGATAACCAGGAGATACATCCGCAATTGAAAAAAATGCACTACACACCCATACACAGACAGAGAACTTAGAGGAAACAATAGCCAGTAATATTTCAACTCTGGGCTTCCACCTCATAATCAAAACACTGCTTCATTTTTTTCCTATAAAAATTTCATGACATGAAATATAAACAGACACCACTGATCTCAGGGAAGAAGGACATCATCAGAAAAGATTATATTCTTAAAAATTTAATATCTGTTTTATCAATTAAAACCCAATCTAGACTTTCAGACTGCAGAAGGTATTTTACATATGGCAATTTTAATCTAAATTCCACAGGAAAGGCACTTCCCATCTGTAGCTGAGCTCACAGTACACGCCCAACAGCTTCATCAAAATCTGGTCCTCAGCAGCCGTGATATCACTGCACACGCAGCCACGCACCCAGCAAGCACAAAGAGCTGTTCACTATTCATGATAACTGGGAACCAGCACATTAAAAGGGACTGAAATTGATTACAGTCAGAGGTTCTCTGCTTTTATAGAAACACTTGCTTAAAGACTACCGCAGAGGAGCCTTTTCTCCAAAGAAGTTGCACTACTGATGTCAAGTTCTACTGATGTCAAATAGAGGCCTTCCCATTAATTTCAGTTAGAGGGATTCCCATTAATTTCAGTTAGCTCATGATCAATCTCTACATTTACATTGCTACAGTTAAAACAGGATGGCAAAGAATCGAGATTCAGCTTAGGCTGGTGGTTTGTCACCTTGCTTGCATCAACACTTGCAATGTCACAGCAGGGCTTGCAGCCCCCAGATCCGGGAAGGAGGCTGCATGTGTGATGGGGGTGCTGCTGGTTCTGGGTACAAAACAGCCAACTAATGGTGCTGCTCTGCTTCCAGTTCCTGCACAGTGTCCCTCTGATACACAGAAGCAGCGTGCAGGTTGTCTTTTCCCACCATGGCTATATTGACATTTTTACATGTATTACCAAATTACTAATCTACAAAGCAATTTTGAATGTTTTAGAAAATAATACTTGCCACTAACAATCATTTAACAGGGTACTCCTGTGGGGAAAAATATAAATATAAAAATAAATAAATAAATAAATAAATAATATATATATATTATATTTTATATATTATTATATAATAATATTAATAATATATAATAGTTATAATATATAAATATATTTATATTTATATTTATATTTATATTTATATATTTATTTATTTATATATAAAATATAAATCGGGTTTTGATTTCAGCTACTCTGAAACAGTGAAAACTAAACAAAGCCATGTATCTAGTTCCTTTTTCCTTTTTCAAAGTGGACTCAAAGTTACAGATCCAGAACGGCCACAGACACCAACAAAAAAAGACAACGCAAGGGAATTCAATGATCCTGAATCCATATGTTGTAAATGATAATAGATGTAAGTTTATCCAGGAGTTTCAGCTGTCATGGACATTTAAAATTGAGTTTAACATGCATATAAAGATAACTATATACCATACTCAAGTTAAATCATTTAGCATGAGAGGAACAAGGCATCTTTCAAACCAACCTTCTGTCCTAGACTGCACTAACACGGCTGCAAGGAACATCTTTAACAGACATCTTTGCTAATGGAAATATGATCTATGCAGCTGAAATTTCATGAACCTTGGGCCAGAAGTTCCACTTCTGGGTCCAAGATGCTAACAGCTACATGTCTTGTAGCTTTTGAGCTTCTTCTAGAACATGCATACATGATGGCATCAACTCTCAAGCACATTTTCACCCTCTGTGGCAGGTGCAGAAGGGAAGGAGCAAGTAACCTAACACAAGGGCAGAACACACAAACTCAGAACAGTTGCTACTCAAAAATCTACCAGCTGCAAGCATAGATCCCAACTTATCCTGTGCTGACTTGTTTGCCATTACGAGAAATAAAATATTAAGTAGATAGCAGTCACAGCACTCAGTGCAGTTATTACTAAACTAAAGTTCATGCTAAATCACCTCTAAAAGAAATTGCAGGCAATTTTATTTTCTTGCAGCTATTTACCATACTATATGGCAAATATCTTAGAAGTTAATTTCCCAGTTGGAAGCAACCAAGAGGATGAAACTTTACTCCCCTGAATACACAGAAAAAAAGGAATAGTCAAAACCTTCATGCATGCTTGCTCAACAGAAAACTTTGGATTGTTCTTTATCTTGCCATCTAATTCAAAAATACAATGATGCAGCCTCATTAGAACTCGCATTCTCAAACCAAGCATTTAGAAGTATTTTAAGGATGAAAAAAAAGGTTCAGATTCATACAATAACAAAACAAAACAAACTAAAAATGAAATACTCAAAATGAAAAAAACCATGATGGTTTTCATTAAACGCTCAAAATAATAACTAGAATAAAATAGAAAACCAAATGGCATCATTAATAAACATATTGCTAAATTAAAATATTAATTATCAGCAAAGACAATTTCCAGTGAAATTCTCCCCAAAAAAGAAACAAATCTACCTACTAAGAAACTGGTATACACAACTGCTTTCATACTTGAAAAACTGATAAACGCGCACAAACAGGCCAACCTAGTCATCATTTTGGCAAAGGAAATGTCTCTGAAGCTGTGGAATTTTGCATGTGAGCAGTTCACAGGGCACAGCTTGGGTTGCAGAAGATAAAGATTGCACTGCCAGGCATTAAAGAGAAGAATAGAAACACAGCTCCAAATAACGAACTACTAAAGGTCAGATTCAATTAAGACAAATCCTCCTGGCTTGTGCAATGAGATCTCATCAAGCTTCCAAAACACATTTCAAAGCTACCATTGACTGGTGAAGAAGTAAACAGGATTTTAAATTTAATTTGGCCAAATCTAGCTCCTATTAGTGCTACTGAAATGCACAATAAATGAATTGCTTCAGTAGCCAAGATGATTCCAACTTTCTTACGGCTGCCAGCAACATACGTAGTGGAAGCAGCTATCTTCAGCAAATACTTGAGTCTGATAGAAAACAGTTTCATTTTTATCAAACTGACACAAGCTTGGTCTGAATAAATTCACAGGAAGAAAGAAGCTAGAAGCTGATGCTGGCTGGAAGGAAGACTAGAAGTTGAACTCTTTGCCTTACTGTCAAATATTCTAGTGTGAACCAGCAGATACAAAAGGCCAGTTATGTCAGAGATGAATGCCTGCTGAAATTGTGCACTTAGTTTTACTTCTCAAGACTTGAGCATAGCTCACCCATTGAGGCTGTGGATTCTCCCTCCTTGGATAGTCTCCTTCATAGACCAGCTGGACACAGTCCTGCTCAAGTGGTTTGAGCAGAAGGTTGGACCAGATGACCTCCAGAGGTCCCTTCCCACCCACAGCCATTCTGTGATTCCTTGACTGAGTTTTGAAGAATCTCAGGAACACCAGTTGATGGATGAAGGTGATTAACCAAGCCTTATATAAAATTTGGGAAGTGAGAGTGAGGTTTGCTCACCCATACACTCTCAGCTTCACATAGGGCTGAGATAGATAATGGAGGTCCATGGGCTCCCCAGCTCCAAGCACATCACAGGCCCAGCAGAAGTGGCGCAGAAAGGGACCTCCACTGCTAGCCTTGTGCCTCGGCGCAGCCGCAGCCTGTCACAGACCCTCACCTCCTCCTCTTACGCAGATCAGAGCCAAAGGGCTCATCCAAGGCAAGACCCGATGGTACCACTGAGCACATTGCCAGAGCCTCCAGTTAGGGATTGGAGTGTCAGAACATAGATATTATTCAGAAACCACAAACGCTATGATACTGAGTGAAAAAGCTCTGAAATAAGCAATGGGAGGCAACACATTTATTTTGATACTATTTTCTGTCTTACATACCATAATGATACTTGTTTATAAACTTCTTTCTTCTGGAGGTTTGAAGTGTTAGGTTTACACATGATTTTCTTTCAGAAAGTGGGGGTCTGGCAGTTTTGACCTGATTTTGCCATTTCATGAGAGCTGTCACACTGAATAATCTGATGAAAGGAATTTCAGCTGAAGGCTTTTCCATCCTTTCTACTTCTTAGAACTTATTCTGAAGCACTTCAGAGACTGTGGAGGCATCCCTGTGTTGCTGTCCTATGAAATACAGTGCAGATACAGATTCTTCTTAGGCTTTCAAAAATAATTAAAGGCAAGATACAACAAAGGAAGTGCAGAAGAAAGAAAAATGTGACAGAAGGGACACAAATCCATTATAAACCAATACCTGCACATTTAAGTTTGTTCAACAGATCTTTTTCCATGGTATATGCTTATCTTAGCTACAAAGTTAATTTGACAGAATAACCCTGGGGGATCCTTTATTCCCAGTAAGTGATGTAGTCAAAGTTGATCCATTCCGCTTCAGAATGCTACATTTCAATGCCCTTCTAGAACTGAAAGTTATTCTATTTTTTAAAATTGTGGCAGGGATAATGGCTGATTAAAATGAATACAACTTCTGTGGTTTGCTGAAGGAAGCTTTCTATTTGATGGGATGGAGTTTACAATCACTCCGGTAGCTGTTCATTATCAGTAGCGGTTTCTTGTTTATTTATGGAAAAACTAAAAGATGACAACAGAACTAACCAAATTAAAGAGAAACAAAAGTAAGGCAGATGACCTCACCAGAAAGAACTGTTCCTGCCTCCTGGAAGTCTGAAGTTACCTGGGGCCTGGTCACTGTGGTCCCAATGGGCACTGAGGGAGTGGGCTGAGTACCTGCACTGCCCTAATCTATTGAGTCAGTGGATAGAAAATGCCCTCAACGTGAGCTGTAATGTCTTGGCAAGGGCCAGGGGCACAGTCAAGGTGGTATTTAGGCATGAAATCAAGGGTTGCACAGCCTGCTAGAGCTTCCTTATAATACCTTTTCCCACTGATAACACATTTGCCTGAGAAGATGGCAGCGCTGCCTTGACAACTGAGCTCCAGGACTCCTTCATCCTCAGGCAGCACAGTGTAGAAGGGGGAACCCACAGCAGGTCCCCTTTCCCCTATAGCATACTTGTGAGGCAAAGGTGCTCAGAGGAGATGCCCACACCTCCCAGCAGAGGTATGACAAGCGTTGCCCCCTCACCCATCTCCCCCAGAGCAGAAAGCTCCTTCCTCAGCACTTAAATTATCACAGCTGAAAACAATGAGGGTAACGCTAGGTTGGAGACAGAGTAATTCCTGCACAGATACCACATAATGATGAAATATATTAACATAAACATGTATTATTTATGGAAATGCATAACTTATCACCACTACTCTCTGGTGCATTTACTGTTTCCAGAGTGAGGGAAATGTTCATGAGACAAGAGCAGTTTGTCATTTTATCAACAGCTCCCAAACCTCCAAAAATACTTGTTAACTATATCCATAAAAATTACAGACCACAGCCATGTTTGCCTTGTGATTACTTTAAGCTAAATATATCTTCTCTTTGAAGCAGGAAAAAAAATTTTTTTGAAGTTTTTACCAAGTTTTTGACCACGGATTTTATATATAACAGTACAGATTTAAAACTGATTATACCTCAACCAGGATCATTTCTGGAAACACCCCACTTGCCTCTTGGATGGGTTTCCATTTGATTCAATCACAGTAATTGTACAGCTCTTACAGTACTCAGAACTCTTCAAGAGTACAAAGAGTATTGCAGAGGTTTCCATTTATAGATGAGTGAGTTTCAGAGTAGTAATCTTGCATCATCTTCAGAAAAGCCCATGTGAATGGATGGTGCTTGACAACATTTGTCCCCCACAGAGCCATCTGTATAGGTGAGCTGCTGGTGAAGTGAGCATAGGACATGACTCTGGGTATTTCAACCCCTCAAGGGATGGACAGGCTGGGAGGGAGATGGAGCACTAAAAACAGAACAGAGTTGGGCAACATCTAGAACACCAAGCACCATCACAGTCACCCCATCAAACAGAGGGACCGGCTTAAGGATAAAGTGGACATATGTGGCTCCGTAACGACCTTGTAGGATGGAACAGAAGATTAGGATTGTGTTAACTGAGGGTTGCAAAATAAATACAGAAATATATCAGGAGAACAGAAATTGAATGATACCTATCTCAAATTCAGAAAGAAAAGATATGATAGAAATTAGGCCACAGTAGAAGGAATACGTTTTCATGTGAGCAGTTGGCCTGTTGAACTCACTGTCAAGAGAGAAATCCGTAGGCCTAGAACATCAATCAGTGTCTGTACTCTGTTATACATGGAACAGCATCCAGTTTTGCTGTAATGCAGGCAAGTGTTAGAAGGGCTATAAAACATCACATGTACAGTTTTACTGTAGTCTAATTACAAAGAAGCTAAGAGAAGATGTACTTTTTTCCTCCCTGTAGTGTTAAAAACCTTTCCTAAAGCTCCATGATCCAGTTCAGTCAGAGGCAAGTTACTGGACTAGTAGTGCCACAGGTATGGGTGCAGGTGGAACAATTCTGTGGCTTTTATTTAACATGCAGAAAAAGAGAAAGCTGTGGGATGATACCAGCAGAAAAAAAAAAGAAATGTCCAATCTGAATTCTGACACGTGAATTTAAATTTCCAAACCTTGGAGTGTAAAGCAGTAATTTACATTTAGGACTATCTCTAGTCTTCCAACGCACTGCTCTTCATTGCTTAGGAAACCTTTGCAACTGTTTAGACCTTTTGTGCTGAAGATCTGTGTATCAAGACTAGGCTGAGTTTTCTGAGGAGCTGCAGCCAAAACAACCCGGTCACTTAGAAGAACATAGCTAGGCAAAAACAAGTATCTTTTATTTGGAGAACACAGGGCACTGAAAATTGTCCCAGTGCAAATGCTTTTTACTACTCCACTTCTGAGTACTCAGTGTGGAATCTGGATGCATCTCTTCATCTGCAACATTTTACCAAGGGTTCTGGTAAGCTAAGTGAAATTAAAACGCTACTCTGACCACCCTTTTGCAAACTTTTCCACTTAAAATGGGGGATAAGGGAATGCGTGGCTGGGCTGCTAAATCAAGATATGGAATTAAGACTTCTCAGTCACTTGATCAGCATGAGACCCAGCAGCACTCACTAGCACAAAACCACAGCACTGGGATATGCAATACTTCCATCTCACAGATAAAACCAACTTTAACTAATGTCCATTGGGAGCTCTTACCAGATGAAGTTTGGAGAAAGATTTATTTGAAGGAAAAGAGAGAAATACTAAAAGTTCTGTCACAGTCCATGCCATTTCTTGAGAAACTTATGCTTCCACTCATCAGGGATTTTGAAGCATTTCTATAAAATCTGCTGTGTTCTACAGTACTTTGCCTTCAATTCAAGTAGGCCGATTCCTATTTAAATACAAAGCAGAATTAAATTGTGTGCTCAGCTTAGGATTAACTGGGACAGCAAATACAACACCCTCAGATAACACCTGTAACATACATAACTTATCTATACAGAACAAGCTGGCAGAGCAGTTACGTCTTTAGCAAACCAGACTCAATATAAAAAGGATTTACTTTCATACAGGAACATTTGCAGTCTCTGTGCAGTTTTTCTTTGAATAGATTTAACATTTAACTAGTTCAACCACATTAATCCTGGAGCTCCAGACTCCTGGAGAAGTATTTATCATTTTTTATTTAGAACTAAAAATGACATTTTCAGCAACAAAATATGGAATTTCAAAGAACTGCATGCAAATTTTAAAACATCACTATCTAAATAAATATGAAAACCTCCTAACTTTCTCAGAAAAGAAAGATTCATAGTGAGACTAGACTTTTCTCATTTATCTCAGAATGAGTTTTAAGCTTTTAAAAGCCTGAACTTCGTGTAGCTTTTTCTTAGATAGGAAAGTCCATCATTTTTTGAAATGTTCAGACTGCAAAGACTAAATTGTAGCAGTAATAATGAAATACTCCATTCAGAAGGAGCTCTAGATTGAAAATTCAAATGAAATGAACACAGTGCAGAAACTGATAATGCAAGTTAATTAAGAAAGTTTTGAACATTTGTCCTATTTCTTCACTGTGATTTCCAGGTTCTCTAAAGAACTCTCTATTGTACCATGCAACACGCTGCGAGGCACAGCAAATGCTGCCCTTCATGTAACTCCTTCATTCGGTACTTAGAATTTAAACATTTACCTTGAGATAAAGGAGTAGAAAAATGGAACGAAAGAAATGTGCTTTCCTCTGTGAGCCTTTCTTTGTGATGGGCAGGTGGGTTTTTGTAGGACTGCTCCTTCTCCAACTGTATCCCATTCCGCACTACTATTCCCTGCGACCTCCCTCTTAACTGTAGTCTGCTTCCTTCCAAAACAACCCAACACACCATAAAACCAAAACACTCCCCTGAATGCTAATCCGAGAAAAAAAAATGAAGCAACTGAGAGCAAATAAGAGAGCTCCAAGCCTTGGCATCTCACACTCTTAAGCCAGTTAAAAATGCACAGAAGCATTCTGCCATTTCAGTGCACACGTTCTGTTGTGATGGCACTGGCAGGCAGCAAGGCTGTTCCCCACTCTGATGACTCAGAAAATAACAAATACTGAAAGTCACCCTTAGCACATTAGGTGCAGCCCCAGAACAGCACAGCACCTACTATGTACAATGCTGTGCTTCTCTCCTTGTGCCCAGCCCCTCACTCTCCCACAGCCAGAAGGGATGGAGGCCACAAAGCGGGTTGCTCTGGTTATGATGCTCCATGGGCCTGATGACACCTCTCTCCCAAGTCTAGCCATAAAGAACTGGTACAGCAGCCTGAGCATGCTTCCTCCTCAGACACTCCTCTGCCTCCTGTATTTCATCCCTTACACTTCACCAAAGCACCCAGATGGCCTCCAGAAGTCCCTTCCGGCATCACCTACCCTGTGATTCTATGATTCCTACAACCACACCTCCCCACCCCTTGTGCTAAGCTGTCCCAGACTTGGTTTGGTTCAGCTTTTCCCATCTCAGCATCTTCACCCTGGTCCTGGAAGTTTCATGTATTCTCTTTGCACACACAAGTGCTCCCTCCTCTGCCTTGCAGTCAAAGCCACTATCCCCCTCCTGGGGAGTAGATCAGATTAAACACAAATGCTCTGCACTGCCACATCCCAAGCAGGCCCACTCTGAAACATCAAAATGCTTATTACTGCTTTTAATTATAACATATATAATATGTTAATAACTCATCAAGGAACTCACAGCATCTCCTCTGGTTTTGTTAAAAACTTCCTTCCATTACTTGGCTTCAATCCACTCATCCGTATCACATGCCACTGTGGGATTTTGCCCTTTACAAGTGTATATATTTTCTGTTTTAGCTTCAACAGTTGTTTGCCTTCTGCAGGCTCATTCCTGCCCTGGCTGTATTTTTCACCACCTTTTCTCAACCCAGAGGGATGGCCAGCAGCTCCACCCAGACACTGCTCCAGCAAGGCCATGTATCCCCTTGATAGAGGGTTGGCTGCAGCAGTGCATTCCCAGATCGGATCAGTTCACCCCAAGTAGATTCTATAGCAAGTCTTTTTTTTTTTTTTTTTTCTCTCTAGTGTGACTTTTCCCCTTAACACAAATCAAGTCAATGTGGGTCTCATGTCCCTTCATTCCCTGACCTCTCCAACACAACAGCTGTCAGATGTTGCACCGACTTTCCTGAGTGGAAACACCAATACCACAGGCCAGGGCGTTGATGGGGGGAGAGGGCAAGGAAAAACATGCACAGATTGATTTATATATATTTTTTAATATGATTATTAATTTATCTTTTTGATCCTTGAAAAGTATTTGGAAATAATACAGATGCAGCATTTTTTCCCATAGACTACAGTGGAATTTTGCTAGTGAAATTTTCCTTGCAGTGAGACTGAAACAGCGACTGCATCAAACTCATAGGTAGAAGGAAAGAGGTCTAAATTGAACAGCAGATGGCAGAAAAAAACAGTTACTAAAGAAGAAAAGACCCTAAACTCTATGGGCATCTATAATCTTTTCATAACATTTATCACGGCACAGATGCTTCAGTCACAAATGTACTATTGTAATATTGCTTAAAAGCTACTTTCTTAGACTTTATGAAACATAGTGCACTTGCATTAGATTTTTATTAACATTTTTTCCTATCATGTGGCATTTCAATTAAAATAAAAAAAACGTTTCCCCACAAGGAACCACAAATTGATCACAGCATCTCCACAGCAAACTCTACTACAGTAAAGCACGTTTTTCAAAGCAAAACCAGCATACTAACAACGTTAAATAAAAACAAGCAAGACGACAGAATGAGACCCAAAGTACATATGGTCCATTTGGGCAAAGTTTCCTGCAGCTGGAGTCAGAGAAATTTCATGACATGCTAACAGCTGCATTGGCCAGAGGGAAAAGTTATTTTCCCTTCTGCCCAGAAAGAAACAGAGAGAAGAGGAAATGGCAGAAGGCAGATAATCTCTGCTATATACTGACGAACAAAATGACAATGGAAAAGACCACTGTCCTCGGGAGTCCTCAGGAAATCAGTCACAGGAAGTGGCTGTTTGAAGTTAGTAAGTTAAGTGTGAGCTCCATTTGCTTGTGCCCTGAAATACAATCAAGTTTTTGTTAAAGCTACGACTACAAGCAGCATGATGTTCTGTAGAATCTCTTGCTTCGAATTTTAGAGAACATACATTACTATAAAAATATATAGAGAAAATAAACATCCAAGTATTTAAGTGCAGATGTACTGTAAAACCTGTTTGAGATGCATGGATGCACTTATGACTTGGCTTACTTTGCAGTATTCAGCCAAAGGAAGACGACCTCTCACAGATATCTGACCTCCTTTTTTTTTTTCTTTCTTTCTTTTGCTCTTGTTGTTTAAAGAAGGAAAAACAGAACCACAAGTCTAAGTTCATGTAGCATTTTCGCAGAGCACAGTATAGGCATCTACCCACCTCTCAAGATGTCATCAGCGTCGTGCTGGGGACAGGCAATATTGGCACTGAATCAGCTATTGTTAATACAAAAATGTTAATAAGCACAAGACAGGTGGTGGTTGGCTTTTTTTCCCTCCCCTTTAGACTCCTTAAAGCGTTTCAAGTGCCAAAATACTTCTGACCAAGGACTTTGGGGGATTTTTTGATTTTGTATTATAAAATCATAAGCAGATTATACAAGCACACCAGGGATTATATGAATCAAATGTTATTTTGGAGGTTTAAAAATATTTTTTCCTTCAAATAGAAGTCAACCACCAAACAAGATCTCCTCCCCCCCACCTCTTCCCTTCCTCTCACAATCCTCATCTTTCCAACAACAAGGAGGTAGAAACAAAAAACAAGAAGAAAAAAAAGTTACTCTTCCTTCCAGTAACTAAAATAACTTTTCAAAATGCTATCAAATAATTTATCAAGTCCAAAAAATCGTCATGAAACACAAAAACTGAATTTTTGGGAAGGCAGAGAACTTAACTTTTCCTTTTTACTCCTATGTATAGAAATTGTCTGACTGCAACATCACCAGAGCTATTCAGCAACTGCCTTTATGTGTTATATTTCTTTGTACGCTGTCAATACAAATGACCAAAAAAAAAAACACCAACCAAAACCAAACACCAAAAATCAATTCACATCTACAAGAGGCTTCATTTACGAACACCTCACTTAGCCAATAAAAACTGTATTTAGCTGCTTCCTCGCATGTTTTCTGTGCATTCTACAATCCCTGCTTAACAGCACAAGTGCACTTCACAACGTCCCATTGCCCCCACTGCAGGCACTGCAGATATTTATATATTTCCCTGAAGTCTTCTGCTGAAAGTCAGAAAGGGATGACGGCTCAATCAGATGTGCTTTGACACACAGGGGCACCTCCAACCAGTTTTCAGAAAAGTTTAAAAATAACTGGCAAAAGGGAAGATACGCTAGCTTATGAAATTGAGAGTATTAACTCTGCAGTGAGAGGAGGGAAATATGATCACAGGGCTGGAGCTCTTCATAGGATTACATTCAATTTCCCCAACACCTTTCAAGCATGATTAGGCTTAAAATAAAGCAGAGTAACTGTGCTGCCATATGTGGGGCTGCTTATTTATGCTCTGACTTTGCTTTGTGTTACCTGTAAAGGACAGTAAGCTTTAATACATATCAATTAAAGAAGCTGATTTATATTCTTTTTAACTGCAGAGTTCTTCACACGAAGACCAGACCGCCAACAATACGTGTATAAAATTAAAAGTGTCACTGGGCACTGAAACCCACATGCTGAGAGTCAGATGGTTAAAAAACAGAAGTTTTAATATCCTGCAGGGTCCCAAATCCTCTTCCCTCAACAACACAACTTCTCTAACCCACTCCAGTGCCCCACAAAACTAACATGGCTTTCAGACCCATTCTTGTTCCCACCACAAGCAACAAAGAGGTGAGGAGCCCACAGACACCCACCACCGTAACAGCACCAAATTTCCATCCTGTGCTTTAGTCTGTCCGGTTTTGCACTCACACAAAGGCTGGTTTGTCATCTTTGCCACAAACACTGCGTGCGGCAGCAAATGAGCGCAGTTCACATGCTCAGACTCACAGCACAAGCTAGCAGAGACCTCTGTGTAGCAAGGCTCTGGGCAAACATGTGAGCAATACCAGGTCACACTCCCCAGCTCTCCCGCCCCCCAGCACCTCATCAGAGGTTTGTATCCAAAGAACAGCTACACCTCTTTGCATGACAGAAATGCCATGGCAATAAAATAGTGCACAAACCCAGTACTCTCTGGAGATGCTCCTGGCTTTCCTCCGCTTGCCCCTCGCTTCACGCTGAGACAGCTCTTCCCTGCAGAGCACACTGAGAGATTTCCACACGAGTACAGTCTCTCTCAGTGCCTAAAATGACTGATGCTTATTCAGTGTGGTCATTTAATGCTCTTTTGGGGGGGGCCATTCACAGGCTGCTATTCCCAACCCGCTCAGAACACAAAGCGAGTTTACTCATGGGTCCCTGTATAGCTCAGTACTTGAGTTTTTCCTCACAAAGCATGCTTTTTTTTCCCTCCCTCCACAGCATCCTAAGACACCAGAAGCATTATTGGAACTTTATGACAGGAACTGACAGCGAGAAGATAAATTCAAAAGTATCTTTTATTTAGGTGCCCAATTGGAGACAAATGAGGCCTGACTATTCAGTACACTTGGAGCAATGAGCCCATTGACTCCATTTGCAGTTGCATGTGCTCAACACTCCTCCAGTCACCCCATAGCCTATCAGCATGGGTGCACAGGGAAAATCAGTCATTTTTTCATAAGCATGTGCTGAAACAGATTTTGTTTCCTAGATGTCGAGCAGATCCTCTCCTTTCCCCTCCCACAGAGCTCCCCACCTCCTTCACACAGCACCTCCCAGTTCCTGCAGCTGCCCTTCTACAGAAACTCATCTATCTTCTGATCCAATCTGGGTCTGGAGCAATCTGATGGGGGAAGCAAGGGCCCTGACAGGAAAAGAGCCTGTGGTCACACCGTACAAACACACTGTCATGCACACAACACTGCAAGCACTTCTGCATCCTTCACTTAAGAAAAAGAATCATGGAAATGTTCTTTGAAATGAGGCTATTTTAAGACTGTTAAAAGCAAACTAACCTTTTCCATCCCCGGAGGATTGTTCATCACATGAGCGCCTGTGATTAATCAGCAGGTTGATGCACAATCTCTCCTGTTTAAGCTCAGGGAGAAATTGAAAACGTCACGCTGCTTTCATCTTTGTGCTAGCCAGAATGGAGGGACATTGGCACTCATGCTTATGAACACAGCACTACATGTATTGACAGACTTCATGGATTGTTCCTACCAGCAAAAGAAAAGAAGCCCTCAAATCCCCAGTTCAATCACCTGCAGAGCCTGGGGAAGAAAACAGAAGGAGCTCAGCAGGTGAAGGTTTCTTTGCCCTGTCTCACCACAGCTTGTTTTCTCCTGCCTCCCCCCCTCTCCTCACTGGCACAGCATCACACTGCTCCTCAGGAATCAGCACAACAGTCGCCTCTTCCCCCATGGGATCCCAGCAGACAAACTAACACTGCTCTCCCTCAACCTGCAGGGAAGGCTTTTCCATGCCATGGCCTAAGCACAAGGGCTAGAGAAATCAGCCAAGTTAATAAAGAAGGGAAAGAATGGGGAGTGCTAGCAGCCTTGAAGAAAGAAAAGGCTATCACAAAGATACAGGCTTTGCACAAAGTAGCAGAGTATACTACTAGCACAAGCAACGTTGACCGGAACAACAGATAAGCTTTCAGAGGCTGTGCTCTTTCAACCTTCCCATTTCTCCATGTTCCCTGAACAGAGATGCTCTATACAAACAAAGCAAAAAAGTTGGACGTTAGAAAGAGCTTTCCAAATACTGATATGCAGAAGAGAGCAGGAGTACACGTTGGAGATGCCCATTCCTGGAGCTCTCTGAGACAGGGTAAGCTATGAGGGGTCAACAATGATCTGCATTCAGCAGCGACTTAAGATCCCTTAAAGATGCTTTCCCCATCCTAAGTTTCCAACATGCCATCCTCAGTAAAGCAAGATGCAGGAAAGCTTGCTTTGCACGCTCCTGCCCTAATTTCAAGATGCTCATGTGCTTTGTGGTTTAAGATGCAGCCTGAGTCAATGCTGACTTAAATACGTACGTGTTATGGCAGTACTGGGTACAGACACCGAGAAGAGACAAGTGAGATACTTGGTGGAGATTATGGGCAGGCACCCCTCCCTCTTGAGCTCCCATCGCTGCACAATGCCCATGCACATGCTCTGACAACAGACAGAAAGCTCTGCATGTGTTCGTAAGTAAGCTAGCAATAAAGAAAATTATTTGTCTCTCTGCCATAGCAGTACTTAGGAAAAATGATTTCCCTTACACAGAAGCAGTAAGTTATTGGTACAGCAGTACCAGCAGTATTTTAGGAGCGGCTCTTCACTCACCTTTGCAGTGAGCACAGCACGTCTCTTTTAAAAAGCAGTAGAGCAATTGCAGAGACAGGTTCTTTGCAGTAGCTGTGAAATGATCTGTTCTGGACGTGTACTAGCAGCCCACACAAACATGTAACACAGAAGAGATTATAAAAACAAATGACTGAATGCAGATTTCCTTCTTCTAGACTGTTAGGTGTTCAGGTGAAAACAACGAGGAAGAAAAGAACAGGTTTTGCCAAATGTGAGCAGCCACTGCTTACGGTGCTATCATCCCCCTAGCAGTGAGGGCAGGTTATCCCTGTCCACATCACAGGTACCTGCAGTTGTCAGAGTGCCCACACCACCACATCAACCTTGGAGCTCAATGAGCTGAACTTTGGGACAATGGTCACCCCATTACCATTTTCATCAAGAGCAGGGCTACCACTCTGCACTCAGCTGGCTTCCAGCTCACGAGCAGCCTGTGAAGGGCAGACACATTCCTTCCTATCCATCACAGCCTGCTGTGTGCAACATCAGTGTAAAACCAGCACGAAGCGTAAAACCAGCACAAAGGTCCAACTCAGAGCTCTGCATGGGAGAGTGCTACTGCCTCCACCTTCACTATGCCTCTAGCAGATACCAAACTGAGTCACGATGACATGATTTGTTCAGCCCTACTCTATGAGAACTACTCAATGAAACTACCACTGTAAAAGATAAAACAAGTTAGAGTTGGTAACAAAACTGACAAATCATCCCACGTTTAACAAGAGTCCCTAAAAACCACCAAGTTTCCCACCCAAACACAATTGCAGCAATAGTTTCCTTCCTTTGCCCCTACTCCTCCTTCCTTCCTCCTCGGAAGCTGCATTTATTCTGAAGCCCAGTAAAAGCAGCATGATCACAGGGCTGGTGAGAGGCACCTTTGCTGCTGTTGAAAATGGAGAACAAACAGGAAAGACCAGAGGAAAGGGCTGACCGCGGTCAAAATTGACAGATTAAGAGACAGAGAGAGAAACCTCAGCCTGAAAACAGAAAGGAAGAGTTTTGCCTTTCCTCTGTCTCCTGTCCCAGCTCCCTCTCATGCTAAGCAGCACCCATAATCGTCACTGAAATCAGGCAGGGAAGCCTGTAGAGGTCCAGGAAGACTTCCTGGAAGGAATGAAAGACAAATGAAACCTGACTCATAAGGATATAAAAAAATCCCTCTTTCTATGAAGAAGAGATAGAAAATTAATTTGACATATTCTGCCTATTAACCACATGAATTTCAACTTAGTAAGACATTATTTCTGGTTACACACAAGTCAACCAATTTTCTGACAGACTTCAGTAGGAACATTACTCAGACACAGATGCCTTCAATTCCCATCACTAAAATGCCGCAGCCGGCTGGTAGAACAAGCTGCTGAGGGTGCTGGGTATGCCTACAAGGCAAAATGGTTATAGGCTTTTGAAACCCTTCACTGAGCATCACCAGCTGAAGCAGCTTGTGGTTCTGTCTGCTTGTGTTTAAAAATATATATAAATATAACCCTTCACCTACTCTATAAAAGACTGACAAGGATGTCTAGTGACAAGAATTTTGCGTTTAAAAATTTTGTTTCTTCAGAAATAGGGGTCACTGCATGTAAAAAACAAGTCTGGGCCAATGAAGTTTTGCTTCCTACAGATGCATCCCTTCCCTGCCCCCGCCCCTCACCACTTCTGGGATCCCTCAGCTTACTTTCTCATCTACTCTTTCCTTCCACATCTCCTGAAATCCCAATGAAGAGAGAAAATTGCCTTGGCCAATCAAGCAAAACCTTCCTTTGACAAGAGAGTGGTGAGGTGCTGGAACAGGCTGCCCAGAGAGGTTGTGGATGCCCCGTCCCTGGAGGTGTTCAAGGCAAGGTTGGACGGGGCCCTGAGCAGCCTTGTCTAGTGTTAAATGGGGAGGTCGGTGGCCCTGCCTGTGGCAGGGGGTTGGAGATTCGTGATCCTCAAGGTCCCTTCCAACCCTGGCCATTCTGTGTACTGATTTGCTATGGCAGCACTTGATAAACTGATATTCAAATGCTCCAAGTCCAACAGCCCCTTGAGGAAAAGACCTCTGCTTACCAGCCTCTCCTAAAACAACCACCTGTGAAGACAGCCTGCTGCTGCTCAAAAAACCTGCTCCAAGGGGTGAAATGGCAATTCTGCAATATAAGGTCAACTGTAATGTGTGGTTTTACATTACAGCAAGAGGGACGGGAGACTGCAGGTTAAGAGTTCCTCATCAAATGAAAGGTAAGAAAAAAGCTTCTGGAGATGTGATAATTGGTTCCCAGGTGCTAAAAAGCAGTTCTTGACAAGACTGACACTGGGAAATCACTACAAGAGCAAAGAGCCAACTCAAAACAGCAGTCAAGATGTGATGCACTTAGAAGCAAAAACTATGAAGCCTCATTTCAAGTAGAAAGCCACTACAAGCCTGTCAGAGAATAACGTTCTGAGATGATGGAAAAAAAGTAAATACTCTGACTCATATCTATAGCATAAAAGGAACATCTCTGACATTTCTGTTCATACGCATTGCATGCAGTCAGCAAGTGTACTTGACCAGCCCAAGGTCGGCTGTTCTGGAAGAGGCGCACAACTTGAGAAAGGTGTGGCACTGGGAAGGAGGGAGTCTGGAGAATTTGTCTGCTAGGGCAGTGCTGACATCGCTATAACAATTGCAAAACAGAGGAGAGAAAGCAGTTTTAAATTACTTATTCCTTCTAAACAGTGCATCGGGATGGCCTCAAGTGCCTCATATGAGTAACACACCAGCTCTTGCCGCTCCTTTTATAGAGACCTTTGCTTTGGTTTATTTATTTTTTTTTTTTAATCTTTTTTTTTTTTCCAAAGACATTAAAAATGTATACAAAGAAGCCAGTGTATTGCTTGGAAACATCTGCCAACACTAACAAAAGAAAAATATCTTTAGGATCAACTTCTTTTACACCAGTTGGCATACCAGCAGTTTCCCAACAGCATATATTAGGCACAGATCAACTCTAACAACTCATCTTGCAGACAGCGCAGTGAAAATGCATATATCAGGCATATATGAACAATACCTGAGTCACACTGGGTGAACCTAGCTCCAACGTGATTTGAATATCTCAGACTTAATTGCAAGGTGTTAACACAAGTACAAACACATTTACTCCACAGGAAAGGATCCTCAATTGCAGGTCCCACCACCCATCAGCTGCCCCTGAGCCACGTTCCCTGCAGCATTCCCAGCTACAACCTTGGGAAGTTCCCAGCTCTGGCCTGTCCTCCCTCTTCTCCAAAGCCACTGAAATATTCAAACACTTAGGGTTGGTAGCATTAGGTTCCAGGCCTGCTGTCACCCAGATGAGTGTTTGGGGACAAGATGTAGGAGACTGAAGATGCTGGTGTTATCTAGAGGAGGTCTTAACCTCCCGTGCTTGGTGCTGTTTCCCTATCTCTGACAGTTTCTACCAAAATAGTATAATTTATACTCATCAAAGAGGGACATCTTGTGACTTCTCCAGTTTGCTAACAATATCCTGAATTATTTTGCATAACCATTTAAACAAATATTAGCTACAAGCTGATATACATCCCCCTCATCTTCCCACTGAAACTATTTTACTCAAGCTGCCACTGAACACCAGAAAGCTCCTGAGCTTTTCATGTGAATTAAGTCAAAACTGGAGCAAAAATCTGAAATTCCTTAAACTCTCAGCATCTCCCCCACAGGAGCTTTACATATGGCACAAAGCTGCCCTAATTTCTAACTGAAAGCGAGGAAATAAACACAAGTGGCTTTTCAGTTCTGGAAGGAGCAGACACCTTCCAGAGACAGCCAGCCCCACCTGCACAGCCACCAAGGTGACAAAGCCATCCTTCAGTACTGCCCATGGGCTCTGGGGAGCATCCATGTTTCTGAGGGGTCCAGGAGGAGGCAGTTATTAAAGCCAGCAGACAAAAACTTTGCATTTCACCACATCAGAAGGACCAGTTTGGTAGTAAGCCTCACTTTGATGTATGGCTATCTCACGCTGTTACTCTGCTGCTCTGATGTCCAGTTATCCTGAACGAGCAATTGCAAGTAGAGTTCATTTCCGTACCAAAAAGGGCTTCTTAGTCATCTCTGAATTTTATTCAGTGTAACCTACAGTGACAACTGTACAGACTGAAAACATACAACTAATTCTCTGAGGCGGGGCAAAAAATAATCTGCCTTTTTATTTCTTAATTGCTGTGAGTATAAGCAGTTTTGTGGCATTAAGATCAGAGCATTCTGAGCAACTATTAGCTCAAGGATAAACAGCTTATTGGTGTGGGAGACCAGGCAATCTGAGGAAAGGAAGGTGAGTTACGGGGAAGACTGAGGTAAACAGGCACAGGAACAGATTACTGTAAGCAAGTAAAGAGTAAAAAGACCTTCAAAAAAGAATCACAGAACAGTTTGGGTAGGAAGGGGCCTCAGAGCCCAACCAGCCCCAATTCCCTGTGGGCAGGGCTGCCACTCCCCAACTCAGCTGCCCAGGGCCCCATTCAACCTGACTTTGAGCACCTCCAGGAATGGGACATCACAGCTTCTCCAAGCAGCTTGTGCCAGTGCCTCACTGCTCGTAAAGAATTCCACCTAATTTCTAACGTAAAATTCCCCTCTTTGTGCTTACCACCATTCCCCCTTGTCCTATCACTACACGCCCCTTTGTAAAAAGCCTTTTCTGTAGGCCTCTTTAGGTACTGGAAGGGCCCTGTAAAGGCTTCCCAGAGCCTTCTATTCTCCAAACTGAACAAGCCCAGCTCCCTCAGCCTGCCTTCATAGGACAGGTGCTCCAACCCTCTGATCACCCTTGTGACGCTCCTCTGGACTTGCTATAACATGTTCATGTCTTATGCGGGGGCTCAGCTGCCATAGTCAGTGCTATGGAACTAGCAAGAATACCCAAAGGAAAATCATAGTAATGGCAACAGCAAGAATAGAAATGGAGACCTTGAAAGAAGTTCCACAGTGGAGAAAAAATATTAAAGAAAAACAAAAATAAGTCTGACAATTTCCTTATCCACCTTCCCAGATCACACTTCACTACTGCTGATTCCTTTTGCACTTGCTGGGTTTTTATGACTCCCAGTTGCCCCAGGATACTGGGCAGCTCCACAAGGCACAGCAAGCATCCAGCCCACCTCCCTCTCACTACTCACCCCAGCTGGGAGCAGCAGTCAGTGTCCCTCCACTCTTCTATCAGCAGGCCATAAACTGAAGTCACCACAGCTTTTAAGAAAGTGCATGCCTTCAGCTGCTATTGTACACCATGGTATGAGGAAAACTGAGCTAAGTGATGTGAGCCACACACCCCCTGAAGAAACAGTAACTGTAGGTCAAATCCCACACACGTGAGTTTGGTAGTGGTCGTGGATCTCACTGGTATTCCAACTGCTCTACCTTTTATTTTTTATTTTTTATTTTTCCTCTGAGTAAATGCACAGTTAATACATTAAGATGAAACCTTCAAAAAGCACAGACCCTAGTCATTGACAGGTTCTTCAGCCACCAGTAACACCACAACAAACAATGCTCAAGTCCCAAGAGCCCAGTGGGAAGAAAGCCCTTCTGGGTATACCACAATCTAAAGCAGGTGTGATTGGGCCCCAGTTCTCATGAGGCTTGTTCGGGTGGCACATCTGCTCATCTAGGACTCATATTTGTTACTGAACATTAAAGCAGGTAGCTTGGCTAATAGGTAAGGTACTGCCAGGAAAAAAAAAAAACAACAACAAACACAAATACAAACTTTGCACATATTGTTTACAATGCGTTTTCCTTGTTGCTTTACTAAAACAATCGCTGTGATACCATCTCATTCCTTCAGGTTATACTGTTGCATGCAGCGTGAAAGTCTGGTGCAAAACCTCACTACAGGGAAATGGAAAACATTACAGTCCTGAGTATGTAAACACTGGTTGGGTTATCTGCTTCATTTCACTTGAGCAAAGCCCTGTCTTGGTTCCAGCTTCCTCTGAGGTGAAAAGAAGCCTACAAGCACTAGTGATATGGCTCCCCTGCAAGGGAGAAGCAGCTGAAAATTTGGCTCAGAATAAGCTATGTAGTTCACCAGCAGGTGGAAGCAGCAGTTATTCCCCTGTATACAGCAGTTGTGAGATCTCATCTGGAGTGCCCCATCTGGTTTCAGTATGCTGGGAAGGGAAAAGTTGACATACTGCAGCAAGTCCAGTGGATAGCCACCAGGATCCTGCATCAATTGATGCACAAGAAGAAGAGACGGAGAGAATGACGTGCAGTTTGAAAAAAGAAGGCTGTGGGGTGGGGAGCACCTCCCTGCAGACAGCTGGTGGATGAAGCAGGAGAAGTGGCTGGAGAAGTGCAGCAGAATCAAATGGCAGTGAGGGGAACTGATGCTGGATAGTAAGGAAAGTGACATTCATCATGAGGGATCACATACTTGAACATGTTGGCCAGAGGTTGTGCAATCCCCATCCTCAGAAGCACCCAAAACACAACTGTGTGAGGCCCCAGCTTCTACATAAGGTCCAGCTATGAGGTTAACCCTGTTCTGTGAAGGGAGGTGATTTCCAGAAATCCCCTCAAACCTCAGTTCTTTTGTGATTAAATTTTTAAAGGAAGAATAGCTCTTCTCAGATAAGCTAGAAGGACTATTAAAAAGTAGTTTTAAAAGAGAAGTCTGTTAGCTTTAGAGAGAACTCAGATACAGAGAAGAAATTGTTACAGTATGATTGCAAGAAGAAGCAAATAACAATAAAAAAAGTAATTCCAGGTGATTGTATGTTCAGAGTGTAAGAGGCCAAAGCTACAGACTTGTCATGATGTACACAGGTTAGCAAGTTCCCACACCAACAATCATGAAGCAAACCTTCATGGTGTGGTTTGACTAACACATTCAAGATATTTTCTCAGAAGTTACAACTCAATGGCAACACACTGCCAATTAAGGAAAAAAAATATATTATTGCAGCTTAGGGCCACTACCTTATTAGCAAATACAGGTATTATTTCACTTGTAGAGTTGTTTTTACCTGTATTCTCTCAAGATTTGTGATATTTCTCTTTGGTTAACACTTTCTTCCAACAGACAGTTCAGTGCAATATTTCTCTTTTGGAAGAAGGTGGTAACACCTAAGAAATCCACAGAAATGTATCAACACTTTAAAATTAAATCTGAGACAGGAAGCATTCTAAATCAGGTTAGCCCTCATTCATAAGATGAGGACCCACATATCACTCTGCCACTCTGATGGCAGTATGATTGGAATGGCTAGTCCAGACAGGACTTAGGAAAAACCAAACCCACAGAAAAACCCACACCCAATCAACACAAAATACAACACAACCCAAAAAGAAACCTTCCCTGAAAACAACCACTGCTTACAATTGCAGCACCATGTCATTTTAAAGCTTGTGGGTAACTGTTATAGATGGAGCTCCCTAGGAATATAACCATTCTTCTTCAGTGGGGCAGATAGCATATAGAAAAGAACAGAGTTACAAGTAATTTTTTAAAAAGCTAGTTTGGATAGTCTTTCATACTGGGAAAGTTAACATTTATCCACTAATATGCTATTCCAGGTCATGTCTCTACTTTTCTGATGTTCAAAAACGTAAAGTGCAGCCTCTCTGGCCCAAGAGCGTGCTGTGCAGACACACTGACCGTAAGTACCAATAAATCTCTGCCCTGGATATGGAGCAGGAATGTCAGAATGATTCTCCTCCTGGACAGCTGGGGACACCCCAACTTCACCCAATGAGAAATTCTGTTCATCACGGCACGGTGCTGTGGAGGTGCATCCAACCTGACCCAAGGACATACAAAGAAAGCAATGCTTTTCTGATCCACCCTCCACATTCAGCTCCAGATAATTCTCAGCACTGTCCTGTTGTGCCACATCGACTCCAAGAGGACAACCACTGGCTTTAGCAAGGCACACACTTACATGGCAAATCATTAGAACTGACCACAAAAATAAGATTTTGCCAACTTGTTTAACATCGATAGTTATACAGCCAGCTTCATACAGCAGAATTAATTCTTTTGCATGGGAGAGAAAAACAAACAAAACAAAAAAGCCCAAACCAACAGACAAACAGCAACAAAATCCCAACCGACCTAACCTTACAACAGTCCAAATTAACACTTGCTGAAAACACACCAGAGCAAAGACAAGGTCACCTCACCCTTGAAGAAATCACACTGGAAGCCCACAACTGAAAAAAGCCTGGAGAAGAAAAAATGGTTTTTAACCTTTTACAGGAGTGGCAGCAAATTGCTCTGAATATCAAGCATCAGGCAGTGCAAACCCATCAATGCTGTCGCTGTTCCACCTACAATGACTGAGCAGGAGGAAGAGGTACACAGCCTTCCTTACGCACTTTGTCCCCAGCCGTATTTGTTCAATTTTGGCAACCCTGCTTGAACATTAGGACAACAAGTTCTGCAGTTTTTAAGCATGTCAGTAACGCTGCCCTAAGCAAGAAAGACGGTCAGTGCTTGTCTCGTACCACTCCCAATAAACACAGTGTCATTTTTGACCTTGGGATGTGAAAGAGATTTCCTTCACAATGTTGCACCGTCTAGCAACATTTGGGTTCCTTGCATTTCCTACAAAAGAGAAACTTTTTGTTTCTTGACAACAAGAAACGGAAGCCAAGGCTATGCATGTTTCTGAGAGCATACAGACAATGACACTGAGAGTTAAACCTAGTTCTTCAATTTGCAGCTTCACTACACTGACCTTACGTGAATTACAGGCTGATGAAAAAAAATCAAAACCCAGTTGCTGTTTCCCCTTACTGGTCCCAAAGTATGGGGCCTTGTAAACAGAAGGTCGCCAATCATTCAAAGACACCTGGAGAATATAATGCTTGGAATAAAAGGACTGCATATTCAGCTGAAGCTCTACATGAAATTTATGAATGGTACTAGAGAGCTGGCAATTGAAAGGATTGTTTAAATAGTCTTATTCCACCCTAAGGAGTAGAATCAGCAAAATGAATTTGAAAACAGGACCTCTCTTACAGAGATCACTAATTCAAGAGTTGCCTAGAATGACAAGAGCAGAATTTTTTTCATCTATTACGCACTTCACATCCAGACTCCAGGAAGAACTGTAGGAGTTTTCATTTACTTTCTAGGAAGGCAGAGAGGTAACAGAAGTGGCATTTTTGCCGGCCTGTAGAGGAAAGTCTTACCAAAGTTGGGGGAGGTCTAAAAACCATGCAAGAAGTCATTATCTTCTCCATTAAAGAAAGCCATGCAAAACACCATTAACCTCACCACCAAAAATAAATACAGGTCATTTATATATAGTTTAAGACATAAAAGCCCAAGATTCGACTCAGAAAACAGAGGTTTTCATTCCAAGATGTACAGCAGCATTTTTCTGGAAAAATGCATCACTGCTTTTTAGCAAGAGGCTTCCCATAAAGAAAAACCCAGCCACAGTAACAAACAAATACCCCTCACTTTAAGGTGGATAGAGCTGCTTTCTGTTAGTCCTGCTCCCCTCCCTAGGGCAAAGCAACTGGTCATAGGATTCACCTGCAAACAGGGCTATTATCTGGTCTGACTCTGAGGCATACGGTATGGAATGAAGTTCATAGAATCATAGAACAGCCTGGATTGAAAAGGACCACAATGATCATCTAGTTTCATCCACGCTGCCAAGTGCAGGGTCGCCAACCACCAGACCAGGCTGCCCAGAGCCACATCCAGCCTTGATTAGTTATCCTAGGAGGAGGAAAAAAGAAAAAATACAGTACCTATATGAAGAAGGGATACAAACCCAGAAGTTTAAAAGTAGCAGGCAAGCTTCTGCTGTAATTTTCTTTTGCAGTTAAGGCAGGCCTGAAAGTCACAGGATGTTGGTTGATACAGAGATAGCTACAGCTCTTGCTGAGGCAAACACAAAATTTGCACAAGAGCGATGAGAGGTCCATGAGTGCTGCTGCGGGCTGCTCACCACTACCAGAAGCCAAGATAAGGGATGGCACGATGATCCAAAGTCATGCCAGTATGACTTCCCTACCACCTCTTCGTAGCACTACAGCTGTAAGTCAAAGATCAAAGTCACACAAAGTGCTCTTCCACACACTGGCTGCTCTGCAGGAAGGGGGGTTGCAAGATCTCCACAAACACATTTAGTGGCTTTCGAACGAATGTTGATGCCTCATCAGTTGTTTTTTAAAACTGAAATAATAGATACTGGGAACCACCAGACACAGTCATTGCCTTCAGTCATGAGACTTCTCATGAAGCAGAAAAGTTGTGTGTGTGTGTGTTTAAGGGTATTAATATTATTTTTCACTGTCATACCCTGCTTAACTTCTCTGCTTAGTACCTACCAAAATGATGCCCGACAGGGTGAGCACTAACCGGCAATAATACTTTCAATCCTATACTACACCAAAAAGCCACAGAAATAAAGTGACCAAAATGTATACACAGAGGGGCAACCTCCTGTGCTCCCACCAAATCACTGTCATACCAAGCTGCCTCGTGTAGCTCATTACGTGACACTGTGTTGAAATGTGGAGAACACCAACTCATTTGTGCTAATCCAGGCTACTGGCTTACTCAAGTAGGATTTATTACTCACAGATGCTCTACAAAATTACAGTGTAGAAGAACAACGAGAAAGCTCCGCAGGCACAAGACTTCCTGGAATTGGCAGAGGCTGAGCTGGAAAACCTGTGGCAACCTCTCACCACATCGCAAAAGAACTACTCAGGTTGGAATGCCTTTGGTATCAAAAGGAAGATGTGTTTTGGGAAGCCCGATGAGTGTAAGATTCCCTTTTTGTCACCTCTTCTGCTGAAAAGCTTTCGACACTCAAGCCATCTGATTGAATTCAGCCAGTACAGCAAGGTTAGCTTTCGGATGGCTTTTTTAGGTGAAAGATATTTACACAGATGCATGGTATATGAAAAGCAGAACTGGTGAGGAAAAGCCTGACGGACGTTTTCTGCAGTGATACGTTCTATCGATATCTAAAAGCTCCATAATTGTTAATCATTTTATACTTAATTGGAATCTTCAATAAAAAGTCAAACTGTCACAGGTTTATTTTACCTCAAGTATATCCCCATACTTGTTGTAAGCCTTTATTTCAACTCCAAGCAGTCAGAAGCAAGACACAGTGACATGGTTTTGGTTGACTGGAACTCATTTTATTTCTTCATTTCCTTCAGCGAAAGTAATGATATTGTTGGCTTTTGTCCCTGCTCCAAGTGAAGGAAAGTTCTGAAGATTCTGCATAAGATGTCATTGTTTTCCCACAGCCAGTAGTAGGGAGAACAACGGGGCACTTCTCCTCAGCTGCAGATCTCTGTGAGGCCAAGTTGGTCTCCGGCACCATGGCCTGGGGACATCTCCCACAGATGGACTCGGCTTTACCCCTCTCAGACCGAGGGCCTGCTGCCCTCTAGGAGCCAGGGGCATTTCTCAGAGGCACTCAAACAACTCATGTTCTGTTTGTGGTGGCCTGGACGGCACCTCCTCAGCACAGAGGTGTAAGCACAACGCTCAGCAGTGCAGAGCCAGCACCTACATCCCTTGCTTAGGGCTTGCAAACGCCCTTGCAGCGCAGCTCATGATGCTCCGTGCCGAAGCACATGAATCCTTTTGTGGATTTCACTCAAAGTGAATTGCTGACTTGCACTATACAGATCTGTAGGCCTTTTGTCACCAAAGGAGTCCCTAATTGCCAGATTTCAATGAGACTGCTCGGGTGAATTAGATTTGTCTGGTTAAAGTCCTGTCTGGGGAGTAATGGGTTGAAATTACTTGTGAGGAGACTTGCATGGGAGCTGCAGGGGTAGGAGGGGGGTAAAGAGTCATTCATTTTCTTCCTCTGGAACACAGCCACTTTGCCAACACACACTGTCAAGGCAGACCTGCCCATAGAGCAAATTACAAAGCGTTGGCCATGTCAGAAATAAACTCCATCATTATACATTCAAATATCACCCAGACTGACTCCAGCAGATCTGTACCATACAAGTTTGGATCAAATATTAACGTGCACCTGAGAGGGAGCATGTGAATAAGGGAATAAACAAGCATGCAGCACCTTCTCTCCTTCTGCTATGGGAAGGCAGCAAGTGAGTATTACCGGCTAAGTAGCAGAAAGAGGCATCAAAGGGCAAACTACTCCATGTCTTCTTCAATGTAACCAAATGTATGATACAGTAGATGCATCAGATCATGCTGTTACATTGTTGTGGAGGCAGGAGACAGTTTTCACCAGCCTCACCACAATTTTATCGCACCAGAAATCCACCTCAGACTGTCTTACGTCTGGGTGGGTACATTCAGTTAAGCAGCTATTCAGAATTGTACCCGTGGATTTTTAGATAGTGTTATTCAGGCAAATCCTGTAGCACCCCAGAAGTAACGTTGCTCCTCAGCAATGCCTTACTTTACTCACACAAAACAGAAGTTTGTGAATGGGTCCAGACTTCTCAAGATGCTTAAGACAAAAATAGTTAGCAAGCAGCTTTTCTGTGCCACGTTCATCATTTCTACCTTACATCGAGGACCACATCCACAATTGTTTATCGCTCACTGGAGACAGGTATTTAGCCCTCATCAAAACAACTTCGAGGGAAGCCTGCCCAGGGCTTTGCACTGAACTGATATTTCATGCCACTACACCTTCTGCCAGCAGGTAGCTGGAACAACGTGCCTGAAGCACAAACCACAAAACACCAAAGCCAGCAGCTTACCATTAGACAGCCTCAGCTGGGAAATTCTTACTTTTGCCAAAGATGAGCCACTCAGATGAGGCGCCCAGCTATTAGAGGTGGAAAAGAAGCAGGCCTGCAGGCAAACCCTATAAGAATCATCCAAAAGTTTCAACAAAGGAAAGAAAGTCTGCCATCTGCTACCAGCAGCATTCAGATCTTGAAGGAATTACTATAACTTTCATCAGTTTCAGCTTTGTGATGAAAAAAGGATCACAAAGGAACTGCCGCTCCCTCTCACTTCCCTGAGATTCTTAAGAAACCGCCAAAAAGCCACAGACCTGCTGACATCCATTGCATGTTGCCAGTTACCTGAGCACTGTGCTGACTGCTGTCACTGGGGGGCAAGGGAACCTTCTTCCATTATAGGGACACAGACCAAATGCTCAATCTGAAATGCGACCAACGAACGGCTTCCCACCCCACACTTGCGGCTCCCCACTGGACCAAGCTATGGTTGAAGTCGCTATCACCAAACAGCAGGTACGTTTCCTCCTCTCCCCTCTCCGAAATCTTTCTCTTGACTCCCTTTGTTCACTCCAGAACTTTGCCTGACGCCTGTCACACGGCGAGGGAGTGGCGGGCAGCACGCAGCCACCAGCCGGGCCCGGGTGAGGCCAGCGGGAGCCGCAGGGTGAGCGCAGGGCTGGACGCGAAGCCACGCACGGCTCCCGCTCGCCGCTCCCTGCTCCGGGTCTGGAGCCAGCAACGTCCCTACGCCTGGCTGCTCGGGGAGATGAGACAGCGAGAACGTTTCCTCTACGACATATAAACAGGCAGATCCTCACCTTTTTTTTCCTTTCCCCCCCCCCCCCCCCCCCCCCCCCCTTTTTTTTTTCCCCTTCCCCTTCTCCCAGCTGCGGTCACCGGCGGAAAGGATATCAGGGGAAAAAAACACCCGGCCGCGATTCGCGCGTAGGGAGGAGACGCGGGGAAGCGCTGCAGGGCAGCGGCGGGGCTGCAGCGAGGCGGGATGCGGGAGCCGCGCGCGGAGGAGCGCGGCACGGTCCCGCAGGCACCGGGATACCTTCCGCGCGCCCGCTCCGCTCCAGCCACTCTCACCGCGGCCGCGCGACGGGCGGAGGACGGCGGGGGCGGCTGCCGTCCTCCTCCGGCACCGCCTCACCGCCGCCCCCCGCGCGGGGCCCGGCAGCGGCGGGAGCACGGCGGATCTCCGCGCTCCCGGTGCCGGGGTGGGGGGGGTGAGGGGGGGGGCACGGCCGCCATCCCCCGCCCAAGGCGCTCCGCAGCCCTGAAACGGCCCTTTGTGGCCGACCGAGCTCCAGCACGGGCTACGGGTGGGGAGGGGTGGGAGGAGGGGGAAAACGGTCCCGGTAACCGGAGGGAGCCCCACGACAACCCCGCCGCTCGGATGCACAAAGGAAGCGACCGCGCCGCGGCATCCCCCCCGCATCCCCGCCTCCCCCGGGCGGTGGCTCGGCCCCGCGGTACCTGTGCGGTGCGGTGCGGTGCGGCGCAGCGCGGGGCCGGCTCTCACATCTCCTCGCCTCTCTCGCCGGTGGCCCTCCGCTGCGCACCGCCGGCGGGCACAGCTCCAGCAGGGCGCGGGGCTGCCACGGGCGCTGCCTCCCTCTCCGCGCTGGCTGACTGCGCTGCGCTGCGCTGCGCTGCGCTCCCCGCGCGGCTGCTGACAGATGGCGCAACCGCAGCGCCGCCACCGCTCCGAGCCGCTGCCTCTGCCTCTGCCTCCCCCCGCCCTCCCGCCCGCCGCGCCCCACCGCGGGGGCGGCCCCAGATTGGCAGCGCCGTCGGCCTGTGGCGAAGCGCGGCCGGCGGCCGCCGCCGCTCTGATTGGATGGCGGAGGAGGGAGGCGGGGCGAGGGGGGCCGGCGCCGCGCCGCCATCGCGCCCCCCCGGTTCGGGGCTACGGCGGCCGCCTCGGGTGGGAGCCGACGGAAGGCTGGGGGCCGAGGCGTGAGGTGGCGTGGAGGGAAGGCGGCCCGCGGCGGGGGAGGGGGGGGGTCCGGAGCCCGTGAGGGGCGCGGGATCTGAACGTTTCCTCGGGCTGAAATCCGCCGTGGACGGGAGAACAGCGTTGAGGAGATGACGCCTTTGTGAAAGACGGCGTTTCTTTAACATCCCCAATTCTCGCAGTCGGCACTCGCGGGCTATAAGGAAGCGGCAGGAACGCACCGTGCCGTCCCCGAGCCGCGGCACGCCCTGCCCGTAGGCGGGAAAGGCGCTGCGTTCCCCCCGTCCGCAGCGGTACCGGCATTTCTCGGCGCTCCGGCCTCGGGCTGCTGTCGGAGCGCAGCCCCGCGTCACCTCGGATGCTCCCGTCTGGCAGCCCGGCACATCTCGCCGCCACCGGTCTCCCGGGTCTGGAAGGCGGCTTTGCTTTAGCGCTGAAAGAATCGTATTTTAGGCTTTGGCAAAAGCGGGAGAGACGAGCAAAACGTAGATGCAGACAGTGGGAAGTCGAATGAAACAAGTCGAAGTAGCAGAGAGACCTGTAACACGTGTCCAATAAAAAAGGTTTACGAGTATCTGCTCCCAAGTTTTCTTTCGGCTGCTACTAATTAACCCAAAGAATCATTTCATCTTGATTAATTTGATTTCTTGATACAATTGCAGTTGTTCAAATGTATCCTTGTTTCTATCCGTATGTTTACAACTGTGCAATTACAACAATAAATGTTTCGCCTGTCTCTGTAATAACCACTATGGTTGTCTGCATGTCTGATTCTTGATTACAACGTGTCAGGACCCTCAGAGTTTGTCCACTCATTCATATAAGAAATTTGGAGAGTTTGGGAGTTCCAAAGGAAAGTTTCACTCGTATCATTTCTCATTTTCAATCTGATTATAGAATCACAGAATCATTAAGGTTACAAAAGACCCCTAAGATCATCTAGTCCAACCCCCAACCTGCCCCCGCCAGCCCACTAACCATGTCCCTCACTGCCACAGCCATGTGGTCATTGAATGCCTACAGCATGGTGACTCCACCACCTCCCAGCACAGCCTGTGCCGCTGCCTCACCACTCTTTCAGAGAAGAAATCGTTCCTAACACTGAACGTGAACCTCCCCTGGTGCGACTTAAAGCGACTTCTCACCCTGTCGCTGTTACCTGGGAAAAGAGATGTGGACCTCTGCACAGACACATAAGCAAACAAAAATGTCAGCTTATTTTTTTATCTCCCTCCTAGTCTTTCCGTGCAAAGCCACATGCTTATTTTTATATTTTATCATATAGAAGGTATAAGCAGCACATGAGCAGAAATGTACAGATCATTTGAAAAAGCAGTTTTTGCTTTGCATCCTCGTGGGTGATAGCAGGAGTACAGTGGCGTGGCCTGGCTCCTCTCTCTTTCCAGAAACAGGAGGCAGAATCCCAATCCTTTTGGCTCAGTAGAGCTCTGGATTCATCCACTGGGCCAGCAGCAGTAGCAGCACTGGAAGCACAGAGCCTCTGAGCAGACATCAAGGTGCCTGACTTTATAAAAAGCTGCATCTTTGTGTGCTCTCAGCTTGCTTCTTTTTATGGGGCCATGCATAATCTTAACTCCCCACAAGTCAATAAGGATTTATATTCTTGTGATCTTAGGCATCCAGGAAATGAATCAAAGAACCAGGTGTTCTGCTTGCGAGAGATAGAGGAAAGAAATGCACTTCATTTCACAATCAAGAAAGAGAGCAAAAAGAATGCTTGCCCAAAACTTCGAGTGTTCGTTGTGTGCTGCCAATTGCAACCAGAATGGCACAATGAAAAAAAAAAAAAAAAAAAAAAGACAAACAGAACAGCCACTCTTTTTTTTTTCCCAGCCAAACCAGAAATTAACCAACTAATCAATGAAGGCAGACCAGAACAATATTACACATCAGCCACACAGCCATGTAGGCCTGGGTGCATAAACAAGCTTGGCAGCATGCCATGGAAAGTCTGCTGCTCTGAGCTAGTACAGCTGGAGAGAAGCAAGGTGTGGAGTCAGAAACCAAGCATAGGAAGTTGCATGGGAGGGAAGCATGGGAGGAAGCCTTGGGCTTTCCCTTCAGGGGAACTGTAGCGCCTGTAGGATCATAAAGGCTAGGAGAGGTGTTGTGAGTTTGTGTGCACCCGTGGCAGAGGTTAGATGTGCTGGAGCAGTGCCTCCTGTGTGAGTGGAGTCTGCTCGTGCCCACAGCAGCTCTTCCTTGCAGAAGGCGCCTTGTTTGGCCCTCACCATCATGCTCTGATGATGTTGGTGTCTGCCTCGAGGAATCACCAGGAAAATCTGGCAGGCATACTCTCAGTTAAACAGAAGAAATAATTAAATGTACTTACAGAATACTGAAGCAGCTTTTTACATTCTTCTCTTCCTCAAGAAGAGAAGAAGCTTTTTTTAAGCATCTTATCTGAATGTCTGTAATGCTGCTTTCTCCCACTTTCATCTAAATGGCCTTTCTCTTCAATGCAGACTAATTCCTCCTCTTTCTCCAGACACCTTCAGATACCTTGTCATCTTGAAATAATGTCACTGAAATGCTTCTTCCCCTTCAGCCTGTATGGAAAACATGAAAAAATGTCAAGATCTTAATTCCACAAATAGTTATGTGTGCTAAATGATGTGTCAGGATTTTCCCTTTTCCTTCCTGTTCTGTGCTCCTTTTGTCCTTTTTGTCAGCGACAAAAACCCACGCCATTTTTGCAGTGAGCAACACGAAAATTATGGAGCCTGATTAAGATTTACTTATTGACTTGCATTATCGATACGGCACCTGGGAACACAGTGCAACAGCCACAAAATAAGCCACATTGCATGAGTGCCTGATGAACTCAGTGAACAAAAAAAAATCAGGTATGTATGCTTAATAAGTAGCAGTAGCTCCACTTTGTATTGAAATGTGATGCTCTGAGAAGTAAAACATGCTGAACTTTGTGATAGGAAGGAGATGTAAAGGCAGGGCTTTTGTGGAACAACTCAGGACACTGGTTCAGTTTCCTCGATTGTTTCAAACTCCTGTTGGTGAAGCCATGCTGCATCTAAGCAAAGGACACATCAGCATTGCTTTGTGGGTTCTTGCAAGCCATAATTTGAAAAAGTGATAGCCTAAGAATCTCTAAAAAGATCCAATCAGTGCTTAGTTTTACAGTGCACTTTTCTCATGAACTTTCTAATGGGATTACACTTCTGAAGGATTACTAAGTGTTTTCTTAAGGTCCTTCACTCAAAGCAATACACTAATCACACAGGGACTAATAGATCACTGTTCATACTGCTCCACTGTTTCTCTATGCTTCCTCCCTCTTCCTCTCTTACGCATAAGAGAGTATACAAAACTGTGCTAAATCCCAGGTGCTAAATCAATGGTACAAATGGAGCAATGCTTCCATTTGTTTTGGTTTTGGTTGTGTGTATTTTACAAGCTATACACTGCCATGTATCGCACATAATAATAATAATTACAGAGTAGTGGGAAAAACATAATCAGAACTTGCCTACAGTATTTTAAGAGGCTGACAGTGTTTGCCTGAAACATCCCACTGTGTTTTCAGGAGTTGCCTCGGCTGGGGAGTGCTAAATGGATCCCGCTGACTCACTGCTGATTCCTGCAAGGGGATGTTGAGGTGGCAGATCTGGCTCCCCAGGGACACCGTCTCCGATGTAGGAACAACAGCCTGGAAGTGGAAGAGAAGGGTCTGAGCTGAGCTTCTCATCCTGCTTGTGAGTGCTAATAGTGCTGTAATACACTTAGGCTGAAGGAAGGGTATTGGCAGAAGCAGGAAAAGAATGCTTTGCATTTTGCATAAGATACATATAGGTCATTTGAGAGAGCAGGTAGACAAGGAAGACTTGATCACAACTATGTCTTTAAAAAATCAGCAGAAGAGGCCTTTTCTGTAGAGAGTCTAATTGGAAATATTTGTGTTCACAAGCACAAGTTGGAAGAGGTGTTTCCTTAGACACTTTACGGGCACTTTGCAAAGCCAGCAAACTAGGTGCTAAACTGTAAGAATAACATCTTCAAAGAGATTGTGCAGTTTCTGAAAGTTAAATTTCTGTATTTATAAGGTCTGGATATGTTTGCAGTCTGTGTGGCTACATGTGGACTTGGGGAAAAAAGAAACAATAACACATGGAGTTACCTAAGAAAATCCAGGAATAACATTAAAAATATTAAATCCATCTTTTTATAACTTCCAGACATATTAAATGTCAGATCAACAATCTCACTTTTTTAATTGCTCAAATAAACATTTTAAACTCCTTGTGCAAGTTCATAAAATGTATTGACTTTCAGAGAAAATACTTTTTTAATGGCAGCTAAGAACTTGGGGGTAAAGAATACTGGGAATGGCCACGCACCTATAATTCAGCCAAGAGGGACATTAATTCTTTTTTGGGGATGGTATCTTTTGGAATATACAAGAGGCTGCATGTATTGCATCACATCATTTTGTGGAAATGAAGAACGGTTAATGCAATTAAAGGCACATCACTGTTCTCCTGCTATCCATGTGAGCCCTGTGTTGAGCATCAGAGGAGTTCTGGGAAGGCTGGCTTTTGCAGTGGGGTAAATCTGAGGAAAACTCCCCGAGTTTAATCTTAAGTATTTGTTTCTTCACTTTCTTACAGGTCAATCCTGTAGCAGATAAACTGAACATGTATACTCCATTTCCCCAAAATCAGCATATGTGGGTCCTCGTCCTTTGTCCCAGAAGGATGTATATTCCAACAAATTGTCCCCAGATACCAAAAAATAGAAGTGAAATCTTTCTTGACTGTTGCTTACTCTCCTTGCCCCACTGCGTAACAAAACTAACACAGCATTCTTCACACCTAAAATGCAAGCGTGTGCTAAGGAATAGCTCACCACATAAGGATGCCACACACTATGTGAAAGAAAACTTTGACCCTGATTTTAGTGCTTTAGTTCCCTATCTATAAAATGGAACTAACAATTTTTGTTTTCCTGTGTAGTGTCGAAGTCGAATTTCTTTTTGTAAAGAATTAAGGATAGTTTGGAAAGACTGTAGGGCTGAAGCTCATGGAGAAAATTACACTGGTCACTCTGAAAGTAATGCCACCTATTTATTTCCATGGAAACTACAGCACAAACAAAGAGCACAATAGCACTACTTGATAGAGCAAATTCTCAGCTGCAAAAATCTATTTTTCAGCATACTCACCACTATTAGCTATACATTCTTGTCAGCAATAAACAAGAGCTTGTGTGGTGCACTTACAGACATCTGCACCAGCAGAGGTGACCTACTGTTGCTGTCACCACTGCTGAAACACACACTCCCCTGCGTCACTGTGCTCACATCCACTGCTCAGTCTCCATAAAAATTCAGCAAGTTTCAATGAATGTCATGGGTGCCATTTTT
Source organism: Perdix hodgsoniae (assembly GCA_035772895.1). NCBI lineage: Eukaryota > Metazoa > Chordata > Aves > Galliformes > Phasianidae > Perdix > Perdix hodgsoniae. Next base: position 20,024,337 of record JAPSGF010000004.1, on the reverse strand, counting down.
TCTGCGTGGAGGATTTCAATGCCACCCCTTTGCTTCATATGCATTTCCATGTCAGATGCAATTTTGTCAGACTGCCTCCCTGCTCCACCTGTCGCACAGCAACAAAATGCATCGAGACATTGGCAGGATGGTTTAGTGACTACTGCCACACCACCAACATCTGCTTCTGATATTGTGAGCTAACATCATAAAATAGGAGGCATTACTTTTGGAGCAGCCATCATGATCATTTTGTTTTCGTTGAGGGCCTGGATTTCTGCACAGAAAAAATATCACACCATGTCACATCCCGAGTTAGAGAAGAGCAATATTTCTAGTTGTTTAATCCTTTTGGCCATTACATCACTAAATGAGTCAGGAGTCTCCGGAAAAAAAAGCCCCGCTATCTTGTGACTAATGACTATATTCACTCAAAGAGGTTAAAATAAGGTTATGTAAGGAGTCCAAGTTCTGGCACTGTTCTTTTAATCTATTTTCAGATGTGATTTTCCGGCTTTTTCTTTCTTTCTTTTTTTTTCTATTTCTTTTTCTTTCTTTTTTTCTTTTTCTTTCTTTCTTTCTTTCTTTCTTTTTTTAATGGTAAAATAACTCAGCATTCTGTCATATGGAAATAGTCTGGTTCCATATGTATCATTAGCAGAGACATATGCTAATTAGCCTATTAGAGGGATGGGGGAATTGCAAGGCTGCCTGCATTCCTCCCCCTGGATGCTGCAGAGCTGCCATCCAGCAGCAGTGGGCTGTCATCGCCTGTGTAGGGCAGTGATCAGGGAGGTACAAAGTGCACATTTCACCAGTGAGTTCCCAGCTCTCTGCTGGCAGTGGACCAGTGCTGGGTGGTGCCACAATTTAGTGCAAGAGTTCATCTTTTCATAGATCCTCTTCTTGACTTTCTTTCCTCTATCTCTTTGTTCTTCTCACGGTCAAGCTATCTTCAGTCTAGTGCCCCATCAGCCTGTCCCTGTCCCATGTCTAGGTCCTTGAAGTATTGCTTTACTGATTCTAACCTTATTTTCCGTGACGGAAATCCTTACTTGATTACAAGTAAGGATTAATAAAATTCATCTGGTTTCATTTTATTGATAGGAGCTTCTCCTACTGCTGTTATCTCGGAGGAAAACACATCTAAGCCAGCGGAGTGCTTCTTGTAGGCTTTGCCTACACCACACTGTTGGCAGCTGCGAACGGATGTGACTCAGTGCAAATCTCCCACAGAGCATCCACCACCTTGGCAGCCATCATGTTTGCAGCACTGTAGGTTAAAGCTGTAAGGCTGCAAGTTTTGTTTCCACCACACTGGTTTTGCCCAGCTCTCACCTCTTGTATTGGGAGTTGGCTATTTTGTCACCAACGTCAAAATGAACATGTGCTCTTATAGGCTTCACTTCTAACTGTGTGGGTATTTTGCTTGAAAATTGTAATACATCATAAAGAATAAAGCAATAATTGTGGCACCGAGGCTTCCTCTATGCAGTACAGACCATGCCCATCGTTTGGCCATTCTCTGACTTATAATGGAAAACAGATCCAGGATGTAGTGAAGCTATGCAGAAGAAGCAAAACAAACTCAGCCACAGTGCTTCCTGCAGCAGTCACACAGCTGCATGCTGAGCAGAGGTTTTGGCACCAAGCTGATGAGTCTCTGGTGAAGACATAAAAATCTCCCTAAGACCACTTCTAACAAGAGTATCTGCTCGGTGCGTGTAGTTGGAAGACTGGAACAGATTATTGTCTTGCTGAACGATTCAAGATTCATGTGATTATCAAATCTTAAAGGACTAAAGCGTAAAAATTTGTAAGACTCCAAGACGATCAACAAACCTACAAAAGCTGGAATCGTATGTAAAGGAAAAAGATGTGGTTTCCCATGTAAATGCAAGGTTTAAGATGGTGCAGAGCTAGAATTATTAACCCATTAAGTAGCAGAGAGAAAACAAGAAAATATACCGATCTGAATGCAAAAGCACCAAATGGATAGAAACAAAACAAAACAACAACAACAAAAAAGAGACAAACAAAATTCAAAGGGAAATATGAATTGTCTTAGGTGTAATGAAGAGTGCTCTGCACTTTCAATATGATAATCATGGAAAGAGAAGTCATTGAGCTAAAATTTACTGATAAAAAAATAAATATGAAATAACTTACCAAGGATGCAGGAACTGACACTCAGTGAAAGAGATTTTTCAGGCTTAGAATATTAATGCAGTAAAAAGGTACAGAAAAAGAAATGCTCCCGTGCAGCTCATGATGCAAATACAAGATGGCATCTAAAAAACACCCCACCCAAAATCAAGACCAGTGATACATACAGAAAAAAAAACACTCAGGAAATCAGATATGAAACAAACAGTAGGGCAGTAGTAAATATGTAAAGCTACAAAGACTTCCTCAGCATTATCTAGATAGAAGAACTCAGTCAAACAAAGCCAACCAGAGTACTATAATGGTGGTAGGATGTTGTAAATTGCAAGCTGCCTTCGTTATTCTGACTCCTTTGAGGATGAAGTCAGGAGTGCTGTAGGGTGTCACCATGTGAATGACTGTATCAAATACAAGATAAGCATCTTTCCTTACACGTCATGGCTGCATGGGAATGTGAATGTTTTGCTGCACCCTTCTCTTGTACTCTCTCCTACTCTATCTGATGTTCTTTCTTTTCAGATGCCTGTGATTTGATTCACTTCACTGTTTTCTCCTTTAGAGAGCTTAGGAGAGTTGGCTAGTAATCAAACTACCTTTGCCCAAAACTGCCTTTCATGTGTTCTTGAAACAATTGTGTGAGCCTGGTTCCATTTTACACATGCTATGATTGGAACAGGGAAAGCTAGGCAAGAACCATAGCCATTAAAGCTGCAGACAACTGGAATTCATGACTAAATACTTTCCTGCTTTGGGATTATCTACTTTGGAGAAGCACAAGTCCCATTGCTTCGTGACAAACAGTACTGGTAAGAGCACTGGTGTAAGTCAGATGGCTCCCCTGCAACATCCTTGCCTCGTGTGGATGCAGAAAGTCAGGATTGGCACTTACGATCCCATTTCCAGAAGGGTGTTATTATCATCAACAACAGAAATGTGATTAATTGGATCTACTGGCAGCAGCATTTATTTTTTAGCTTTCTGTTGCACCAAGGAAACACATGGCAAAGCCGAAACTGACCATGATCTGCTTTGAGAGAGTTCAGGAGTGGACTGAAAATTGTCTGGGAATGCAATAAATTATACTTTTCTGCCACATCATTCAGAAGCATCGTCTGATCTCCTAAAGATTATGAGTCATATAGGTAAAAACAATACAGTCATGTCTAAAGATAATTTGATAATTTGTGAGGGGCTTTTATATTAGTTTCTAAATTAGCTGCCAATATTCTACTGCTTTCCCACCATCAGACAGCCCCTGATTTCTAAAAATAATAATAGAAACACACACACGCACACAAAAACAAAACAAACAAACAAAACAGTGTGATGTCAGTGAGTTGTAGTTTGGAGTACTAATTCTTGCAGCAGGGAGCTGGTAGCTTTTGGTCTGAGTTCACTATCACACCAGAACAAGGAGACACCCAAACCAAGTAAAAATGTCGAGTGATCATGTTTGCTGAGTCGTTTTATCACTGTGAGGATGTAAAGCAACTCAAGTAGAAAATGACACTAAATCTCTTGGGAGCGTTTTTAAGGAATTACTGCTAGTGACTCTCCATGATGCTTAAACATGCAATGCTACAGTTTTGAGATACACATCAAAAAGAGGGAATTAGATATGCACAGATGATTTTGTACCATGGTTGAAAAAGTACAGCAAATGAACTAAAATATGAAATCTTCAAATTGCTAAAAAAACAGATAGCAGAAAGGCACAGAAAGCAATCAAGCCAATTATTAACCACTGTCAAGGAGACGCCAGAAAGGCATCTGAGAACAAGCCATATGAAACAAGCACTCAGATCTATCATTTTGTAGAGCTGGGCATATGCCAAAGGAGAACTCCCACCCCCATCCACAAAGTGCTTGAATTATCAGGGCTGTCTGAGCATGCGAGATAGCACTGTAGTTAAAGGCAGTTGGCTCGCAGTGCTCTGATCCCAGAAGCTTTCTGTGAGTGCTTTCTGAAAGTGAGGTGTCTATCCAAAAACCTGGAGATGTCACTGTTTGGCAGACGTGAGCAGGGATATCAAAGACCTGGTAAACAGTTGGGGGTTCATATTAGAATGTGCAAAAACAACCCAAAGCAGACAAAATGTATATAGCATTTGTTTTTTCTGTGCTCTAAAAATGGGACAGCATGGAAATGAATGCGAGCATTGGTAGCACGCTGTCCAGTGTTTAACTGTCAAGTCTCTTGCCTTTTATTATAGAGTACCCTATCATATAGAATACCCTGAGTTGGAAAGGACTCAGAAGGATCATTGAGTCCAGCTCCCAGATGCACAAATCCAAAATTCAAACTGTACGTTACAGAGCATTGTCCAAATACTTACTGAACTCTGTCAGCTTGGGGCTGTGACTGCTGACCCTCAGATTTCTCTGCTCTGGACTAAACAAACCAAGCTGCTCCTCACACACCTTGCCCTTCATACAGTTCACCATATTCATAGCCCTCCTTTGGACAGGCTCTAATTGTTTTATGTCCTTCTTGTATTGTAACACCCAAACATGCACACAGTGCTTGAGGTGAGGCCACTCAGTGCAAAGCAGAGTGTGACAATTCCTCCCCTTGCCCAGCTGGCAATACTAGATCTACTACACTCCAGGAGATACCTCTTTTCTTGGATGACTCAAACTTTGCATTCTTCAGGACAGTCTTTTTAATCTGTGACTGTCCCAGAGATAGGAGGACATGAGTGAGTCTGTGCCACGTGGAAATAGACCTTACAATCATACCCTGACACTCCCTTATTCAACAACGCAGACAAAGCATGCTCACCTTCACCTGCCCACACCATAAATGCTTCCCAGAGCTGACCATGTAGAACTGACCTAGCAGAGCCCTTGATATTGCTTTGGCTGTTCATCCCTCCCCACCCATGCATCTAAGTCTATCTGGCTGCTGGGAGCAGATATCTGCCAGTCACTGCTACAATGACCAGAGAAGGATCACTTCAGTAGGCCTGATATCCTATACCTGGTACCTTCAAATAATGCCCCACGTTTGGCCATTCTATTTGGATGATTTACCATGGGATAGGAGCTATGTGTCACCATCATGTTGCAGTGACAAAGTTTAATTGCTGCTTAAAATTGCTACAGTTCTATTAAAGAGAGCTGCTAAAAATGAAATCAAGTGGTTGCTGAATGGAGAAATCTTCCCTGCAGAAAGCATTAACAGCAGACTGGTGAAAATGCTTGCTGTCAAGATGAATATACACCTTGCTGCTTAGATACTGCAAACAGCAGCGGTAGTGAGAGCAAAAATAGGACAAAAGGAAAACACCTATGGGCTAAAGCCCGCTGCTGTGGGTGAGGAACAGACCCTAGAGAATGGTGAATTAAACTGATAGATCCAGGTAAAAATGTATCAGCACATAATGAGTAGATATCACAGGGCCAGAAGTGCAAGGCAGTTGATTGTCAGAGGGAGAAAAACCTGTCTGTAGTTTAGCATTAAGCACCTGGAAAGTGCACATCTAACGTCTTGCAATACCTCACATACCCAGGGGAAAGCAGCCAGGCAATCCGGCCAGACAAAGAGAGAACATATCCATAGATAGTAGGCTAAGTGCTGTGATACAAACAAGGAAAAGCGTTTGCACTATCTCACATGATTGCACCAAAAGAAATGTTACAGTGCAAGTCACCCATGCAGAGGGTTTATACCGTGGCTGGCTGTAGAATCACACCAGGGACCTCAAACGTCAGAGTATGGTACTTAGTGAATGCAGAGCTGCAGTGGGGGTCCTGGCTGTCAGGCACCAGCCATGAAGGAGCAGTGGTTGGGCAGGCTCCAGTGCCTGCAGAGGTGCCTGTGACATGCTCCTGCCTCTCAGCCAGGGCACAGGGAAGGAATTTGGGTCGAAGGGCTTCTTGTCTCCTTTCTTCTGCCTGTGACTGTGTGCAGAGTGAGGAGCTTGGTGTTTGGGCAGTGCTTGAAGGCCAGCCAAAATGCAAGTGAGACAAATCGTTGGAGCAGCCAACGACAGCAGTAAGAGGTAAAAGGGGACAATGAAGTAAATAGAACTTTTCCCATTAATTTCATGTCAGGATGGATCAAACCCATCTAAGCCCAAGGCTAGAAACAGGAAATATCATGCTGAATATTAGGAAACAAACTGTGGCAGTTAGTGTAATCAAGCAGTTTGTGCTTTATTGTGGAGGGAGCAGAGCCTTACCCTCATCTGTATATCAGTGTACTATTGTAACATGCTACGATCCTTTAGAAGGAGTTCTCTCATTGTTGGCTTGTTATTAAGAGTGTTTATGTTTTGTTTTTAAATGCATTGTTTCTGAACTAAAAATACAGAGAACTCTCTTCTTCCTCCCATCCTTGGGAATAGGAGGCAGTTTCAGGCACTGACATTACAAACAACAGCAGTAGAGCTAACATTCTGTAGTGAATTATTTGGTGACATAATGTGACAGTGCTCAAGAGATTCACACCTATAAAAATATTTTTGTTATTTAAATTTAAAGAAATAAAATGGAGGCTGAGAACCAAATTTAAATATCAAGCCAGGAGTCTCCTTGCTCTCTCTGGGGCCCAGTAGTTTTTTCTGCTTTGAGACATGCAGAATTTACCTTGACATCCCTTGTTTTTGGAATATCTTGAACGAAAGCTGATTTTTTGACAAAGCAACCTGATGTGCAGAGGTTTGTGTTTCAGCACCTCATGGATGCTTGGAGTCAAATGGGACAGATTCTCAGCTGTACCAAATGGTCAAAAAAGCCATTTTTTCATCGGCATGTCTTCATGGACCTAAAGAAAGAGGCCCATTTTGGTAAAACTTGTGTTCTACATCACATGGCATGTGGTATGTTTTTTACTCACTCACAGTCCTCTCCTGTATCTCTGATGGAATGACTAATATTTGAAGACTAGGGTAAAAACTACAACCTGCCTACGACTGTTATTTTATTCACACATTTAAGAGAATGTAACTTCTGTTCTTCTTAATGTCAGCTGGGAAATCAGTAGCTGTAGCACCATGTATATGCTGGGATAGCTTTGCTAGATTATGGGAGTTCCTCATGGTGGTCACCTTGGACTCCGCAAATACTGGAGTACATGCGGCACATCAGACCCCAGCATATCTTGGGCAATGGCAAGAGGCAAGCCACTGCTTCCTGTGTCTCCTTACAGAAAGCATGAAAGATCCCTCCTTTCTTTTAGTGGCTGGAAAGGATTATGAATGGGCCTATGTCTTGAGATGGAAGGTTGCCCGTAGGAGTTGCCATGCCCGATCAGACTTCAAAAATGAATCTTCAAATGCAATAGGAAGTATTATGCTGCATATCTACATCTGGTGTTTTCCAGCTGTTTAGTTTTATCAGGTCTCCAAATCTAAGGATCAGTTACTGACATGATATAATCCATTCTAGGACAATTAGGGAGCAGCTTCAAATTTGCAAGGAAAATGAATGCATTGTAACATGAGTATTTTTTCTAAATTGCAGTGCATGAAGCTACAAATGGAGCGCTAAGATTAGTTCTTGGGAGTGTTTGATTAGTCTAAGGCTAGGCGAGATGCTAAAATTGTCCACTAAACACCATCTGAGGATGAGTGGTGTGTCTAGTAACTGCATTGTTTAGCTTTTATATTTTAGCATTCACATAAGAATTAAGGGAATGAAGAGTTGTGAAGAGCTAGGCCAACTTATGTCCAAGAATATAGCTATGTGGCTCAGGGACAAGTTCAGGGAACTCCAGGTCACCTGAGAGATAACTAGCAAAATAAATAGAGGATCTGGAAGTCCCTTGTATTTTAAATACCATTTCTAATTTTCCCATTCACCTGAATAGTCTCTGTTCAAAATTAAAACATCTGAGTGAGGCAGCCTGGCATATGAAGTGTGCAGCAGGCTGTTGGAATTGCTTCCCTGGGCTAAACGCAGTTTTAAAAAAGTAAATTACAGTGTTTTGACTCCAATAGTTAGTGGGCATTACCATCTGTCCTTGTAGATAAAAGGACCTGGTGCTGGAGAACATGGCATTGGTGTTACCACCCTCACTGATGGCCAGGAAGGAGCAATATGCTCTGTGGTGAGCCCTTGCTCCAATGCAGGGCATGCTGACAGCCCTGGTGTCCTTTATTGCAACAACATTTGGGCTTCCTCCCGTGAAAGAAAGTGTTCCCTATTTGTGCTGTAATTTTGTTCTGTACGTTATGCCTTACTCTGAAAAGAAGATTTTTCTTTTTTTCCTTTTAATGTATTTGATACGTACACACAAATAGAATGTATACCTATATTTATATAACTATGACTAATTGTACTCATTTATAAGAATCCGTGACTTTTATTGTTATGCAGCATGGGTTTTTCATATGCAATTCTGGAGTACTGAAATCTTGTTGTTTTTTATTCTTCGCCGAGGGTGTTTTCCTCGATCAAAAGCATTCATATATCAATGGCAGGAGCATTCAAAGGCATTCATGCCACATAAATTATTCCACACAATACAAACACATAGCATTCACTTTCCTTCATTCATCTTGCCCTACTGCTGTCGTTCAGCTATAGAGCCACTCTCTATTATTTTTTTCCTTTTTTTTTCTTTTTTTGTTATGCCAACTTGGCAGATTTAGGTTGTGCATTAGATATGCTTTGTACTGCATGAACTCAAAACCTAGTTTTCTGTTTCAAGAAAAAGAAACACCAAGAACTTGAAACTATACTTACAGGAAACTCAGATCTGTTCAACTTTTCAGCTGGAAATAGATAGCATTGCTAAAGTGCATGTAATTTGAGAGAGGTTTCAGTGGTCCTTACAACCTGATGAAAAGTTTCCTAAGCCGAAGTTATTTGAAGTACAAGGCATCCCAACTAATCAGATCTGAGTTCAAAGTTTACAACAAAATATGGGTGAGTATCTTCAAGGTTTTTGTCTGTTTTGTTTTGGGTAAATTTCAGTATATTGAAAAAGAAAACATGAATTACTATTTCAAATCCATTTCCAATGGCTTAAAAACCTCAGCTGTTACGCCAGCCTGTACACCATTCAAGCAGACCTTTCTTCTTTATCTCTGGTGTACCTGCAGCTTATCAAATGACATTTTTCCTTCTACTCATATATTATCTCAAAACTGACAGTATTTGTCTTGGAAATGTTTTATTGTTTTAAGTACTTTGGCTTCGCTGTATGCATTTGGAAAGCACATCTGCTTACTAAGTGAAAACACATAGATATTCCCTTTTCATAAAATGTCATTCTGCAGTGAGTAGAACCACAAAGTGCCTTTATTTAGAGTTGTTTTTTTTTTTTTTTTTTTTTTTTTTCCCTCCTCAATTATTGCTAGAGGCTTTCAAGAAAGGTAGCATCTAAATGACAATTGATGAGAGCATTTTCAGGACTGATTATGCTGTCACTGTGGGATTACACTGATATGCACTTGCTATATTTAGTGTCATTGTTCCCAGTATACTAGCATGGATGAGAATATTCAAAGAAATAAGGGCTGTGAGGCCCTTAAAAATATGTCATCTTATGTCTTTGCTGTTTTAGACCTCAATTTTCCCATCATCTGAGTTTTGCTTTGAATCTCAGCAGTTCATTAAGTCCTGTGTGCCAGTGAAATCAAAATTTGGAAAATCTTTTAATGAGCTACTATTGGGGAAGGCATTTTAGGATGATGAATATAATACTGGGTTTTACTGAAGTACAAGTGAAGAAGATTTAGGAGGCTTATATAAAAATTACTGGATGATTTTAAGGAGGGAAGGAAATTATCTGGAATCCTGAGATGGTCCTCTTGGCTTTGCAAGACAGATAGTCTTGCTTCTTCCATGGGAAGGTGGGTGATAGCCCAGCAACCTCCTCACAAGCCCTGTCAGTCTGAAATCCCTCTGCATAGCACACAGCATGATAAACTGAGACTCCACAACCTAAACTGGGACCACAACTCTTTAATATCTTTTAGCATAAACACTTATAGCCTGCTTAATTCTCCCTTTCTGTAAGTGGTACTTCAGCTTCACTGAGATTTTGTGTGCATGGCTTTGTTTGTTTGTTTTAACTTCTACTTCAATCTTTGAATCTCCTCATTAAGAATTATGAACATTTTATAGCATAAACCTTCTCTCAGCCAGGTAATATACGCACTTCCTCTGATGAGGCTGATGACTGTAGCAGGTATGAGAAACTTGATGAGGCATCTGAAATGACTCCAGCTCCCACCCAGATTATCTCCATTAAGTAACCTTAAGTCAACAGCCTTCCTAATACTGCCTATAAAACAATCATTTATATTAACCTTATGCAAAACCAAGACAGAACAGGCAACTCTTTGAAGACCAAGGCGCACTCACTCTCTCCAAACCTTGCAAAGTCAAAGGCCTTTTTTCCACTCTTCTTTTCTTTGATGTATTTACTCCTCCTTACACAAAAGGCACAATATCACCAAGTATTAAATAAAAAACTCTGGATGTACCCTGAGGAATAAACTTGTCCACAGTCCTTGCTCGAAGGCAGGTCCAGCTATACTAGAATGATTCCTAGCATGCTTCTGTCACATTTATTCTTAGAAACCAAGAGTGATGGATATTCCTCAACCCTTTAGGCAACCTCATCCACTGTTTACTGCCTTTATCACTAGACTAGGTTGTCTCTAGCACCAACCCTCAGTCTTTCTTGGTGCAATCAAAATAGATTACTCTTGTCTTATCTCCAAGGAACACGAGTAATTTATTTTCTCTATTTTTGCATCTCTCTTGCCCTTCAAGGCTTTTAATATATCTCCTTAGGTGTTTTTTGTTTGCTTTTTCTAGAAGAACTGATTAACTTCAACCCTTCCTGAAAGGTCATGTTTTCTACAGCCTCAGATTTTTGTTTCTGTCCAACTCCTCTACAAATTTCTTGAAATCTGGTGTCTGGAACTGGTTGAATAATGCCTCTCCAGCAGAGGCATTATTGGCACCAAAAAGATTATTTATTTTACATGCTTTAATAGCAGTTCTTCTACATGGCTTGTTGGAGTCCATTGGAACCTGTGTAACCTGTCTCCATCTTGTAAGCCAAAATTTCCAAAGGCTGAGGTGCAAATCACTTTCCTTTGGTGGACTGCTCAAGACCACAGTGGCCAAAAGCACAGGTGCTATTTGAATATGAAATACAGAAATCCTGAGAATCAAACCAAAGGAATGGGAATCTACTGTAGCAACCATGGTGTCGACAGTTCCTTTCTCTCTGTTTTCAGTCTGTTTGGATTTATGGTATATAAACAAAGAGATCTTAATTTGTCCTAGAAATAAAAAACAACAAACAAACATGCTGATAGCCTATTTAGAATGCAGATACGGCAAGCGCTGAAGGAAGCCAGGAAGTTATCCAAGATGAAAGCAACTGAAGACATCCGAGTCATCCAAAACTGCCAAAGCGTGTGGGGAGTGCCAGAAAGTGTGACACAAGTGCTCTGGTTTTAGGAAGTGAGCAGCAGCAATGGAACAAAAACTTGTCATGTGGGATGCTGAACTAATTCTGGGGTGATTAATAAAAACAACATCATTCTTCACTTACATACATAAAGAAGCAGGCCAAACATGTATCCATTTACTGTGGGTAAGATAGTTCGTCCAGAAAGCGTTCAGGAGCTACCATGTGACCAAAAGAGAATGTTAAGTTTTCAGATGTTTTAAATTAAGAACTCTGGAAGTTAACTTTTTGCTTAACAATGAAATCTCTTTCTAATCCAATGCCTGTCAATTATAAGCAGAGCTACCACTAGTCATGCCTCTCTTAGTGCAGTGCTGACTTTATGAGTTGCACATGGATTGTAAATGAGGGGATAAATAAGATACCAAATGCTCTGTGCAAGTTTACCACAAAGACATCTGGATCTGAGATCCTCCCAGCAGGCAAGTTGCTAATGATCTCAAATGTTTCCTTCAAAGGGAATGACTTGCTTGAGTTTCTGTATTCTTTAAAGATCTACAGGAAGTTCAAATAGGGAAACACTGCACAGGTTTATTTTTAGTCATGGACAAAGCTTCCTTCATAAGAATACACATCTCAGTCTTGTGAAGTAAACTGCTTCTTGGTGATGTGTACTTTCAAAATGCCCATGCCTTCCTGCCTTTCAGAATCAATAATATTCCTATAGAGGTAGCAATATTTCAACACGGCAGTCAGAAATGTCCCTTTCATATGAATTCTGTTCTGACAAAGGATCTGTGTCTGTAAGGGTTAGGTAGGTTAATAGGTTAGGTAACTTGGCTTCAAGGGTTACTCTTCTACAGCCTTGACATTGAGAAGAGATGAGGCACAGCGGAGACAATAATGCTGTGGAATTCCTAACCACTGCTCTGCAGTTCAGCAAATCCTGCTCGATTGCTCTTTGGGACCAACTGCTGCTGGTTTGACTCTCAGCCTTGAGGCATTGGTTCAATTTCCCATTACTGCCCTAGCAGGACTGGCTACATAAGAAATCACAGCAGCTGATTAAGCCAACTTTCTGCTGCTCCAGTAGAAATTAAAGGTGAGGCTGTAAAAACAATAGCCATGGGTGTCCTAACCCAGGTCCTTGGAGTTTGAATAGCCCAAGTGTCCTTAAATCATGGACCACAGCTTTCCTGTGGAGTGGAGCAGCTGTCCACAGTGTTCAGTGTTGATGGAGACAGATCCTGGTACAGAACAGGACCCAGTGGCTTCAGGGCTTCCTTGTACATTGAAATTCCTCATCTTTGAACAGTCTTTACACTGGTGATGGAAGCAGGAACTGTTGCTAAATACATCCTTAGAGCACTGAGGGATCTTTATCTGTTTAGTCTGCAGAATGCACTTTACCTTTTTTTTCTTTAACCCACAAGAGGGGTCTTTGCCTTTAAACTCAGTCCACACAAACATGTGCACACAAAGCATATCTCTTCCCGGAAAGCAAGGCCCCAGGATGGAGGATGTTGACATTGGAAAGATTTCCTAGTCAAACTGTTTTCCTTCCCTGATTCCTCTCTAGGGTCCTAAGTATGAAGTGCATGTGGCAGCAGGGCAGAGAGTGGGAAAATAAAAGCTTTCAAAGGCTTTGTGCTGCTAGCTGCCAAGCTTTGTGTAGTATCTGTCTGCAGAAACTGAGCTTCTTTTGGAAAGTCTTCCTCAGGGAGACCCTTTTTTCCCTAGGGGGAATCAACACAGGCTGTACTGTAGCTGGATCACACTCAAGGAAAGCAGAGCTACTCAATGATACCAGTGCCAGTCCTGCTGCTTTCCACCAGTATCACCAACATGTGGGCAAAGGCTGGCGGCTTCCAGCCCTGCAGTGCTGCCATTAGAGGAGTTTCACATCACCTTCTGGAGGCGCCTCAGATGGGCTTTGGTTGTTTTTTGCCCACTAATTGTATGGAAAGTCAGACATTTGCATGGCAATGTTCAAAGCACCCTTAAACATAAAAAAAAAAAACACTGCAGCTGTGGCAATGAGAGCCTGCAAAAAAGTCACTGTGAATGCTCCTCCAGCTGATTGCAGGACAGAGACATGGCTGGGATCCCCCTCAAAGTTCCTGCACACCCAGACTATGTGCATCTGCCAGCTGATGGCAACACACTGAGTGGATTTACTCACTAGTCAGAGCTGCACATCTCAACAGTGCTCACTAAGACCAAAAGAAAAGAAAAGAAAAAAAAAAGAAAAAAAATAAAACCATGGCCAGAAATAGGTGTGTGCAGCTTCATGAAAATCCTACTTCAGAGTCAGCAGTGAAGTTACCACAGTTGTGGCTTGAGGAGAAAAGTGCACAGATAATAACACAGCACAACTGACAGTAAGATAGCATTGATGTGAGCTCTATGCTAAGCCCCATGGTGATCCTTTGGCAGCACTTGGTGGGTACAAAACACTTGGAAGAGAATTGCCCCATAGGGAGGCAGGAGAGAGCTGGCACTACAGCTTTGTCCTCACCCTACCCAGCCCCTGGGATGTAGCTTAAAGCTGCCAGGCAGCGAATGTAAAGCAGAAAAGAAGCAAATGTGATAAGGTCACTTCCACACCCTGTTCTGTGTCTTCCTGGATTCTCCACGGTGCTTCCAGGTTGGCAGCAGGAGCTGGTGAGAGCAGCCAGAAGCCCAGCTGGTCTTGGTGGCGTCACCTCTCTCCCTGGCATTGCTTGCCTTGCTCTTCCACTCCCTAACTTCCCCTCCGTGCTGCTTCCTCTATAGGTTTGCATGCAACTGACGCTGGTTGTTGGTGGTAAGGGATGGGCAGTGCAACCCTTGTGTAGCCACACAGAGCTAGAGGGAGATGACAGGAGCTGCCATGCTCGTCACAGGGCCATATACAAGCATCTTTGTTCACCAATTTTGGCAAAGATTGGACTCAGTCTGTTGGCCTTCCACCTCTCCTTCTGAGGCTGATTGTTTTCCTTCTGAAAATATGTCACTGAGGTGGGTTTTGATCCCTGTGAATGGACAAGGATGTTTGTGGCTCCCAGCAGGACCCCAGTAGTATTCTGCCTGAAAGAAAAGAAAACAAATCCGTGCATGTTGCCAGAACAGGCTGTGACAACAAACATCGCTGTCCTGATGGGCTAGGGAGCACAGGAAGCCAACGGTGACATCAGCTTTTCAGAGCAGCTTTTGCTTGATGTCACCTGCAGGGGCAACAGCTGGCTCACACACCTGTGCTACCATGCAGGAGCTGGAAAGCTGGTGCTTATTCTGGAGCACACTCCACATTGTGTCTTCTCACACTCCCAGTGCAAGCCATTCATCTCTTCTCTCTTTGCCACATCTTTCACAGTGTGATTTCTCTCATGGATGAAATCCCAGAGTGACCGATTGTAGGAATCCAGTGCTAAGGAGAAACGTCTCCTGTTTGTTGGGAAACACACACAGAGAAACAATAGGTTTTGATTTAGTACCTAGGACATTTCATGGGGAAGCCAATAAACTCTGGCCTCACTCTCAATTACATAACGGGAAGGGAAGGGAAGGGAAGGGAAGGGAAGGGAAGGGAAGGGAAGGGAAGGGAAGGGAAGGGAAGGGAAGGGAAGGGAAACAGCAATCTATAAACTGGCAATAGCCTTCTAAATGCACTGGTGATGATCTGGCTCATTACTGAGAGCACTTTTCTAGAAGGAAGCTGCTGCTGCAGTCAACCCGACACAGAAGGGCTCCATGGGGCTGTTCATGGTGTCAGTAGGGTGGGCACATGACCTCATCCTACTGCCCTGCTCTTCATCCCAGAAAGGTTTGTCTGGCTGCATACAAAGGAAGAATCAAGTTGTGGCACTTCTTTGACCATTATTTTAATATTTATTTACCATCCTGTATGGTGCTCCTAGTGATGAGGAGGACGCAGAGATTGTGGCCAGGGAGGGTACCGTGGCTCGGCCTATCTCTTCTGCAGGCCACAGCCTCACACATGCCATCCCTGCCACCTCTGCTGCCTGTTCCACTTGCAGTATTTCTCCTGGCTGAAATAGCTCTTCCTGCTCCCAGAGGCCTCCCCCCTCCCAGGCTTTGCAGCACTGCTGCCACTTATGTGCTGGTATCTTACGCCTAAGTGCAAACACGATCCCTTGTCTCCAAGTCTAAATCTCACATGAGAACATAAAAATGAGTGCGAACAAGGGAGAGGTCTTGCTAGTTATTGTAGATGGTCACAGCACAGAGTTACCCCTCTGTTAATCTTTTTCCCATCTTGACTTTCATTTCTGACCCTGTTACAAGCCCCGGTTCTGGACTTCTTGCCGTCTCCTCTTGCAGCATCCCCGGTGTACTGGCAGACAACATTAGCTGTCATTCAGCAGCAATTTCTCCACTTGGTGACTCTGCAGCTCCTGGGTGCCACTTCTCCTGCTGATTGCTTTGAAGCTATTTTTTTTGCCATCTCAAAAGTGTTGCTATATTTTGGAATATCTCCTTATTGGGAAAGATAGGGAGATGTTGCCGCTCAGTTTCCTTCCCATTTCTCCACTCAGTTATTACTCAGTACAACATGCTCATTATAACATGCAGCCATTCTTTCTGACCAACATGGACTGCAGCCTGATGATTTCCCACCTAGTACTACTTTTGCTATTGCCTCATTTGTTACTTATTCATTTACTTATTACTGTATGTAGTACATAAGATTCCTGCAAAGCCATCAGTACAATTTTCCAGACTATTTCTGTAGTATCTTTATTGGTAGCCAGCAATATTCATGTAATATTCACTTTGAATACACATATTCTTGAGTCTGAGCTTTTGGCAGTCACAAGTTTACATTTGGGTCATTGGTTCATTGTTGGTTTTGGGACAGCTTCTCCTGTCACATTGCAAATGCTTTTGGTTAGGGATGGGTAAGCTCATTTATTTCAAGTAGAAACAGAGCCATCCCCCTTTGCACAGACTTGGAATGGAAATGGAAAAATATTGGGAGCAGAATAGAACTTCTGCCTTGAAGCTGCATTGAAGGTTTAATTTAGGGGGTTCACTGTGCTCCTCTTCAGATGTCTGTCAGGTAAATTGCTCCTTCAAGCTGGCATTTTTCCTTGGCGGAGAGCAGACAGCTCAGTCTGACTGTAAAGAGGCTGCCTGCTTTCCCTCTGCAAGTAAAACAGGTTTACAAGTTCTGTGGGGCTCAATGAATAAACAACAGGTGGATCTAAAAAGGCACTCTGTAAAGTCCCCGCAAGTGACAAACCGGGAAAAAATGAGTAGGGAACGCACTGGAGATACACCCCCTGCTGGGCAGCCACTCAACCCCAGCGAACACAGGGAAGGAGACGATGAGAGAAAAACCTGATCACAGGGAGCAGATCCTTGAGGTTTAAGACTTTGTGTGACCATCCATACTCAGTCCTAGATCTCTGCCTCCCTGAAATTTCCAGGGTTCTGCCATGAGTCCGCTTTAAATATAGATGGGTATCTGCATGCTTGCCATAAGGATCAGTGCAAACAAGGAGGTGGCCATCTAAAAATGGGACATGATGACTTTTCACGTAGTTGCTAAATGAAAATGTGGCAGCACAGTGCAAGGTGTTAAATTACTTGGTTGTCTTTGAGGACAGCCCCACTTACTGCCTTTAAAAATGCAGTATCTTCCTCTTTATCCTGTTGCTTATAATAGGATCTGCTACTGGTGCAATGGGATCAATCTCCAAAAAGGATTGAACTTTTTTTTAAAGAAAAGAACCTTCAAGAGGAGCCTGCGGTTGGATCAGATTCCATTCTCAGCCCTTAGTCTAACTCTTTCCTAGCCTGCTTTTGTCAGGACTGCTCTAGGCGAGGCAGGGCAGCCTTAGCTGTCCCCACTTGGGGCTGTGGGGTGAGCGGCCAAAGGGCTGGGGTGCACTCTGCACCCCGACCCACGCCCAGCCTCCAGGTAAAGGAATAGCATTATGGTGCCCTGGGGCAATCAACTGGCCCGTCTGTAGCTGAACTGAAATGCCACAAGTCTTTGGCATTAAAGATAAAAAGCCAACACAAACGGAACCAATTCAAACAACATCTCTAATTGGAGGATTTCAGCCCTCTTCAACAGGAAACCCATCTGGCTGCATTTGCCCTGCCTAGTGCAAACTCGGTAGGAAAAAACCTGTGTGAAGAATTGCTGCTCCAAAACATGTCGCTCTGTTCCAGAAAGTGATTCCTACTTTAGTCAAGAATGTGGGCTTGGAGCCTACAAATCCGGGCTGAGATAATGCCTGGGACTGTGCTGCACTCAGTCCCTCCAACCCTGCTTTCTGCCCCACTGCATGTGGTGTCACCCCCCACTGCCTGCCTGCCTGCCTTGGGGAGCAGGCAACACGGGGATTTTACTTAAGGAGAAAGGAAAACAACATTTAATGAGCAGTGAGGCTGAGGGGCAATCCCACGTGGCCAGGTGGGGCTGGTGCCTGCAGTGACAAAGGTACAGGTTGGCCAAGTGCATCCCTGTGGAGTTTTGTGATGTCTTATGAAAGAAGCTCTTCTGTGAAACCAGCTAGCTCACTGCCAGTACAGTTTTGGTATGCTGCGAGTAGTGTTTTTTGCTTTAATTAGTTATAACTTTTGCTACCATTTCTCTGGTTAGCAGCACTGAAGCTTCTGGCACAGGCTGTAGTGCCCACACAGGGCACTGTGAGCAGGGGCTGTGCTGGGCAGCTCATCTCTGCTTGTTCTGAATCCCAGGGCCTGGAAGCCACAGGAAGGAAGGATATGCCAGTGGCTGGATTGGAGTTTCATTCAACATAACCTCAGCTGCTACCTCTTCTCCCTCAGCGGTTTCCTGTGATCTTTTACCAAATCTAAGCCATATGCAGAGCTCACATATAACCATCCAGCTCATATTTAGGTTCCCAGGAAGCATCCCTCCATGTGGATGTCACTGAGTTCTGTACCCACAGATCAGTTTCCATAGTAACTAATGTGCCTCAAAGAGGAAAAATCAGAGGAATTCGACAGGCAAAGACTAACTCGCAGAGGGAGAGAGAGCAGGATAGGCAGTCTGTGCAGTGGTTTGGAGCATGCCATGGGTTTGTGCCCTGTGTTTCAGGAAGACTTATGCTGCTCCTGAGCTGTTCCTCTCCTCATGAGACATGTGGTCACAGCAACAGCTTGGCAGTGTGAAGGAGAACAGTGCCTCGCAATGCTGCACACATACAAATCTCATGTCAGTTTGTATTTACTCATGCACTTGTGAGCACACGGAGGCAGGAGGAAAATGAGTTCTTATTGGTATTTCAGAGAGTTGTCACAGAGCTATTTTATGAACTGTGCAGAAGGCAATACACATTCTTTTGACCCTGGCTCCTCATCCTTCCTGTGACAGTGGAAGACAACAAGCAGCAGAAAGGAACAGGACATAGGCACAATCACTGCAGAGCATCTGATTTATTCTATGCTGTCAACAATGCTGCCATCAGTGGGTATAAAATTATGTTGCTGCTGACGTTCATTCTTGCAGGTGCTGGAGGGAGTCCCTGCTACTGACCCATTTCTGCTTAAGCAGCAGGGAGGGCTATCTCAGAGGGATGTAAAGAATTGGAGAGACGTGTATATTCTCCTTCAGCCATGCGGTATAAGTCAGGGAACAAATATGTCAGTCAAAAACTTATCCAAAAGTCATTTGTGATGTGAATCCAAAATTGAGTATAATTTGTATTCCTCTGGAACGGTAATGTTACGAACATTAATTCTTGGAAATAAATAAATAAATGAATAAACGAACAGTTCAGGAGTCAGGAACCAACAATTCAAAAATGCATGGCAAACTCTGCATTTGTACGCTTGCAGTGGCACTGCAGTGGTATGACTGCCTATGTGCACATCACACTGCCTTTTGTCCTCGGACTCAATAAGGTAATTCTGAGGCAGAAACACATGAAGCACGATTCACATCACCCATGTGCAGCTGGGTGAAGATAGATGTCTGAGTTAGTCCTCTGGACTCTGTCTTTAATTAGTGGATAGTAACAGACATCTTCTGCTGGTGACTCACCCCAATCTATTTCAGGACGCCCATTAAAAGTTCCTGTTTCTGTCTCTTTCCTAAGTAGGGAGACTAATGATTGCGATTTAGGTTCCAACAGCTTTTTGTCACCTTTGGTGAGGTGAAGCCCACCTGGATGTGTACATCCAGTAAAGATCAGGAGGGGATAAGTAGGGATAACAGAGCAGCTTGGTTTGCTAGCTGTTATCCCCGCCCACAGAACAGGCTGGGGCCTGTTTGCTGTTCCATGGCACAGCACAGACTGCACTGTGCAGAATGGGGTTCCACAGTCCAGCTCAGGATGCCTGCATCCACAGTACCCATGGGCAGCATGAGCCAGACTGCCTGGATACTCTGTGGGAGAACACTGCAGAGCGCAGGCCCTATCTGATGGGAAAGCCACAAGGCAGTGGCTGTGAATTATAAAACAAAGTCTATGTGGCAGTGAGGATATGGAGTTTGGCAGCCCTGCCTGCAGCTGGGGGATTGGAGCTTGATGATCCTTGAGGTTCCTTCCAACCCAAGCCATTCTATGATCCTATGACTATCTGGAGGACACACACAGCACTGTTACTTTGGACTTGCTGAGAGCAATGACCAGACTGCTGCTTTTGCCTTGACAGCTCATGTAGAAGCAGCCATTTGATTTTCAGCTCAGATATGTGGCCACTTTTTGCCCCCACAACCCAAACAGGTGGGAGCCGCCTATGGGCAGGATGGTAAAGAGCCACCAGGTATCCCTGCACTAAGTATCCCTGCCCAAGCAGGCACTGGACCAGATGGACCCAGAGGTCCCTGCCCACCTCAGCCAGCCACCCTGCGATCCTGTGACACGGCATCGCTCCCTGTTAGCACAACCTGACACCCAGAAGGAGGCACCAAAACCCCCAGAGAAGAGGCTTCCTCTCTCCATGACTTGCTGCAGGAAAGCAGCCGAGCAATAAGAGAACGGCCACCGAGGTGGGCAGCGGCAGCGGAAGAGGGAAACCAGCCGGGAGCCCACAGGGCACCCTGGCACGTGGTGCGTTTTGCTCTGTGATAAAGAAAGCAGACGGAGCGCAGCCCGAGACGGAAAACATGATTCAGCCAGCCTCCGGAGCGCCCTTCCCTCGTTCACCAGTCTGACCGCCCCGCTCCGGGCTCGGCCGACGCGGGGTGCCCCTGGGGCTTCCCGTTAGCTCCATCTCCATCTCCGCCCCCGCCGGTTCCTGAACAAAGCAGGCGGCTTCGGAGCGCGTCAACACCCCCGTGGCGCAGACGGAAGCAGCGCCGCGGGGAGCTGCCTGCCCGCCGTGCCGTGCTCCCCGAGCTCCCCCTGGTGCCGGCCCGGCGCCAGGCCCGCGCTTCGGCCGGCCATTTTCTTCCTGTTACTGCTGCGGGGCGGCAAGAGCCGCCGTCAGACGGCCCCGCTGCTCTGCGCTGACGGACGGCCATTAGAACAGGTGGAGCGCAAACGGATGCGCGACGGAAACGATGACCTGTCTAATTTGTATAGATAAGAACCACGTCCCCTGTACAGAGGTGTTGAAGTTTCCGTCACTGCGGTTGAGCGTATTCAGAAAGAAAACGCTGAATCTTCTCAGGTTGCTTCCTGAATGTGCACAATTGAAAGCATTTTCTATTGTATTGAAAGTGCAGGAGTCACATCTGTGTAACTCCAACTCGGGTATAACCCCATATGAGGACTGCTCCGAAAGCAACACATCCCATTTCATTATGCTGGCACCTCTGTGTCAGAGGTGGCTGTTGGAAGTACAGCAGTTGAGGCTGTGTTTTGTTACACGTTGTAGCTGTGTGACAGATGGTGGCAGAAGGACAGTCTGATAAAATGGCATCCGACATGGAAGTGTGGATGAAACAGAAGTGCATCATTGAATTCCTCCATGCAGAAAAAATGGTGGCCACTGACATTCATCTACACTTGCTGAATGTTGATGGAGACCAAAGAGTAGACATGAGCACAGTGAGGCGGTGGGTGGTGTGTTTCAGCAGTGACAACAGTGGGTCACCTCCGCTGGGGCAGGTTTTGACAAGTACAGCATGCAGGCTGGCTCTTGTTCATCGCTGGTGAAAATGCATAGCTAGTGGGACTGACTGTGTTTAAAAAATAGTCTTGTAGTTGAGAATTTGCTCTATCATACAGTTTATTGTCCTCTTTGTTGTGGTTTTCATGAAAATAAATAGGAGGCATTACTTTCAGAGCAGCCTACACACGTCATCTGTACTGGTGCTGTGCAAATGAACAGTTCTTACTGTTCTTTTTTTTTTTTTTTTTTTTTTTTTTCACTTTCTTATCTACCAGCACTTTTGATTTACTATAGCGACATGAATTTGGAGACTGCAGCAAAAGTGCTATCAGGCTTTGCATTCCTCATGGGAGTTAGAGAGTGTTAACTCAGATAAGAGCTGAGAAATTGCATCAGATTGGAAGAGGCTGAAGCTTTAGTATTTGATTTTTTTTCCCCTTCGTATCTGATTCATTGCGTGATTTTATTGTCATTGGAACCTTGGGATCTATCGGAGCTCTTAGACTTCAATTAAAACACTGTCATTTCACATGGTGCCATAGGAAATAAGTAGCTCATTGTTCAGGTGTGAAAGAACAGACAGCACGTAATCACACTGGGGCAAATCAATTGTGTACCTATCAGCCCAGATGTTGATGTGCTTATAGTCTTCCCCAGCACAAGGTACCAAGCTTCTGCAGGGTGGATTAACCAAACAGGTTTACCCTGCTTTTGTGCAATGTTGAGGGCTTCACCTTCCCCCCTCTCCACATATTTTTGCATAGCAAAACTATATGGAAATAAAATATTTGACTGCCACTTCCCACCTACATTCTCTCCCCAGGCATGTGTTATCAGACTTTTGTTGGCGTCAGTCAGCCGTATAACTGGGTCAAAGCAGGGACTTTCGAGGCAGTCCTGACCTGCATGAATCCAGTGATGAAGCCTGTTATGGAGCAGTGGCTGGACGGAGCTAATCAGAGCCCGTGCATCCAAGGATATGAGCCCACGTACATCCCACTCCACTTGCGTTACAATGGCCAGGTACAGAGCTGGTAATACACAGTGGGAAGCAGATGATAAACAGGCACGTCCAACCCGCAGCCTGCAGGCCACATGCAGCCCAGCCCAGCCTGTCCTGTGGCCTTCCCCTGCCTCGCGCCATCATGGCGGCAGCTCTGCCTCACCCATCGCTCAGCACCAACCAAACATCAGTGTCCTATTAACGCTGTCTGGGCTGAAGCCAAGGCATGAGAAGGGTGCAGTGCAGTGTGAACTCAAGTTGTGGCAAATGATTGTATGCATGTTGATACATTACTTAAACAGTCTTGTGCACAGTGAAAAAAGCTGTGCTTTTCGTTTTGATACAGGAATCTGAAAGCAGGTTTCAAGATTACAAAACAAACAAACAAACAAAAAAAAAAAACCAACATCAATTTTCTAGTATACTTGCAATTCCATTTTAGCCAACATAAATACATTATCTGCAAATTTTCAGATGGAACATAGGAGTTTGCAATCAGACATTAAACTCAAACATTTGATCATGACTCTTTACCAAACCTTTATAAGCCCTCTCTTACCAGAGAAAGACATCCCTCACTTCACAGTCATGCCTTGTTCATGTCATTGCTTTTGGCAGTATGTACATCCGTGAGCACCTGTTTTCAGGAATGAAACACAGAAGGACCAATATTTTGTGAAAAATCTCTGATGAACACCTTGAAAGCTCACTAACTATTGCAGCCACTGCCATCGAACCAGACTGATGAGTTAGTTTCACAAAAACAAAGTCAAATATACCACTAGTTTTGTGTTGCTTTCTCCTTTCTATGTTTTAATATAAAATATAAAAAATGAAATAAGTTTTTTTTATATATATTGCTTATATACATTAACTATATTACATATGAACGCTACTCCAAAAATAATGTCTCCTACTTATTATGCTGGCCGACAACATCAGAGACAGATGTTGATGGTATGGCAGTAAGGGTTGAACCTTCCTGTCAGTATTCCACAGCATTCTGTTGCTGCGTGATGGATGTCAGCAGAGGGACATTCTGACAGAATGGCTTCTGCCATGGAAATGTGTATAAAGGAAAAGTGTGTCATTGAATTCCTCCATGCAGAAACAGTGGCACCTACTGACATTCATCAATGCTTGCTGAATGTTGATGGAGACCAGACAGTGGATGTGAACACAATGAGGCAATGGTGCATTTCAACAGTGACAACAGTGCGTCACCTCTGCACAGAATACAGGTTCTTGTTCATTGCTGGTGAAAATGCATAGCTAATGGAAGTGATTATGTTGAAAAATATAGTTTTGTGGCTGAGAATTTTCTCTATCATGTAGTGTTATTGTGCTCTTTGTATCTGTTGCAGTTTTTATGAAAATAAATAGGAGGCGTTATTTTCAGAACAACTTTCATAGTTTATATGCAGCCCAAGATAATCCCTCTTCATTCAGTGTGGCTCAGGCAAGCCAAAAGCCTGGACACTCATGTAATAAACAGTCTGAGTTGTAAATGTGCATTGAATTTTGCATGCAACAGATACAGTATCCTAGCAGATAGGCAACACCTGAAGCCACTGCTTCTGGCTTTACACTCCACTATGTGCCTTTGCTCTGACTGTCAAAACGAGTATGTGGTGCTGACAAATGACCATACTGCTGTTTTTATGCTTGTCTTCTGAAGACCAAACTCCCATTTCTAGGTTTACTTCACCCTTCTCATATGGCTTTGGTAAAGTTGCTTAAAGGCACATTTTTATCAGACTAATGCACTGGAAACTTTGATATAGCTTCTACGAGCATCTGTGAATTAACTAACTCCTAGAAGCTGGTCTGTGAGAAAATTGTGTTTGGTGGTGAGATGCGGAAAAGCAACCCAGCCCAGCCTGCACACTGGTAATTCTCTTTTTGCTCTCCATGACCTGGTTTCCACCAGGGCACATTCATGTTGGAACAGGGGGAGGCAACTCGCTCAGCTCAGTCTCTCTCACAGGCTCTCAAGTTAGGGGAAACTGCCTGCTCATAAGAGCAGAGAGAGAGCTCTACAGACATCAAACGTTTTAGTTACGTAGCCTGGTTTGAGCTTTTAAATACAAGCAAGGATTAATACTTTAACACTGTCCACCCACAGTCAAAATTTCAGCCTAATGAGGTTTGCAAAAGTTTACGCACATTTTGGAAGATTAATGAAAGATGATTGGAAGTAAAGCAAGTAGAAAGTAAAAGAGCTTTATAAGTTGTTACTGCTATCTTGATGTTTCAATGTATTTTCCTAAGTTTTATTATGAGGCAATAATATATTTGGAAAGGAGGTATATGACCCGTGAGACAGGGAAATGGGGAACATTGCATAAGCAATGGGGAACTGGCTCCATCTCTTCCTCTCTGGGTAGGGTAAATCCAATAACATTTTATTGATCTGGCTCTCTAACTCACTTTGGTTTCCACCGCCCAGCACACATTTGCAGAACAGTCATGAGGTTGCAGATTTGTGCACTGTCTCTGAAGGGAGAATGAATACTTTTTAAAAATCACATAAAAATTCATCCTTCTTTTACACGGAAGTTTGGGAATGAAATCACTGAGGCTGTTGCCAAGCAAGATCATTAAGCCAGATAACCATTTTAACCTCTGAGCTTGAATCATTTTTCAGGATTTGGGCAACATTCTTGTCCTTGCAGTAGCCTCTCCCTCCTGAGGAACATGCTTCTTGGCTGCAGCCCTATGCTTGCTTTTCTCCATGGAGGTGAGGCCCACTAGGAGAACGATTACTGCTCTCCTCCCACAATGCAGCATCTCAGGCAGTGTCAGACTACCAGGGCTGATGATCTGACTGTTCCTCTGTTGTGGTAAATACATTTTTCTGGAGAATGTTCTTTTGGGATGGTCTTTCAAGCTAAGCTGGAAAATGGTCATCTGGCAACTCTGACTTGCAGCAGCATGTACAGTAATACAGTGCAGTTGCTGGGGAAAACTTTGTGAGCTCTGTGCTTCTCTGGACTAGTCACTAGAGACCGTGGTTTGTGACGGATTTCTTTGCCTTTTTACCAGAACATTTTTGAAAATGGTTTTGGTTTTAGATTGCAGGCTATCTATCTACTTCAGACGCTGTAAAGATCAGCTCTGTTAGCTCCTTCTGTTCAGTTCACTTCTCTGCAGTGCTTTCTGTGGAAAATCTGTACGTAACATTTCTTGCACTGTTCTGCATGAAATAAGTTTTTTTCTTCTGATATGAAAAATTGTTGATTTAGACTTCAGAGGAATGTGAATTCACACAGAGCAGGTTTTTTTAGGTGGGTTTTCATTAACAATCTTCTAAACAATTTTCCCTCAGTATCTCAGCTAAGGTAGAAATATACCTTATTAGTCACCACAACATAATACCTTCTGCCTTATGTGTTTCTTAAACAACATGACTGATTAGTTGTCTAGTTGGACATGAATCAAATAAAGAGGGGATATTGATGCAGTTAGATTAGATACTGACTGCCACATAGAGTCATAGAACCATAGAATTCTTTGAGTTGGAAGGGACCTTTAAGGATTGCATGGTCCAACTGTCCTGCAATGAACGGGGACACCTACAGCTACATCAGGGTGCTCAGAGCCTGGTCCAGCCTGACCTTAGCTGTTAGTATCCTAGGAAACACAATTGCACCATTAAATTGTGTTTCCTCTGCACCAATTAGGGCACTTGACAATTTCTTGTTGCCTCTCTTCTTCTTGTGTATTTGCAATATCTACTCACGGGCAGGGGCCATGCTGTCAGGCATTCACTCCATGTTGGTGGCAATAGGAGGCCACACAGCACTCTGTGCTTGCTTTTCTCATGCTTATTCCAAATGTTGAGGTGGGGGCTGTACACCCCCTGCCGTTTCCTCTGCAAGTGGAGGCTTCATGCTGATGTACATTATCACCATATATAGCCATATATCACTGTATATTACAGCCCTTCTTTCTTGACAGGAGGTGACTTTTTATATCTGATGTGACAACAGGTGTTAGCTCCAATTGGATGTATATTCAAAATGCATTTGCATTTAATTGCTTCACAGTGCAATAAAGATTTGCTTACCAATTATTCCCCTCCCCACTCTTTCTAAAGATTAACTCTAGTTGTTGGTGCCAGCAGTGTTGCAACATTGGAAGAAGGAGGACATATCTGACCACAGGCCCGGATGTGATCTGAGGTCTAGCCTGTGTTGTAACAGTGGCCAGTGGTCACCCATCAAGAAAGTGTTGGCAGCCCTGTTCCTCACACATCATGTAATGTGGGTATGTGAAGTAAGCTGGTAGTGGTTACTTTGTGTTGTCTCCGAAAGTCCTATATCCCTGGGGCCACAGAGCCACAGTTCATCAGATTCATCATCTGGACTAGGAAGTGAGCATTCATCTGGGCATCAAAAGCATCAGAAAAAAGGGTCAGCTCTGTTTGAATCAGCTCACCTATTAACAGAAGGCTCCCTTGCATGTTTTCTTTAAACTGAGTGCCATTTCCCTTATATTTTGTTTTCTACTAAGAGTGAAGGCGTTGGTGATGCAGAAGTAGAAGGTAATTACAGGATCATTACTGCAGTCAGAACATCTTGCAAATAAATTAACGAACTCCACCATCCTCTGAGGCAGAGAGGCTTTGTTATTACCACCCTTTGCAGACAGCTTGCTATTGTTTTGACATGTTTTTCCACATGCAGAAGACAGCAATATGCTTATAATCGGTACACTTTCAATCAGGGAATGGAATGGGAAAGGGATGGAATAGGAAAGGGAGAATAGCAGGTGAGAGCTAAAGCGAAGTTTTCCTGAGAATACACACAGTTTCGTTGGTACCATGGGGTACCCCCATCACTTTGCCAAAGGGCAGCAGGCCTGCATGCATCAGATCCTTAGCAAATGGTGAGGAAAGCTCCCACTGCAGGCACAGAGGTTCAGGGGTATTCACAGGCAAAGCCTATACTAACCACCAGCCAGTGAACACAAAGAGATTAGATAAAAGACTGTAGAAGTAAGAAAAATTACTGCTCAAAGGATCTTTCTGGTTATTTAAGATCTTTCCAAGGGCTTCATGAAAGCATAACTGCAGTTTTCCTGGAAGATACCTTGTAAGGATATGTCCAGTTAGGATGATGGCCAGCACATGTGCTCAAATGGGCAGTGAACAGGGGCCACACTAACTTCTTCACTGTTTTCATACAATAGAGACAGACTGGTGTCCTATGGCCCCCAATTATGGAGGGTATAGAAGAAGTTCAGTGCAGGATTACATGACTGAGAATTAGCTCTGTGATTCCTGGGACTCCCCATACAGTCCAGTGTTAGTCTTCATGAACTTTTCAAAATCATATTTGCAAAAAACAAGTAGAGACTTATAAGTAGGCTGGTGTCAGGCCTTTAGCATTCTCAAAAGTCCACACAAGCCAAAATAATTCAAACACTTGCGCGGAAGTCTCCACAACCCAGCAGTGCATCGTGCTAAGTGTTAACAGTGATTCATTTAGCATCCAAAAATTCATCACACACTTCCATCTCAGCACTAAGGAACACTCAGCCATGTGACACAATGAAATTGAGTGTGCAGTTGCAATCCTGCTCTTTAACGTCACTTGAAAACAATGACAACCTCCATCCATACAAATACCACGAGAGAGCATGACCTCTCTCAGGGAGAAGTGCAGAGCGTTCAGGCTTACACTGGGGAGATGGGATAAGGCAGATGTGGAAACCTTGGCCTGGAAAGAACCTCAAGAATTGCAAAGATCCTGTGCTTGCAGGAAGCTGTGACATGAATCTGATTCCAGCTCCATCCTAAAGCCAACCCCACTATTGTTTCAGAGACTTTTAAATCTCACATTAGATTGTTTCCGTTTTTCACTGAGTATCTTCATGCTATCCAGGTTAATTCTTGATGAGCAATACACATTGTAATTCATTTCTTCTTTTCTTTTGACATAAGCTTCTAATTTTTGTGAGTGCAAGCAGGATGCCCAGCAGAGTATTATATAATATGTTGAGTTGAAATGTAATGTATCTGGCTTTTAGCCTTACTAGAGTCTTCCAGACCTTCCTGAGCAGGATGAATTAATATGAACTTGAAGAATGAATTAAGTTACTGTGCTCTCAGCCTGCTTTTGCTTGATAATTAAACTTCAGAAATACACCTCTTGTGATCTTGTGATCTGATGACAAATACTTTCCCCAGATGTTTCGTGCACATTACCAGAAAGTTTTCCAGAGGAAAATATGGTGATGCTCATGTGCAAAACCTGGCTCAGAGCTTGGGACCCAAGAGCTTGCGAACAGAGAACAGTAGCAGGGACATAATTTGTGTGTGCACTGAAGATTGGATCTGTGGGGAAAAGCAAAGACCTTGTGCTGATTCAGAGTGTGCACAGCAGCCCAGGAAAGGAGGCTTCTGGATTTATTTTGTGCAACAACATCAAAATACACCTAAGCTTAATGTCTCCACTGCTCCTTATGGCATGTTAGAAAGGTCAATGAGAGCAATCCTTTAAAAAAATAATTTGCAATTGCCTAACACACTGATTTTAGAAATGTTCTTTTCACGAACTTGTTCTTTTCTGGCCTCAAGTGATAGTGTCACTGATATTAATTCTTCTGAGCTCATGGCTCCAAGAGAGGGACTGAGGTTGACGGGGCTTGTCTTCATGTACAGCAGGGCATTTGTGTATTTGATAGAAAAACTATGCAATAATAGGAGAGTCATGCTAAACATGAACTGCTCCAAATGACCAGTGTATTACAGTCGACTTACTTTTTGCAAGGTCTGGAAAATAATTGGTTTTCTTTTCTTCTTAGCCTCTCTGCATTCCAACAGTATCACAGCAAGGTTTGTTTTCAATTACAAATAGGTGTGAGGAAGGCAATGGACATGAGCAGAAACATTTTGGCAGGAAGCAACATTATGCTATGCAGAAAACACTCCTCATACCCATAGGTCCAGATAGATTATTCCCCACATTTTCTCTAGCACACTGTATGTTTTATATAGAAAATACTACTTGAAATGAAGATTGCTAGACTGAAATAAAAATGCAGAGGTTTTTTTTTTTTTTTCCTTTTTTTTTTTTTTTTCTTTTCCTTTTTTTTTTTCTTTTCCCCTCCAGAATTAATTATTGCTTGGACAGGGAGAGAGCCATAACAATGAGATTGATATTGGAAACAATCCAGCCTTATAGTACCTGGGGTATACTAATTTGGAGTGGATACTCAGAGGTAGAAAGGAAATGATCGTGCTTTAAAAAGACGTAGGAGAAATGACACAGGCAAAGGATGAACTAAATCTGAAACTATAATATGAAGTTGCTTTAGAAAGCCTAACATTAAGTTTCATATGCAGATGTAAAGCCTAAAAGGCCTAAAAATATATGAAATGTCAGAAGGAAGAAAATAATTTGCAAATATTTGAGCAGGGTCATCACTGGAGATGAAGAAATATTGAAATATTCTTTGGCTACCTCCACGTGAGGAAAACAAGCGCACAGGAAGACTGAGTGTGTCAGAAAAAATCAGGGAAGGGATAGCAAAAGATAGATAGGGTTGTGTAGGGATAATGAAGATGGTAGCTACAAGAGAGAAATCTATAGAACTGAGTGTCATGGAGAGTGCTTTGGCAGAAGGCTGTGTAGGGTAACCTGCACAAGAAATGGTCAGATCTTAGTTTCTATGGTGATGGGTTCATCTCTTGGCATGTGACATCTGATCAAGATGAAATGTGACAGAATACTTAAGAGGTTAGCATGGAGGTGGGCTGGGACTGTGAGATGAACTGGTCTTCTACTCTCAGGGCTGCCCACCGTGAAAATCCCTTCACCTCTCATGTTTCTGCCTCATGTGCCATCTGGCACAAGGAAAGAACACATTTGTGAAAATGAAGTGAGTGGGATAAAATAGCACCAAGGATTTGAAATACTGGAACTGAGACTGAATAAGGAGAAACAGCTGACCAAATACATTGTTTACCACTGTGATAAGAAATCCCCTGGACAGGATGTGCCATGTGAAGATGTGCAAAATCATCAGGAACCACAGTTCCTATGAAGGAAACAAAACAGGAAGCTTGTCATGAATCATCAGTAAGCAGGCCCTTGACAGGTTACAGGACTCAGTCTGCAATGAAATTAATAGCCTGCCAGGGGCTGGGGAGAAGATATTTAAATAGCATCCTAACAGTATCACAGAAGCTTCCAAAAGGCAGACCGAAAATTCAGACTGGTCGTGTCTGCTTGGCAACAACATGTGACAGAGATCAGTTACCACTGCCTGTGTGGGAAGCCTCACTGAATAAACAGTCCCAGGCACTAATTAAGTGCATAGATAAACAAAAAGATGTAAAAATATAAGCATTCTTGGAGACTTAAGAAGCCTTGGGATAAGTTAAGTGGCACACAGTTGGCACTGACAACCTCTCTACGGGCATCAATTTCATTAGCATCCCACCTGTAAGCCTCTTTATACCAAAGTGCCCTATGACCATTTATTAGCAGCACTGTTTAGCACTGCTTATCAAGTGGAACTGATGAAAAAACCCTGATATTTCAAATTAAAATGTCTCATTCCTCTGTCTTTATCCCTTTCCCAAACATCTGCAGATCTCTCAGTTTTCTTCTATAACTGAGTAATTCATATTCAGTAGTACTTTACATATGATCAAGTACAGTATAACTGAGTTAGCTGTTGCTTTTTGTTATGAGTCACCTTGCAATAAGGTGGGGAACAAAACCTGCCATACCTGCCGCTAGCTCTTTCAGTTATAATAGCAGTGACCTCTAGTGTACAGCTCTCAGTATCCAAGTCTGGCATTTCCAGCATACAGAGCAAGGCCATTTTCTACCTCATGGGAAGAAAGCAGCAGTACAAAGTGACTTTTTTGTTTGTTTTGTATTTCACTCCAAAAAAGTAAAAAGTGCTCCCTTGAGACTTCGATAAATAATAGAAAAGTACCATCAGTGTTATGTCTGCCATCGCTTAGCCCTCATGCTCCACAGCATCCTCTTTTAGGTGTTGCTCTGTGGGAAATTCTGTAGCCTGTAGCACTGTCTGCGCTGTTATTTTTCTGTTTTGATAATCTAGATTACCTGCAGTGCAGGACAGTAATCTAGTGTCTAGTAAGTGAAATCAACTGGGATTTGTTGAAATGAAAAGTGCTAATTACTTCTAAGATGAGTTATGCTTAAATTGTTTCTGCTGTAGAAATTCCAGGGGAATCACTAGGAGAAACAGTAATAATCTTTCTATAGCTCTGAGCTCTGCCTTTGATGGAGGCCAACGTTGGATGTTTCCCCACTTGTATTCCTGCAGGAAAATCAAGCACTTCATCATGTGGAACTTCTTGACATTATCTTCCCAGTCAGTGGGGATAGAGGTTGTCCTGACCCACTGCAGCTGCCCAAAGGGAGGCCTTTCATACAAGCCGGTTATCTGTCCAATGCAGATGGGTGGGATGGCTTGGGAAGGACCGAGAGGTGGCCCTAGGTTGCCCACATCACTTTCCATGGACCACTGAGACAGCAAGGATGCCTCCAGGCCTCTCTCGTAGCAATAGGGAGGTCCATATACAGGAAGCAGGACTACGGGGATGGACATCTGGACATAAGAATTTTGTGACCACAAAGCTGGTCTGGGATTTGCCTCTACCACAGAGTCTCATAGTCAGATTTTATACTGGATCTCTAGATGACTGGGGGTTGGACTCGATGATCTCTGGGGGTCCCTTCCAACCCCTACGATTCTGTGATTCTGTGATGACTGGTAGGGGAGCTCCCCCAACCTCCTTTGAGCCAGTTTTCCTGGTTC
The DNA here is from genome assembly GCA_035772895.1 of Perdix hodgsoniae. Taxonomy (NCBI): domain Eukaryota; kingdom Metazoa; phylum Chordata; class Aves; order Galliformes; family Phasianidae; genus Perdix; species Perdix hodgsoniae. The sequence continues at coordinate 19,991,962 of JAPSGF010000004.1, read as the reverse complement.
CATTTTCATGTTCAAGGGCTCTTGATAATCTCAGATATTAATTTATCTGTAAGGACATCAGTGATCAAGGAAGGATAACAACTCTTCCTAAAATTATGTGATTATGTTTCAATTTGTCTGTCTTGACAACTATTCCTATTCAGTCGTCACTGATGTTTTAGCATAATTGATAAAAAGAAAACATATTTCAGGTAATGAGGAGGTGAGTAGTGGCTGCATAAATAAGCTGACATCACCAGCAAATTGATCTCTAGTTGGTGAAGTTACAGAAAATCTGTGGGGAAAGGGTCAAGAGCTGGTCGCAAAGGGAAGAAAACATGTTTCAGTATGGTTGGCTTCCTGCTGCAAAACATCCAGTCTTATTGCTGAAGTGTTCCAAAAATAGACAAGCTGGCTCATTAGCCTTATGAGCATTTAAATAGAAGAGGGATCGTTACCCAAATTACATCCCTTAAAAGGGACTTTCACACTGGGGTAAACTTAAAAGAGAACATTTACGCAAAAAGCAATTTTCTTTGCCTGCAATCTCCTGTATTCCCCTAACTCTCATTGGAATAAAAAACTTCCTCCCTCTCCAGCCTGATTCTCTCTCTTTTTTTTTTTCTCCTTAATCCAGCTGTGAAATCATAAAGCTCAGTGTTTATGACAATAGTTTGCTGCCATGGCAACAGTTATGTCGTCATAAATTTAGCCATATGATATGACCTCCCTGGCTGCAGGAACAAGTAGAGAAGGAAGATATGCTGGAAATGAGGCTTTGTTTAACCAGAAATGTCTATTTGAGGCCCCTTTGCATAGCACACACAGCAGCCCTTTAATAAGAGGACATTTGATACAAACTGTGTACCTAATTACATACTGCTTTATTATGCCATCTGAATTGCTTTTGAATGTCACCTTTGAATGCAAGCTCTCTTTATTGCTGAACATTCTGAATTCCCAGCATCCTAGCACAGTGCTGAGATGATTTCTACAACCTCAAATCATCGTCCTCCTGGGCAGTTCACTGTGCCCTGTAGCTTTGCTTGCTTCCTTCTTTTTGAGCTGAATAATATTTTGAAAAAGGAAAAGGAAAATCTATTATTTGGCAGATGTTGGAGGCAATCTGCTAGGATTCTGGGACACCTCTTGCCTCCAAACTATACCTGCAGCCCTCTCATTATCTTTGTACAGACGAAGGGTGTTTTGTGCACTGTGTGGCCATAGCTTAAATATGCATATATGGACATAGCTGTCATGCCCTGCTGCAGCGCCCTCTGCCTCCAAGTGAGATAACCTGTACGTATACGTACACACATGCAGTTTCTCATGTGGAAGGTGCTGTCTAGATATAAAAACTAAACAGCAGAGGGCCTGATGAAAGACAAGAGCAGCATGATCTTCTCTATGCAGAAGCAGACATGAGGTTTAGCAGCTAAATCATACACAGTTAGGTTCTCTGTCTTTGCTCACCAAGCCTGTGTGATGTTTCCCTGTTGATCTTTGGCCTTCTGGTGGATGAGCTGTGGCATCTGGAGCCTTGGTGCCCCCTGCTCCCCAAGGGGTCCCCAGGAGTGGGCTGCTGTGTTTCATCAGATTCCCTACTAATAATTAAAAAAAAAAAAAATGGTCAGAAAGCCTGCATTGCAGCATTTGGGTGTAGAAAAAGGCCATAATTAGGGAAAGGATTAAAAATTGACCCTCAGCATTTCTAAATAGCAATCTGCTGTTTCCACAAGAGATGATGCTCAGCTTAGACATGGGGCAGACTGAGTCTGCTGAAGCTGTCAGTGGCAGGAAGGTCCCTGGCACATATCTGAGTTGGTTAGTGTGTTGCTTTAGATCTCCACTCAGAGGGAACTCACAGCATTTTCACATGTAATTCTAGCCTCATTTTCTCTACTTGTATCCCCCTATTCTTACTCTGTTCTTGATAAAAACACTGTAATCTAATCATAGTGCAGTTGAGGAAATACCCTTCTACACCTCCCTGACCCTCCCCGCATGAATATTCTCAGTTTTATGAACTATCTTCATGAACTGGTAGATGTTTAAATCTTTTGTCTTTTCATCTCTCTCTTGAACTTCTTCCAAAATTTCTCTTTTCAGTTCTGAAAAGATGTCCCCAGGTGAAAGCTGTGTTTGTATAAAGACCGACCTGCAGCTAGGGAAAAGCTTCCACCTGTTTTACATCTGAGCAGTATTTTTGCTTGTGATCCACCTGCTTGTGTCACGGTGCAGCCCAGGATCCATCATGGAAGCTGGAATCCATTAGTCAGCCCAGGATCCATTACCTTCTAGGCTTGACTGTGCAGTGCAAGCAACATCATACAATCTGTATTTATACATCTGATATTTCCTGTAGACAGCAAGCATTTCACAATATCGTTTTAAATCTCAGCTTGACTGCAGTCTATTACTTAATTTATCTGGCTCATGCTGTATTTTAAGTCTCCCCTCCAAATCACTCCTCAGTTTTCTATCTTCCACAATTCCTACTGTATACATTTCCATATGGTACTTTCATAACATATGAAAGTATCACATAGAGGTGAACTTGAGGCTTTTATCAGATACATCACATCGCTTTTACTTATCGCAGCACTGACTTAACTATTAAAGCTGTCCCCTACATTTGTGATTCCAGTGGAATCCCTGCTTCAGGAAAGGCTCTTATTGCTACATGTCCTCCATTTGTCAGACTACCCAAGCATCTTTTATGCTTAAGTCCTACAGAGCCACTATAGCTGGCAGAAGACGTGCTGTGTGAGTATTCCTACGGCTCTCCTTCAAGCCTTGCACTGATTTTGGGATGGTTTGTGAGCTGCTGGGGTGTTCTTTTAATGTGTTACTGTTTTCCCCTCTGGTGCTAAGCAAAACATGAAGGGCTCGGTCCTTTTGGTTGCTGGCAGCGGCTTGCAAAATGCAGATGTACAGTAAATGACAGGCCTTGTGGGGGGTGTTGAAAAGAAGCAGTGGTGGGAAGCATTTCAGCTTAAGGAGAAACAGTGTGGGTGTGGTGCAGTACAGAAAGAAAATTGGATAGAAAATGAAACTGGGGAGTGAAAACATATTTGTAACAGGGCTTTGAAATCTGGTTGTGGTCTGAAATGATTTAGAGCCATAACTATTTCCTGGGGCTTGCATTTCCCATAAGAAAGAACATTTGATAGCAGAGCAAAAGGTTTGTTATTTCTGAACATATCCAGAGAAAGCCTTATCATTCCTGTGGGAGAAAACAGGACACTTGCTATACCCTGAACATGGCACGGATTTCTGGCTATTTTCCATGCCATGTGTGATCTTCTGAGCAAGCTGGGAAAGTGAGAGCTCAGATGAAGAGAGATGTACCCTTTGCAGCAGGGAGGAGACAAGATCTCAGTCAGGCAGGCATCATATTTTGTGAAGAACTGTTAGGAGAAATAGGTGTATAAGAAGTTGATGGATGTAACTGTTGTACCCACTAAATTTGTCACAAAAATAGGCACTTTCATCTACAATCTCTGTGCTTGTTCCTTAGATAGAGTTGTTTACTCTGAAAAAATATAATCTAGGAGAATGCCTGCTTACTCGTAAGTGTTATGAGTCTGGGAGAGAAGTTTGGCAGGAGTTTAGAGTGAGACTTATACCATGGTAGCCAGAAAACATAAACACAGAGCAATGGTACCACTGTGCCTACTGCTCTCTGCTTCACCTCTTGCAAGCTGCACTTCACTTTCTCTGTCACTTGAAATACATCCATTGCTCAGCCTCCTGATGTGCAGAGAGCCTGTTCTACAGCCAGATAGAGGAAGGTCTCCAGACTGTCAAGTTCTCTTATTTAGACCAACTCTTGATCATATTTAGCTACGTATTTCCCTGCTTCTGCTACAGAACATTGGATAAGCGATCTAAACAAGTGCATTTTCCCACCTTCTACTTCATAAAATTGAAGTTGCATTGGTAGCAATATTCGTGCAGAGTCTCTGCACTTCATTCTCTAGTATTCTTGGGGAATACAACTTAAGAAGCCTATATAGTTGACGTAAGTGAAGTAACTCTATATTGGGTAGGAATAAATCTTTATGCCAATATATCTAATCAACCATCTCTCAGTCTCAATATAAAATGTGGGTCTAACTGCAGCACCAAAGGTGCAATATCCCCTTGCTGGGCAGTTTGGCAGGCATCTTCCTGCGGTCAATGGGAAGCTGGTAGATATAGTTTGCTGATCTCTAATGCAGCCATTTCACTTCCTCCTGCCTCTTTCTGATTCTATAAAACAAGCTAAGCCTTGGATGTCACTTTCCCAGAACATGATCTCAGTGGTTTAGGAAAATCTGGAGTTCTCTGTAAAAAGAGGTTTTAGAAAATGGGAAGTGTCCAGCTGGACAATTTACCCATTTGTCCCTTTGGAGTGTAAGATTATGATGGTCACTGTTGGGCTAAGATACTGCAACAGGATGAGAGACAGCAAAAAGTTGGGCCTGGAGGCTGTACAGGGTGAGTCAATAGGCTGGTGTAACTATGGTGTATGTTTGTGATAGCATCCATTTTTCTTCTTCTTTTTTGCATTCTTTATCCTCTTCTTTTCACCTGAACAATAGCTATGTATGCATTAGAAATACCATGCAGCACATCTGATGTGTGTATGTATACACATGTAACGCTTCTATTTCTGGTGCAGTAAGCATCGTTTAGAAGTGCATCATTTGCTACTAACACCTAGTTTTCAGCTGTGACACTGTAAACTCCTTCATTCCCTCCGAATACACTGAGTTGATGATAATCCAAATCAGAGAAAGAAGGAACCTCTCAAGCTGAAGCATATTTCTTACCTCCCCAAACCATGACCTGAGTTTCCTTTGCAGCTTAGAGGGGAAGCCTAGTGGCTTCTACGCTTTTGAGATGGTGAAGGGAGCAGCAGCCACCCAGAGTTGCTTGCAGCCAGGCTTCAGGTCCCTGGGTGGTGTGGAGACAACCACTCGTGTTTGCCCCCATCAGCCTGCTGTGGTGGTGATGTGCTGCAGGGGGGAAAGGCTGGGAAGTTTTGTTTCATCACAAATCTTTTTTTAAGGGGAAGGGAGAAGATGGAGAGGTGCTGCAGGACTTTATAATCTAAAACTGGATTTTCCCTGAAGTCTAACTAAAAATAAATTAGTTAATATTACATTCAATTAATTTTGCCAAATTTGAGCAATTCGTTTAATTAGGAGGGAAGAACTTAATCTCACAGAAAACAGACAATTTCCAAAGGCTGGCAGAAGAGTATGCCACAAGAGTATGTCCCTATGAATTGCTGTGAGATGAGGGGTATGCGGGCTTACAGGGGAAATATAATGACATGTGAGAAGCTGAGGCAGCAGTGCAACGTGAGATATTTAACCTTGAGGATGTGGCATGTGCTTTTGGGAGGACAGGCATTGTGGAACTTCTCATTTCTTTTAGGGAAAGAAAGCAAGAAGCAGAAATATTATGATAACATTTTCATGTTATTAGTAGAGCAAGACACTTCAGTAGAGTGTCCTTATGCACATGCTGGTGAGTGGAAGAGGAACTGCATCTCTTCTTGCCTATTCTAAAAATTCCATTTTCTTGTATACTATGCATTTGTTTCTGTTTTCTGTCTGTTGAGTTGCAGAAGTGCTTGGTCCATACGACTGTACAACTGGAGAAGCCAGTTTAGTATTTATTCCACTCATGTTATTTGAGAATCTGTAATAACACAGACAGGGATCAGAAGTTCCAAGATGAATCCAGCTGTCTGAACATGGAACTGCCTCTTTCTGAATGCTCCCTGACGTAGCCAACATCTGAAATGCTGAGTATCTAAATACCCTAAAAGAGCTTCAGGAACCAAGATCATCCGAAAAAAAACCAACCCCAACAACCCAAAATTCAACAAATCAACCAAACAAAAGGTGAAAAAAAATGCAATACCCAGTTCTCTGTGAGTTTTCATAACAACAGGGGAGTGTTTTTGAAGATTTTCAAACCATTCTTCTCTACAGGCTTGCATGACAAATCCTACGTGATGAGGAGTCCAGAAAATTATCAGAAGTTTTGTGATCTTTGGTGTTTTTTCTTAAAGTCTCAGTTTCTGTGACTAAACAATTCCTTGGGAATCTTGGCTTTCATTTCTGGAAAAAGGCTGTAGCCCTTTGGCTGCACAGCCAAATTCAGAGAATGGCAGTCTAGAGACTGAGTAAGCAGGAAAATAATAATGAAGTTCATTTTTAATTACCATGTGCTTTTCAAAACAATCTTCTATGAGTTTTGATGTTTGTGGCATGATTGATGAGCATGATAATTTAGTGGTTTCAATTAATGTTAGGGAGGATGATGCTGGGGACAAGTGACTGGGGCTCAGATGCTGCTCCAGAGCTCAAATCTGTAACTTTCCTAGGCAAATTGCAGAGTTCCACTCCCCTTTGGTAGAGGAGAGCTGTTGTCCATTTACCCTAAAGGAAAACATGAGCTGGGGCATCTGAAGTGGCTGCTACATTCATTTTGAAGATAGGTCCCCCTTGGCCCAAAACTATTCTTGTGTAAATTATTAATTTTTATTATATTTTTTAACAAAAAGGCTATAATTTGCAATTTGTTTTTTATGCAGTGCTCTGTGATGCTCGAGGGCTCCCCTGAACGCCTGCAGGTACAAGAAGGATCAAATGCTGGAGTTGCCACAGATTTGGGAGAAATGAGGACTTTGGGCTGGGGCTGCATTGTTCTTACCAGCTAAAAGAGCGGGCAATACCATTGCCTGTACAGATGTGAAAAACCCAAAGCATGGACTTTATCTGCAGCACCAAGTGTGAACATACACTAGATAAAAGAGGTTGTACTGATGGGGCTCTCCATTATTTGTAAGATTTGTTGTGAGGGTAAGGGCCAAGGGAGAAAAGGCAGGGAATATGAACAGGTGTTATTACACCATGCAGTACTTCCTAAGACTCAAATCTCTTGCTGCAGCTCCTTTTTTTTCCTTTGAAACCACAGCAATGCTCACAGAAGAGACACCTCTGTAGCTTCAGAGGCATGGTACAGCTGAAGCTAAATTAAATGTATTTCTATTCTTAGCAAAATCAGCACCTCACTGTTTCTTTTCCCAGATTGCCACTGATCAGATGAACAGCCCACTTTACTAACCTATTTCCACTATGAAAACTATCCATACATTATTAATATTCTTCCTAACACATTTAGAACTTACTTTTTCTTTAGTCACTCAGCTCCTGAAGATGTCTGTGTGTGAATTCTGTGAAGCCAGCTTCCTGCCCACCACTGAACAAAGCATGATGGTTAGACTTGATGATTCTAAAGGTCTTTTCCTTAATGACTCTATGATTCTGTGCCGGACCTGCATCTAGCTCTGCCCCTGTTCAGGGCTCTCTTGACACGGGGTGTGTGAATTACAGTGATGGTTTGAAATCCTCAGAGAAAGAGGAACCATTTTTGCCCTCCATGCTTGACCACGTGGCTTGATAGCTGCTTAGACATCAGCTCAATGGCTTATCTCTGGGATCGAAAAGCTGCCCGTGTGAGGAATGATCAGGATTCATGGCACAGCACAAATATGTCCCTCTGTGAGTCCTGACTGCTGAATCTGCGGTGCTTTAGGGTGGGAGGGCAACGTACCCCTGTGTCACTTCTACTTTTTCCTCTCCTACCTGCTGATGCTCATTTGGCAAGAATCCTTCTTGAACAAGAGCCCCCTTATTCTGATCCAAATCTGCAGTTGCTGTTTGGAGCGATTGATGCTATAAAAAGGAACCTTCAGGGGCTGTCTCTGAGCTGCAGCCATCTGAGAAGAGCACAACAAAGCCACCTTCGTGCTCGCTCGGCTTTTTTCTCAAGATAATCAGTGCCTATATCATCCGCAGTGCTGTTTGGCTATTCCAGCCAGCACTAACCACTCGAGCAACTAGAACTGTTGGCTATGATGGACTTGATGTGGGATGTGGGACAGTGACTCTCTGCTGTCTCCAACCAGATTCTCCACCTTCTGCCAAAAGAACAGTTTGCTGTAGAAATAATGGATTCTGCAGCATGCAAGATCTTGGCAGGACACGGTGGGAACTGGAAAATATGGCCTCTGCCTCCTAATGCTACATTCAGCCCAAATTACCCTCTTGTTTCACAGTGCTGCCACCAAGCCCATGGCCTTGCAGTTTCCTGCCAGCCTCACCAAGGCCATCACCCACAAAAGCCTGCACAAAGCCAGGAGACTGTGACAACAACACTCAAGCCACAATCTTGGTGACCAAGTGGTGAAGGTTAGTGGGAAGCTATCAGCACACAGCCTCCCTTTGGCTGGTTCATTATCTCTCCTTGTTTTTCCTTTGCTAAATGTACACCACAGGCATCTCCCAGCCCAGCAAAAGAAGATCCCCTCTAAAAGTTAAAAACAAACAAACAAAACCCAGAGATATGACAAAAAGCCCTAATTTTTCTTTCATCCTCCAATTTCAAACAAGGATGGCCTACCTGAAGAACAGTAGCACTGCAATTCTGAAATATCCAAACCTGGGAAGCAGGTAGTGGTTCCTCTGCAGGTGTGCTGCTGGTGTCAAGGCTCACGGGGATGACAAGGGGGGGACAGAGGTAGTGGGGCTGTCCTATGGGACATTTCAGCAATGAACTACTGGGAAGCAAGGAACATCTGTAGGAGCTTTTTTGTTACTAAGGTTTTTTTGCTATTATGTTTTTCCAACAAATTCCAATAAATAAGTAAATGCCTCAGACACCTTCAGAGAGAAGTTAATATGCCAGTGTCAATGGCTCTGGGGCCAGGAGGGATCGCCCAGTTCTCCCTGTATTCATCACTGCACAGCTGGACGCATATGGAAGGAGCAACACAATGGAGCTGGGAACAGTTACATTCCCTGGACCATTACGTCTGCCAGGACTCAACCTGTCTGAGTGCTTAACAATAGCTCCTGTGTTTCTCTTTCACCAGGACAGAAGTTACTGCTCATACATGGATTGTGATGCTGCCGAGTGCTTCAGATTCAATTTTATCTAATCAAGATTGAATTTCTCTGCTGCTTTGACTACTTTTCTCCAATTTTATGTTCTTGCCAGGCCAGGCTCAAGCCCTGCAGGTACTTAGGATTGGAACTAGGTGTATGGCCAACAGCTGCTGTGCACAGCTGCTCTCCAGGTGGAAGCTTGTCCTGCAGTGTTCAAAGAAGTGAGGCCAGGGGTCCCAGAGGCCAATTCTCCCAGCTGTCCTCTTAATTTCATTCAGACATCAGGTGCTCCTAGGGTATGATGAACACACTAACAACAGTGCTGTTTATTCTCCTGAACTCTGTGTGCTTTTTTCCTAGATGTTTCAGTGCAGCATTGACATTCAGAACTGCAATAAAAGCCGTTTTCTTTCCAAGTGCAGCAATTTCTCCTGTCAGGAAGAAAGAAATGAAAGAGAATTACGACCAGGTTGTTTTGATGGCATCAGTGGCGTCTGTGACAGCCATCTGTAGTAGGGGATAGCTCTAGCCAACAGCAGCTGTGTTCCCTCGGTGGTGGCTTGCCAATGTGTCACACTGAGCTTGCGCAGGTTTCTGACCCCAGTGGACCTCTTGCACAATGGTCTTACCCCTTTTCTGAGGTGGTTTTGGGTCTCAAGTAGATGCTTAAAGAGAGTGGGGTGAGTTTGTGTTCAGGAAGGACTCATGCGATGCTCCAAAGCATTTTCTGCCTTTGGAAAAGCAAGTGGACATCTCCAGTGGGCCAAGTTCTGTGCTGCCATGGCCGTGCTGTTTGTAGGATTCCAGCTGGATGCTTTAATGATATCTGTTTCCATTAGATCTAAAGAAATTTTAGTTGATAGTTGAGTCTTAACCCTCCACACCCAGTGCACAATACTGGGATATGTTCAAGGCAGTGCCCTTGCCCATGGCAAGAAGCTGGAGTGCACTCTGTGCTTCATTTAATGTCACTTTCTTGCTAATTTCATAGCTGGGCACCAGCTATGTGTGGGCACCCCAAGCTGTCTCCCTTCATGCTGGACCTTGCCCTGAATCACAGATATGACTCAGGGAAGCAATTTTGCCTGCTTTCTCCATCACTGTTGTCAGGCTCCAGCTGCAGGCAAGGCAGGAGCAGGTTCCCTGGGACATTTTGCATGAGGTCTTCATGGAGACGAACATCTCAAACTAAGAAAACCTTTCCAACCTTGCCAGTTGTGAGCTTTTCTGATATTTTTATACAGAGAACAGAACACATGGTCAGCCTGTGGTGGCTTCCTTTAGCTACCTGTTGGCTTCAGATAGGAGATTTGCCTGTGTTCTGACATAGCAAAAAGAGCAGCACTCTGCAACGTGACAAGACCGCCGTAAGAAGAGGACAAGCTCCCCATTCTGAATACACCAGCTTTATCAGAACAATGATAATCCATACATTTCTGAGGCCTGAACATTCCATTTGATTGACCCTCACACTGACTTAGGAGCTAAAGGCAATCTGCAAGGTCACCCAGATGGTGGGATGGCCCCAACCATCCATGTCACAGAAGTGCAGGAAGCAAGGCCAGATGGGAATGGGAAATCACCTGAGGAGTCTCAGAGCTGAGCTGTGCAATACACTTGGCCACCCACAGCAGCCAGGTGCAGTGTTTGGCTGAGGCTGTTCTGCAAGGAGGATCCCCAGACAATGAAAGGTGCCCTTCTCTGATCGGATGTCTCTTTGTCTCTTTGCTGCCTCTATGGTTAGCAGAGAGAAAAAGGTATGGAGGTATTCTGAGATGTGATTCATCTCCTCCTGAGGAAGAGGTGTCCTACTGCTCAGAGGAACTGCACTGAGGAAAAGCTGCCCCCCACTGAGATAGACGGGTTCCAGCTCACTGGGAGCTGCCAGTGTTGGAGGACATCCCGGGGAATCTCACCCCAAAAGGCAGAGAGCTGCCACCTCCCTCCCTGTATTGTGCTGTAGTTCATCCTCTGGTAAATATTTGTGTCTCAAGGATGTCTGGATGGGGCTGTGGATTACCCAGATTGCTGAACTACTGCAGCAAAGTAAACAAATATCTGAAGCAAAAAAAAAAAACCCACCAAAAAACAGAAACAAAAACAAGCAACTGCTGTCACAGGGTTTTTTTCTTTTTTTTTTTTCTTTTTGTTTTGTTTTGTTATTTTTTCCCTTATATTAAAGAAGGGTTTAATTAAGAAAAAAATCCGACAGATGGCAGGACAGTACCTAATACAAGATAGATAGAGCACTTCTGTGAATTTAAGGTGGTTCTTTAACAGTCCTTTCTGCAAAGCAGAAGTGAGAGCCACGGGTCTCGGAGACATTACTCACTGGTTTGTGTGGGCATTTCTGAATCTGAGCTAACTGAGAAGCCTCCTGCCTTCACCATTCCTGTCTCCTCCCTTTCCCCTCTCCCTTAGGCTGCCCCCAGCTGACCCCGCTGCTGCCTCTCCTCTCTTGGCTTGGTGGCGAGGGGTGGACGGAGCACTGGGTGAAGTGAATGGACACAGCTGTGTGGCGGAGGTGGTGGTTTTCATTTCCCTAATGATTTACAAGGAATTCTGCTGTAGGCTTGAAGAAGAAAGGGCAACTATGTGGCTGAATTGCTGAGGTAACCATCCCAGTACCATGTGGCAACATTTTCTCGTAAGCCCGGCAAGCTTGCAAGCCCTCTGGAGATTTTGAGCTGATGTGGGGTTTTGCTTGAACATTTTTGGTTTGATATTCTAAAGGAAACTGAAAATAAACCAAATCTGGCTGTTTAATCTGAGTTTCCCACGAATTTTTGCACTCTTTCATATGTGTAATCTGTGGTGAGATTCTTAAACAGTAAAATAAAGGAATTCCACATTATTTTCCATACTTTTGCAATAAGGAGGAAAGGAATTTTTTCCCTTGGATACTGATCTACAGAGCCTGAGAGACACAGTCTGAGGACTGGGGTGGGAACTCACTAGCTCATGCCCTTTCTGACACGCTGTGTGTGATAGCCAGAAGATAGGCTGCTGCCTTTTCTGAGAGCCCCTTGCTCAGACTGGATGTGCCTGCCCAGCTCTCGCTCTTCATGCTCCTTGCTGCCAACTCCCATGTTTCTGTTGCTTTTGAGAGCCCACTGTGGGGAATTCTCCCCCTTGTGACAAGCACTTGGCATGAAGAAAAACAATTTACGGGTATCTCTGCAAAGGCCTTCAGACACTTTCCCCATGGAATGATGAGCTGAGTTTGTCTTTCAGGTGATTTGGAGCCAAAGTAAATCTGGAGATAGCAGTGGAATACACCAATATTTAGTTGAGATGTTTCTTAAAATAATAATAATAATACCGACTGAAAACAAAATAGAAAAAAAATCCCCGGTTGGTGTTTTGGGAGAAAATACAGCTCTTTTCCTGTGTCTCTTCCATGCTCTCACCTCAAGGAGGCCTTGAGGAGGATGTTGGCCGGGACCTTGTTTTCATTTCCATCAGGAATGTTTTTAGTTGGCACACAAACTACGTGTGCAAAGCAGAGGAGCTTGGGAAGCTGCTTTATTCTTTCCTCCTATTGGAACCTCCTCTCCCTCCTATAAATTGGAGTGAGACACCTATAACTGACAATGGAAACCCTCTGAGAGTCGCCCAGGCTCTGCAACTGCTCACACATCTCCTGGTATGTGAGGTTGGCCACTGTGCCCCAACATGTATGGTGAAGACACTTCTCCCCTAGCACGTAGCAGGGTATGCTCTGCACAGTGCTGGGGACTGTATCACGCAATTTCAGTTGATCCAAGTTTATTCTGTCACTGATAATTCAACATCAAATTAAAAAGAGAAAGAGCCACTACTCTGAAGGTAGAACCAGCCAATTTCAGCACCTACCAGGGTTAGTGCTGCGTGCTTACACTTCTTTGCTTTGTCTGGTAGGTCCCCCTTTGATCTTCATTTTTACTCCATTTGCTCTCCCTGAGCTGTGTTTTGTAGCCTGTGGCTCTCCAGATGGGCTGTGCAGAATCAGCCCACAGCTGGGCTGAGTAAAGGACAGTCTTGCTCAACATGCATGGTATTTTTCAAAGGTCAGCTAATGGGAGGGCTATGCCTGCATTTGCTGACAGATATTAAACTTAAGCAGTTCAGAGAATTTCTGTTTTTCACATGGTCAATAGCCACGGAAAGATGAAACTTTTCAGAGATGCATCCATAGGGAAAGATACACTTTATTGCATCATTTCTTAATCTGAGGCTCATTAGAAGGCAACAGGATAAAGACACCCATCTGCATAAGCCAGTTTTGAAAATGGGCTTTAGACATCTTAAATCAACAGCTAAATATTTTGATCAATTGCATACCATGTTCTCACTCTGAGAAGTGCAATAAATCACTTTGGAAGTGGACAAGAGCTGAAAGAGGAACACACAGCGAGGAACATATCAGAGCTACCCTTGTGTACAGCATTTCCATTCCTCTGCAGGGGATCCCAGTGTTGCACATGGGCACAATCTCACTGCCAGGAGGGAGGTGTGTGCAGTGCAGCCCCACTGCCACCAAGGACAGTTCTCAGAAGGCATGGCAATGCCTGCACAGCTGTTTTGGAGGAGGCGGCATTACCAAATAACATGTAAGAAAATGCTTCAGGTGAGCCAAGGGCAGTATGTTATCATACAATGTACTTGTTTCTTTTTACTCATCTGCCTTTGAACAGAGACACAGCAGGTTTTACTGAGTGAAACAGAAGAGTCTTTTTGTAGCACTGACATATGAATAGAGATAAATGGTCAAGACCTTGCTGCCAGTGTCAGGCTCCAGGACTGGCACCCATTTATGTAAAACAGCCAAACCCAGCCTTGGTTTTGCTGGGTGCTGTCACAAGGGCTACTGAGCCCCACAGAAGTGGTGAAAATCCCAGCCTATAGCAAATATCAGCAGTGAACACATATGGCATTTTGTCTGAGACAGCATTTTGCTATAGAAAACAGTTATATTCATTTATGGGTTTGAATTCCTTGCTTTTCCATCTCTGTCTCTTAAGACAATGGATTTACATGGCATATTTCACAACGTGTGCTATATGCAAAGATCACCGAATATAAAATCAAATTACATTTTCCATCAGGGTAGTACTAGAATGGCACCAGACAAAAGAGCAGGTTTATTTCAGAAAATGAATGATGCTTTGTGTAATCAGATCTGCAAGGGAGGTTTGGCAAGCAGGATGCATACAGATAAACCTCTGCTGGGTCTGGACTCAGCCTTGAGGACATTAAATCTGAAGTTGTGGGGGATTGCTGAAGATCTGCGGGAGAGGGAAAGGGCACAAAACCCTTATTTATTTAAATCAGAGCCAGGACTAAGGGAGACACAGACCCCAGTGCTAAGCAAAGCACTGGTGTGTTTTCGATGGAAAGCGGTCAGTGCCGCTGTCTGCGTGCGGCTCCTTGTCATCCACAATTCGTGCTGCACGTCCTGCAGGCTTGGGCAGCCCAGTCTGATTGATGTGGCTGCTCTGGGGAGAGGCAAGGAGGGCCTGGCGCTCCTCAGAAAGCTGGGTGCTTCTAGCAGGAGCACTGCCCTTCCAGCCAGCCTTGCCTGGGCTGAAGCAGCATGCAGGTTGCTTTGTACACGAGTAGGAAGCCACCCAGATGCTTACAGTCACATTTTAATACCATCCCACCTTCCTCAGGGTGGAATCTTCCTCCTACCCCTCTCAAACCCAACAGGTTCTGTCAGCTTAATTACACTAATAAAGGAAAACATGAATCTCAAATTCAAAAAGATCAATCTTAGTCTCACTCTTATCCTAAATGTACTGCACTCCAAGTGAATTCCAGTCTCATAAACCAGAAAAAGAACAGATGGGTAATCCTATAGGAACATATCTCTTGCTTCCCAAGACCAGGAGCTGTCACCACCACAGACCACTCTTTGCCAGCTCCTGCAGACATTCTCAGCTCAGCACTGGCCATGTGTTTTATTCCCAGGATGCAACCAGGAACAACACATTCCCAATGAATGCTGTACTCCCCTGTGGTCCTGGCAGGATAACACACAACCCAATACTTCCCACTTCTGACAGTAAGAGAAATCTAGGTTCTACGTACATAAGCATTGCATGGAAAGCACAACTGACAAACTAAGCTGTTAGCTTAAGAGTCAGGCACACCAATTCAGTAGCACTGAGGGGAGGAAAGCTGGAGAGCTAGAAGGTCTAGCAGGGTGTTCCAGCAGGGTGCCATGGCAGTAGGACAGGTTGTGCACTTCAAGGAGAAAACATTAGGATTCCATGGAAAGAAGCAGTGTAAAGTGTGTACCAGCACTATAACATACCACAGCACCACTCTCTTTTCCTATTTGGAAAGCTTGTATCAAGGGTGTTAATTTTTATGTTATGATTCTGCTAGGCACAACACACTAGAAATTCTGAGAAACGCTGCTTTCCTCACCTCAACAAATACAGGTATTTGGGGCTCTGCCCTTCAAATTTCAGAAATTCCTGCAACATGGTCTTGAATACAAGTCAAAAATAACACTGCATCTCCAGAAGGAAGGTTTTAAGAATCAGCTGTCACCCCACCCGACCTCAGTTTAGTCAGGAAGGATCTGCTGAAGAAGCTGGATGGCAACAAGCTGGGTGTGAAAAGCTGGACTCCAGCATGGGACGGTGGAAAGAAGATATGTTGGAAGATTTAGTGTGAAGCTGGATCTGCGTGAAGTGGAGAATTCCAAGTGTGAATGTGTCTATGTGTTCGTGCATGTGCTGAGGAAAGCCGGGCTGGCAAGGGAGACAGAGGAGAGCTTTGTGCGCAGTGCTCGCTCTGACATAGCCCAGCCTGCTCCCTATCTCCCAGTTCCATTTCTGAGTGTGCGGGAACATGCGGTGGCTCCTTTTTCCCACTATCTTCATCATCCCCTGCACCCAGCAGGTAAGTTCATTAAATAGGAGAAAAAGATTTCTCCCTTCCTCGCCCTGTCTGGGTTTAAAGTCTTTATTTGCTTAACAACAAAATAAATGTCAGAGAAGCAAGTTACTCCTAAGGAATAAGGAAACATTCCCTACTCCTGAAAAAATTTTGTGTGCAGCTTATTTACGCCATCTGTCCTGATCTTGGTATTTTTTCCTCTCTATCTTGCACATTAATATGACTCTTTGAGAAAAAGAAGCGTTAGGGAAGCTCAAATTGCCAGTGACCTTGCGTTTTTTTCTCCCTCTCTTCTTTTTTTCACAATGTAAGCACAAATGGTTATTTGATACAGTGCAGGGAAGTAAACATCTTGTCCGTGCTCATGTTCCATATACATCTATGTATACGCAGGGATTTGTTTTCAGATAGTTCTGCATTTTAGAAAGGCATCTAGGCTGGGTTATGTTGTATCTGTTATGAGAAAATATTAAATGGTAACTATTGCTGAAGAGATTTGTGTCATGGGCCAATTTCATTATTTACTACATTTTGAAAATACACGTTACCAGTACTCAGTGTATTTCTCCTCTGTGATCAAGATGACTTCCAAATGGAAAATTTCCAAGAGACTGTCAGCCTCTGCTAACTTTTGGAATACTTAAAGCTAGCTTGATATAACTGAACATTAGTAATAATATGTTGCCTACTTTTGCTATTTATTTATGCCATGCACACCTTGTTCAATCCTTAAAACACATGAAAACAAACAACAGCATATGAAGGGCTGCTATACAATGGTCTCATTTTCTGGTCTGTGCATAGGATCAGTAAAAGTACGCAGTGGGCTTGTGTGATGTGGACAGCTTTGTAGAGAAGCTTTGGGATTCAAGAATTAGAAAATATATCGCCTGTAAATTTGATAAGCAGAATTCCCATCATCACATAACATTTTTGAAGATTGTTCAGGCAGACTGAGCTGTTCTCTAATTCCAAAGTTAAAATGTTCAGGTACTTGCCCAGTGCTGTTTTCTTATGGGGCAACTTTGAAGTCTTACACCTCTCAGCTGACATCTGTTCCTAAAAAGGGAAAGGGAAAACACTTACTTACATAGAATTCTGTAGGTGTTAAGCACGTTTTAATTTGTAGTACAAATAAAACTTACTGGATGAAGCACACAGATCATTTCCTGCTACACCATGTACCCATTTTGAAATAAGATGCCTGATTTAAACCACATACGCTCATATTGTTGGTACCGGGCCAAACTCATAATAATAATACTTTGCTTAAAAAGAAGAAAAACCCATTGAGCACCAAGAAAGTGAATTTCCTAAAGCAACCAGACCTTCCTGAACACTGTGAAATTTATGGGAACACCTTTTTTCCATGTAGTGTTTTCAGAACAAGCCCTTAATAGCCTTTAACATTCCTATGCACGTTCATCAAATTAATGCTATGGTTTAGAGAAAAGCTTAGGTGCTTGAAAAATAGTAAACTGAAGTTACTTGTTTCTATATTATTGCTGCACTTAGAGAAAAAGGGTTGGAAGAAATCCTTTATCAGCAAATGATTAATGATTAGCAAAATACTACATTTATGAAACTATCTTCTGCCTGCTCTGTGGAATGCAAGATGAGAGATCGTTATTCATTTAATGCATGAACTGCATTTCTGAATTAATATGTATCTTAAAAATCAGACAGCCAAAGGGACTTGAAAGCTACTACTTCAGAGTTTCATTAGTAAATGCGGATTAAGATATCATAAGTAGAATTCCAAATGACCATAAAAAATGGAAACTAATGGCAGAAAAAAAGAGCCTTTTAAAAGGTCATTTAATGCTCCATGCAATTAGGCCTGCTCAATTGTGCTGCAAAAGCTTTCGTGCGATATGTCACACGAAATGTTGAATTCTGCAGAGGTTGAGAGCAGACCTGAAAGCCCAACCAGCACTGCAGCCCCTCCCTTTGGCTAGGGGTGCCCGACAGCTAGAGGGATGGAGTGAAACAGATAGCTGGGACTGCACATGCCCCGAAAAATACAAAATATCCTCCTTTTCTTTACCATAGAATTGCTTAGATTGGAAGGGACCTTAAAGATCATCTGGTTTCAACCCCCTGCTGTGGACAGGGTTGGACAGTGATACTGGCAGGTGATGAGGGCATAGGTCTCAACTTTCCTTCCTGCTTTTCGGGCAGCATGAGCAGCTAGGCCAAAACAGCTCCCAGGTTTACGCTCCACTTATATGCCAGCACTGGCTATGCCCCCATCCCTTACATGGTCCTTCCTTGCTGAACAGCAGTGCCACGGCCTGAATTTCTGCTGAAACTCAGCATGAAAATACCTGCTGCTAGGATCTAAACTGGCATGTTTAGATGTAATCCTCCACAAAAATGTACAGAATACCTATCTCAAATACACCCTTTCGTGCTGTGCAGACTTAATCTTCCCCAATGCCTCAGAAAGATAAATAAATGAGTCAAGAAGTACTTAGGAAATTTTTAGATACAAACTCTGAGACAGAATGAGGAAACTGTAAATTCCAACTATATCTTGACTTCCTGCTGCTGAGGTAAATCTCTTTTAGAGTTCCATTTTTTTGCAGTGTAAGCCCTAGGCTTAAGGAACATTTATTAATCAAGTAGTTATTCGCTTAGAAAGTTACCTGTTAAGCTCAGTGCAATTACCAGCCACCCTTAATTAGTCACAGGATGCAGTTGCAGCTAGCTCAAAAGAACTTGAAAGTAACATAATACTCCTTTCAAAACACCTCAAGCGTTACTTTGAGCCAAAGTAACCCTCTGAATGTTCCCTATTTCCAAAAGCTTTTGCCATCAGAAGTGTCACAAAAGGTTGGCTGCCGAGCAGCGGGGTGAGTCAGAAGGTAGTTAATTTGATATAAGGCTTGTAGGAAGGACTAATTAAAAGAGATCTACTTTGGTTTTAAAACACTTATCCCTTGCTTTATCTGCTATGAGCTTTGTCCTAACAAAGAAAGGACCTACGAATGGTGTTCCAAACCTGCAGTAGGCCATGCTCACTGTTGGAACTGGTTTCCCCTACCAAAGTCTTGTATCTTCTCTCTTTTCTGGATCCTACAACCTTAGCAGCTTTATTTTATGCTGTACCAGCTATGCAGAGAACATGCAGCTCTCAAAGCATCCCACTGTATGTAAGTTTCTCTGCAGGGCGCAAGCTCACCGCCCACAGCCGAGGCCTGGTGAAAAACGCCCAGAGAGCAGCGAGGCCCAGCCACGCACCGAGCTGTGCCGCTGGCCCTGCCAGTGCCCACCAGTGCCCACCTGCAGCCCTGGGGTGAGCCTGCTGAAGGACGGCTGTGGCTGCTGCAAGGCCTGCGCCAAGCAGGCTGGAGAAGTCTGCAACGAGGTGGACATCTGTGATCCCCACAAGGGTCTCTACTGCGACTACTCACGGGATGAGCCTAGGTATGAAACAGGCGTGTGTGCATGTAAGTCGTTCTTTCACATTCTATTCTGCAAATCCAGGAGGGTGGGAGCCCAGCTTGCCAGAGCTGTGCAGCGTGATTTATACAAACGCACACTGGTTGGAGAATCTGAGAACGGGGCAGGGGCTGTCCTTATACTTTCTGCCTACCAGCTCATTATGCACAAGCCTGCTATTTGCAGATGTTGCAAGGCTGATTTACAGAGGGACAGTTGCAGTTAGCATTGAGGTCAAACAAAATTGTGCTTGGGCTGGGAAGAACTTGAAGCTAAGAATGCAGGAAAGTATGACTGCATCACGCACTTGGTGAGCAAGAACCCAGTGCGCACACTGTGTCAGTAACTGTTGTTTACCATTTGCAGATCTGGTTGCTGTAGGGTGTGAGCTCAATGGCATTTACTATCTCAATGGGCAGACTTTCCAGCCTAACCCACTTTATAAGTGCCTGTGTATCAGTGGTGCGATCGGATGTACTCCTGTATTCACACCAAAATTAGCAGCAAGTGCCTGCTCCAGTGCCACGGGTATGAAGAAGACTGGACAAAGGGTGTGTGGCCCCAGACAGAACAAGCAGCTTCAATCAGTCAACTACAGGCGGATGTCAGGTGTGCCCTGCTATGCTGGTAACAACTCCGTGCACGAGCCTTGCCCCATTTAGTGTCCTTGCTGCAGCAGCCGGGATGACTGCATGCTGGCTACTCCTGTTCT
The DNA here is from genome assembly GCA_035772895.1 of Perdix hodgsoniae. Lineage (NCBI taxonomy): Eukaryota > Metazoa > Chordata > Aves > Galliformes > Phasianidae > Perdix > Perdix hodgsoniae. The sequence goes on along the minus strand of JAPSGF010000004.1, from coordinate 19,971,985 downwards.
CCATCATGGCCATTACCAGGGCAGCTGGTCTTTCCCAATTACTCCTTTCATGCTCAAGTCACAGATTCTTTTCTCTAAACTCAATGCATATGAGAAGCAAAAAGCCTTTTTTCTTCTGTTAATAAGGAATACCCACAGCTACCTTTAGCTCATCTTTCTGCAGAGTTTCACTGCTTGTCAGATCTGTCCAATTAGGGCTGCTGATGAACAGCCATTTAGAGTCCAGGAACTTTCCTGTTTTCTCTCCCTTTGTGGTGGTAGAGAATCTTGGTTTCCACACACAGATTAAAACATCGCAGGCTCTGTTTTCAAATGGAAAGCAGAAAATTATAGACTGCCTTAACAGCTTTCCTCATATCAAAACTTCAGTCACTGTGAGGACAACCTTTCCTCCAGTTTCTTCTCTATGCAGTGATCAAAACTACACAACAGTTCATCTACGCAGTTCTGCCATAGTCAGCTGATACTCCCTTCAACCTTGTTCTTGTTCTGCTGCAGCATTCTCATTTACTTGAAGGAAGGACCACTGACAGAAACAGCTTCCCTGAACCTTCCCTTTATCCGGATCCTCCTGTCAGCCCTTCTGTTCTCTCCTTCCCTTTGCATGTGCACATTTACATTGCAAAATACACCCTCATTTCAACTAATATGGGTACCAGAAAGCCGAGCTGCTTATTTTGTGGCAACTTAAATTACAGAAAAATTATGGCCTGAATCATCAACGTGGATCAATACAATAAAAAGGGATCCCAAAGCTTACCAAAAAACGTTCCCCAAATACTTCAGAAGCACATGAGCCAATCTGCAGATAAACAGACTAAAGATACAATCTGAAGTTCAGTTTGGACAATTTCTAAAATGTTAATAATGGCTATACAAGTTTACAAAAATGAAAAAGGAAGCACATCTTTGTTTCAAAATTATAATACCTAGCGTCAAAGACCTTTTATAGAAATCTATTTGATGCAGTGAGTAAAACCACACTCAGTAAGGCAACCAACTTCAAATGAAGTGCATTTCTAGAGAGTGTAACTAATCCAATCACAGAGGGACATCCATTGGCAACAGTGGTAATCAAAACACCTGACCCACATTAGGTAGGTGCATGGGAAGCCAATGCTCAGAGACGCTCTGGGCCAATGAGAGTATGTGGAAATAGTAGATAAAGTTAAAATGAGGAATGGCAAGTGTGCAAAAAAAAAAAAAAAAAATCCACAAAATTAATGTTTTGAAGTAAACTTCTTTCTCACCCTATCTTCCTCTGAAGAAATCTCCTTGAAATTTTGCTTCAAAATGAGGTCTTCCCCCTTCCCTTTTCCAGTACAGCAAAGCAAATTACCATGTAAACTTGTGCATCAACTGCATGAATGGCTCGATAGGTCAATACCTACATGGATTTTTTTTTTTTTTTTCCCCCCCTGCTAGCATGGATAACAAGTGCCAGGCTTCTCTTCGTTGTTTTTGATGTTTTCTGGATTTCCTAGTCCAACTTTGACCTAATTTAGATATTTAAGGATGTACAGAAGTTATACTTTAAAAATGTATGAAGTATAAGCAAATATTAAACTTCCCTTTATTTACTGCAGATCTGGGACAGGCTTTTGATCTGCTTATTGCAAAGAGATCTTAAAATTGGTGTCTAATTTCTAGGTATCCTTGTAATTCTGCCTGCCACCTTACACGCAGATGTCATCTAAATGCAGATTCCACAGACACCAAGAATTTCTACACAATTCTTTTTTTTTTTTCTTAAACAAAACCTAGTCTTCACAGTGTCTAGCAGGAATTGGTACTAATGGTTACATCACTCCCCCATTTGAACCATGCTTAGCCTTAAATAATCAATGTTTCTTCCACTCTGACCATTTTATAAAAATTCTACAACTAACTCTTCACATACTATTTTCTTCATATTAAACAGAAGAGCCATACAGCACATGCAGTTTTATAGTCTTTGCTAGGATACAAGTGTCAATAAACTTTAAAGGCAGCTCAGAACTAAGACTTCTAAAGATGAGGCCTTAAAGTTATTTAGATTTACTTGCATGAGCAGAAGCCTACTGCTTATCCTTTTTATATTCAGTTAATCTTTTTGGGGTTATTCTGCTTTATAAGTAATATATTGCTGCTTTAGCTTACAGAAACTTACCACTAGTTTTAAAGAAAAAGTGCCTGGTGCAGGCAACTCCTTGGACACCGTGTTCCAGGACCTGTGGCATTGGTATATCCAGCAGAGTGACCAATGAAAACAAAAAGTGTGAAATGAAAAAAGAGAAGAGATTATGCTTCATCCAGCCTTGTCTGACCAGTATCCTGAAGACAATAAAGGTACCTTCTCATATATGAGGGCTGCTCCAAAAATAACACCTCTGATTTCATCATGTTGGCCCACAACATCAGAGAAAAATGTTGGTGATATGGGAGTAGAAGTTGAACCTTCCCATCAATATTCCATTACATTTTGTTGCTGCATGACAGATGGCAGCAGAGGAGCAGTCTGACACAAAGGCATCGATACATCAGTGCATATGAAGCAAAGGTGTGTGTCACTGAATTCCTCCATGTGGAAAAGTGGCACCCACTGACATTCATCAATGCTTGCTGAACATTTATGGAAACCAAAAAGGGGAAGTGAGAGCAGTGAGGCATCAGCAGAGTGGGTGGTATGTTTCATCATAGGCAACAGTGGGCCACCTCCACAGGCTGCAGGTTTTTATGAGCGTGGCATGTAGGTTCTTCATTACTGGCAAAAACACATGGCTAATGGTGATGACTGTGCTCAAAAACACTGTTTTGTAGCTGAGAATTTGCTCTGTCACATAGGGTTATTGTACTCTTTGTAGTTTTTGCAGTTTCCAAGGAAATAAAAATAGGAGGTATTACTGTCAGAGCAACCTACGTAAAATGACTAGGTAGTAGAACATAAAAACATCAGAAGTATAAAAATGGATGTATTAGTAAATATTTTTAAGTCATAAAACAACACTTCTTTTTCTACCTTTTGTCTTCGGCTCTTAATAGTAAGCTACAGATGTATAATTTCGAGGTGCTGTCATGCTGCTTGGCCAACCAAAATATTTTTGTTTACTGAAAGAAAAATCAGACAGCTCTTAGTAGGCGTAATTTTCAACATATTTCTATGTAAGCATCACCAGGTTTTTTTCCATGTCCTGTTTTCCATGTGTAAAAACATAAGCTTTTTTTTGTTGTTCTACAGATTCCAAAAGGAAAAACATGCCAACCAACATTCCAGCTTCCTAGAGCAGAGAAACTATTTTTCTCTGGATGTTCAACTACACAAAGCTACAAGTTAACTTTCTGTGGGGTATGTATGGACAACAGGTGCTGTGTACCCAGTAAGTCCAAAATGATCACTCTCCAGTTTGAGTGTCCCAATGAAGGTTTCTTTAAGTGGAAGATGATGTGGATAACATCTTGTGTATGCCAGAGGATTTGCAGTGATCCAGGAGATATATTTTCTGAACTCAAAATCTTATGAATTAATACCACTGACTGTAACATGCTGAAAGGGTGACAGCACATCCACATCCCGAAGAATTAGCATTACCTGTCATCCCAGCAATGTTTGTGAATAAATTTAAATGTGAATATTCATTTAAAAAAAACACATCTGGAAAATGCAAGTAAGAAGGTATCCTTTTAAACTTAACTGTTTCAGCATGTGGAAATATATTCTCAAGAATTGTGTACGTAACACTGCTGTCAAAAGGAGAACTTTTGGTAATTCAAGAAAGCACAGTGAGACTGCTTGGTAACCTACCATAGCACCTTATCCAACAAAAAAAATACATTTAGATCCACAGATGCTCTGAATAATCTATAGAAAAGCAAACAAACAAAACAAAACAAACCCGACCCTATATCATCATCTATTATTCTAGATTCTCAAATTAACACCTTCTACCATGTATCTTCAAAGGCAAAACACATTAATGCTGTTGTAAACAGAATAAATTAATTGTAAGACCCAAATGCTCTTTACAGCAGATAGTCTCTCTATTGCTACGAATATAAACAATGTCCTTGGTAAAGGAAGACATAAGAAGACATCTACAGATAAGAGAACTGCAAATTTGAAGGAAATGCAGATTTGGAATGCTTAAGAACACCCCAAAAATGTTATCACAAGGGTTTGATTATTTCTGGACTCATACACCAAAAATTGTGCCTACTTATACACCCATTCAGACTCAGCTAGAAGGATTTCAAGGTTTAGATCATTCCATTGGCCCACTCTGATTTGTAACAGTTCACCAGTCCTTGTGTTCTAAGGAAGTCAAGGTTGAAAAGTAAACAGGAAATAGCTGTACATTCTTCAAAAGTTCTTAATATAATAATATTGCTTATTAATATATATATATGTAATATAAAAAGCTACCTACCTTGGTAATTATAAATATTAAAACATATTTTACTTGCATTCTTTAAAAATATAAACTTTGTTCACCTAACAGTCTTTACTGCGTGTTTTTCACTCAGAGGTATGCTATATCATCTCATTATCAAGTGCAATTCACCATTTGTAAACACAAATCATTAAAATAACATGTTAATTAATGCTCCAAATATAAAATGTCAAAGAAAATGCGTTCTGGTAAATCTCCTGAAACCATCAACTTTAGTATCAGCTCAGAATACTCTAATATAGCTAGGTACAACAATGAAGAAGTGAAAAAAATTTAAATTATGAACACAGCTTAGAGCATTCCAAAATGACTGCTTGTCTCCAAAGTTTCAGAAACAAGTTCCATTACAGGATTGCTTTCATCTTTGAAGAGTATGCAGTTTTTCTTTTCTTCATTGCTTTTTAAAACAACTAAAGAAAAAAGCTAGCAATACGGATCCTTCTTCGAACCAAGGCTTGCTTTCAGTTCACTGTAAGCTCAAAGTCTGGGAAAAGCACTACCTTTTGGCTGCTACTTGTCTTTCTTCTCTTTACAGCATATGGTATGTCAGTTGACTCTACAGTTTGGAAGAATGTTACTGATATTTGCCGTAATTAGGTGCCTTCAAATCTTTCCTACAGGCTGGGCCTGTCACTTTATGTGACACTTCTCAGAGAGCTGAGGAAGCAGTTATCCCAGTCTCACTTTAAAATGACAATAGGTAGGCACTCTGCAATTCATTTGGGTTAATTGAAGTAGTTGGATGCTTGGGGATTTTGTTTTTTTAAATCAAAGTTCTTCTTTACACAGCTATCTTCAATCTTGATGGGGCTGTTCTAAGCCCACCTTTTGTGGCATCCAGTTCGTTATACTCTTCTATTAGGTCAGACAAGGACGATATGGCTTCAGAAAAACAGCCTTGCTCCATCCCGTCTACTTGCAGATAATGGTGAAGATGAGCCTATGAGAATAATGAATTCAGTGTTATTCCCTTTATTGGCATATAACACAATTAATTTGCCTCACTAACTATTATTTGGCCTGCACTGAAGAACTGTATAAAGTAGATTTGAAGACATGCCTTGACAACCCTTGCTTACATAATTAACAACTTTGGTAACGATGTGTGGAATCGCAGTTGGTAGTAAGGATTTCTTACATAATCTTTCCGTATTCTGTCTTTGGTACACTTCAACAAACTGGAATGCACATCCATTGGATACTAGCTCATGGCTGAAGAAGTAAATATATTGCCCAGTAGGGTATGTGTTAATAAGGGATTCGTTCTTTTTAAGCAGCAGCTGTTAGAATGATTCCTTGATAGATATCATAGTTAAAAATCTTGGAATATTACTTTTAAGCAGTCCTTCTATGATTCTAAGATTTGTTTCCCTGTAATCCAAGATGCTATGATTTGCGACTGTGGATGACGCACTTCTGACAGAGCCATACCTTTTTCTTGTAGAGCTTCATGAATCTGTCTTTGAGTTCCATAAAAGTTGGTTTCACACAGGTGTTGTTTGCTAAAGCTAGAAGGGAATGGGAATGGCCCACAGGAGGTACTGAACACAAACTGGTTTTCCAGCCCTCCTGATTCCATGAGACAAAGTGCAGAGAAGGCTTCAACCTGTGATACAAAAGCGTACAGTTACTACAGTTACTTATGGAATATAAAGAGCACAAAGCCAAAGTTTCCTCTGCTAACAAACAGTTAACAAAGGTTAATTTTGAAGCTTTCACAACTAAGTAAAACCAGTCAGAATTAGCATTTTGAATAATGCATGTTAGATCCCAGACTGAAACAGCATGTATTTAAAATTTACAAGGTAAACACCAGTTTTGTTAATATATCAGGGTTTGAAAAGTTGTTACAAGCACAAGTCTATAGAAGCAACTGCAAACACTCAGATTTATGAGAGAGGTAAATTAATACCGTGCGGAGATGAGTCTACATGATATAGGTAAGATTATTTTGATGCTTGGAACTTTTCCTTATGCACCCATCTGCCTGTAAACTCCATTCTGCACTCTGTTCCACTGTTCCTGTTGCAACTACATAGATCACAATAGTGTAAAAAGTAGAAACTGAGTGTGAACAACAGCAGAGAACCTATTTCTTCAAAATTCCATAGCAGCAGGAGACCTCTGGAAGGCCAGCCTTCACCCTTTTAAATTATTAAGAATGGGGGAAGGCGAACAGGCACATCTAGTCAGCTCCCTTTATTTGGAAATCAAAGAATGCCATGACTTAATCTAACTTGTTAAGAAAGCTATTTGCATTTTCTTTCTTTCTTCAATTACAAAAAAACAACCAACCAAAATAAACCAAAACAAAACATGGATTTGTGACTGAAATTCCTCAGACGAAAAACTGAGAATTCCCTGGACAACTGAAAAGTATTTACATGAAAAATAACACGATTACTTTATGTGCTATTACAAACCTTTCAATGTTTCTGCGCAGGTCTGAGACCTGCACATTTCCTCGGACAAGAAGTGCACAAGCAAGGTAGAGGCTATGCTTTGGGTCTGCTCGAATTAACTGATGATCTCTACTAAAAGCATCTGAAAACATTTGATCCAACCTAAGTGAAGATAAAAACAGTTATCTACGCTATTAAAGCAGGCTACGGAAGTTCAAAATATCCACCCTTCAGGGTTTCAAATTTCCTGAAATCTTGGATATAAAGGTACATTTAATCTTGGACCATTTGGACAGCAAAAGGATTCAAAACAATCAAAATAACTTAATGGTTCTATTTAATATCTAGAAATACATTGTTCCCAGCAGAATTGTTTCCCAACAGACATAGTAAAAACACATTTTAAGCCTGCTGGCTCAACCATTAATGAGAACAGGGACAAAAGGTGTTCTCCAAATGAGTAGGATGAATTTTCAAGTGTGGCAGGCTTTAAAACCCTTTAGGCCTATAGTTTTGCTATAGGCCTAAAGGGTTTCTGCTATAGAATTCTTAGAATTCTTTTTTTTTTTTTTTTTTTTTTAACATGGAAACTATGGAAGAATCAGAAATTAAACTTCAGCTGTAAAGTCTCCACAACAAATTTTTCTTCTTACCTTCTAGAGGGTATATTAACATCAGCTAGTGTATACAAAGGAGTCAAGCTTGAAATCAAGTAATGAAGTCGAGGAAATGGAACCAAATTCATACTGATTTCATTTAGATCCATATTAAGGGAACCTTCGAACCTAGCAGAGCTGAAAAGTTAACACATGTTAAAAATCGTTATAAACTAAGAAAGTTACTTTTATAATGTAAACATTCATTAAGTATACATTTCAACCTCTCCCTGCAATAAAATAGTAAAACAATATCTATAGATAAAACAATTATCTATAATTACTAAACTTCCACTTTGGCAGTAACACTGCTATTCTTATTTCTTTACACTTCTTAATGTAGAACAATTTATCATCAAAAATGATACCTTAATGTTCCTGATTGTAGTTCTTAACACTCTTCTTTAACGTGCAGACGTAACTGCTTGATACCAGTTTAAATAAATAGGATAGTATATAATGAAACACGTATGACTTAGCAGCCCTGACAAGCTGTTCAGATTATTGCTTTGGAAATGCTTTTTCAGCAAGAATTCCTTACAGCAATAGACAGTTTAGAAACAACAACTGTCAAATGGTATTTATAAAATAGTAACATTGGCCTAGAAATTCTAACTTCCTTGGGCACTATTAGGTACTAATGGAAGACAATATCCTTCAGCCCAAAAACCCTTCTGTATTTCAGTCCTAAGAATATCACAGCTACAGCAACACCACTGCAATATGAATAGTTTCAAACACTTCAGATTTTCATTACTTTAAGAGCTCTTTAAGAGCTAATTCTTAAAAAGACTAATATCAAATTGAAAACAATACTGAGTTGATGCAGGCACATATATTTGCAGCACACACTGCCTCTAGCAATATTACTTGTACAGAAGAGTAATCAGTGACTTTACCTTGTCAGGTTCAGCAGCAAGTTGGCTACAATATTGTTCATTGCATCAAATGGCTTCTCCTGCACAGTTTTTGTAATGCCTGCACTTGATGTTACCAAGCTGTTTGGCTTCACAGTTGACCCCAGCTTCCCAGAATTGACCATCTGATGAATTTTATTAACTATATCAAACAAAGACTTTGAAAGGAAAAAGAAACACACACAAAAATAACAGAAAGCATACAAGTCTCATCCCCAGAACATTCAAATTCCATATCCCCATTTTTCCATTTCAGTTAATCTTAAAGAAAAAAAACTAAGATATGGTAACAATTCAAAAATTACAACTTTGATTCAAATACATTCAACTTTTGACCAGTTCCAACTGGCTGAAGCGTTCCTGAACATCCATTCCTTCCTCGTCACAAATGTAGATACTTCGACTCAGAAATTTGACTTCAGATTGAAGTCAGTTCAAATTTGAAGTCATTAGTCATTCCCCTTGTAGCACTTAAATAATGCTATGCACAAATTGATGCTAAAAGACTTGAGACTCAGCCTCAGTAAACAGGAGCATCTCACTTTATACCTTTGAATAAGACACAAAAAGAAAAATCACTCCAGACTACTTTGCATGTGGAAACAAAGTGTATAGCATCTTTTAAGCTATTTCACTTCAAAAGCCTGCAAGTTACTGTGGAGCTCAATTATGATTAAAAAAAAAAAACAAACCTCTTTTTAATACTTGGCATTCAAACCAATGAACAGAGATATAGTGTTATTTCTTACTTCATTCTCTATTGGTAGCACACAGTCTGCATGTTCATTAAGCTCCTTCATAGCCAGAACACTGTTATATGGAGAAGTAATAACATCATCTTCACCAGAGGGATAAACTGAAGTAACAAATCTATATACTTCTGGGAATTCATCCTCAAGCAAATTTAGCACAAAAGTTCCAAGACCAGATCCTGTCCCTAAAAATAAGTAGGAACAAAGATGGAATGAAAGAAGATTAAAAAAAATCCTCCAAGTTCTTACAAGCATTTTGTCTTATATGTTGGAAACATACTAGTTTTCAATTTTATGTATATTCCAGCATTTTGAAATCAGCAGGAGCTATTTGAACGAAAAAAAAGAAAGCAAGCTTTTTCAAAGACAAATAAATAACTAAATGATATTTCTCATATTTTACCAGACAGGATGAAGTGAATAGTCTTAAACATTTATGCAAAAAGTCCTAGTACATAACCAGAATTTCTCTGCCCTTTCTTGGCATTTTAAAATCTTAATTTGAATCTTGAAATAAAATATTTGTTTAAAAAATATTGAACCAATCCAAATTATTTAAATTCACTTTTTTTGAAGACTTTTTATAAAGCTTTCTCGTTCTCCAGTTAAAGCAGAACAACCCCTTTGCCCCAGTACAAATACTTTTTTCCTCATAGCATTAAGTTCAAATCAGAGAATTAGGTTGTCTTTTTTTTTTCCTGTCACATACAGGTATTGTTTTCAGCAGCAGACAATTTAATCTATGAACAACACAGCAATTTGCTGTAATAATGGGAATTCCCTCTCAAATTAAGCAAATGACCATAAAAAAGGCCCTTGATAAAACTCTTGCACTATATTTAGAGCTATTTTCAGAGTCTATTTCCATATCATAACTGTTCATAATACCCGCTACCCTCAAGTTTCTGGGAGAGGATTGCTCAGTGGCAATACGGAAAGGATGTGACTGATTCTCCTCTCCTTTCAGATTTATTAACAAAGTAGGTGGAGTGAATGCAAAAAGCATTATGTGGAAAGAAATGTAAAAAAAACAACAACAACAAAACTAAACTAGAACAGAAGAAAAACAAAACTAAACTAAGCAACATCAGAAGTCTACAAAGACTTTCTGAAAACATTTCCCCACAATTTAAAACTTAATCATAGCAGTGATGTCACTGTTCTGATGCAACTACCCCTTCTGATCAGTATTACTCAGCTTTTTCTTTTATTTGCCACCTATCTTGATCCATCCACTGTCTTTTCTTATCTCTAAAATTTAAGCTGTACTTCTGTTCTAGGTAGCACTTACTAAAGTTCATGATTAGGGCTCCTCAGGGACTGTGTTATTTCATTCTGCATTCTTCATGATTTGATCATTACAGCAATCTTTTTTTCAAGATTTAGGCTGTTATTTTTATTTGCCTGTGGCAGATGCAACCATACTAACAAAGAAAAATATACTTACCACCTCCCATAGAATGAATTATAAAAAAACACTGCAGACAGTCACAATGTTCTGCAGTTTTCCTCAGCTTTTCCACAATGTTTTCCCGGTACTGGCTGCCATATACTTTGTAACCTACAGCCCTGAGGATAAGAAAAATACTTTAAAAAAAAAACAAAACAAAACACTCTAACAACCAATCTTCCAGTTTTCGTTTTATTTAACTCCATCTCTTTGATGTTTTGTATAGCATTGCTTAATAATTCAGAGTCCAGAGCTGGATGTAACCCCCAACTTGTTAGCTGCAAAACTGTGACTACATCGCAGAAACACGGGAGCTGAGATGTGGTTTTAAATTTGAGAATGCAAGTACCAATCAATTCACAGCTTTTGAGACTGCATTATCATTTTACATCAGTAAGGAAATAAATACCCATGCCGAATGATTTTAACCATGAACTGAAAGTTACACCTGTTAACAATGAGGACATCCTTGTGTAACAGCATTCTGATCTTCATTTGAGTTTTCTGTGAGCCATTTGCTACCAGTGACAAAGAAACCAAACAGATCATTCTCAGCACACTTGCCTGCTGTTAGGTGGCGAGGCTATTCCCAATATACCCTCAGTATATTTGCTAATCATTTGATTCTCAGCCTGTACTGGACTGAATATTACTGGACTGAATATTAGAGGTACATTAACATCTCAGCATCTCAGTCAAAATGTGAAATCTATTATGCTAATGAATCTTCTTCTGAATTTCTCTTTTTGATAATGTAATTTATCTGCACTATGCCAGCAAACACAATGCTTAGAAATCTGAAGTATCATGTATCTTATTTCCATGGTAGGTACACAGTCCCAAACTAGATTATGGCTCTGACAGAGAAACAAAAGCAGCCGAGTGCCAAAGAAACAAAAATACAAAGCATGTTCTTTTGTAAAAAAATAATCAAGAAGCAGCAGCAAAAAAAAAACAACAAAAAAAACCCAAACCAAAACAAAAAAGCAGACAGAATGATTTATCAGCAGAATTATCTTTCTGTAAAATGGTTTTCAAAGCCCTCCTCCAGGCAAAGTGACTCCGAAGTTCACTGGTAATATGCTGTAGCAGAACGAACCAGAATGCTATTGTTATCATTCCCCTTTTCAAATGCTATCCAATTAGTTGCTCTGAAGAGGATCTTACCAGTTGTTTCCTGAACCAGAAACATCTGTGATAAGCTGCTTACTATCAAAAACATCTCTCAATGGTCCCTGCAGAATTTCATTCACCACACCCTCCTCCATGTCAATCAACAGTGCCTGCGGGAAAGGAAAGTATTGAAATTCTGTCAGTAAGCAGGCTGCTCTTTGAAATAATTACAAAAGAAGGAAAAACATCTACAACGTACTATTGTGCTTTAGAGAGTTGTTGCTAACCAACTTGTAAAGTTCACATTGACTGCTTTGTTAGCTAATCAATAAATAGCACGGCATTTCAGATACTGCAACTGTTAACGTTTTAAAAAGACTTTTCCCAAGTACTTAGAAGCAAAAGAATTAAAACAGGTCCATTTCAGGTTCCTCACTTTAAGTGGCTCAAAAAAACACGTGCCGTAATTTCTTTTAAAAAAATAAATACTTGGTACTATCTGCAATTGTTTTATTAAAATTGTACTTTAAAAACCAAGCAAAACTCCCCCAAACCAAATATAACCAAATATAACCAAAATAGCGTTACTATTAGAAATTTTGCTATTCAAAGTACTTAAAAACACACAAAGTATTAGGAAAATCCCTATGCAGTCAGATATAAATAAGTAGTGTAAAAAAGCATAGTCTTCAAAAATTGCCTTACTCGTGCTTTTAAAGAAACAATTTTTCCTTTGTAAATATCAGGACCATCACCAGCACTTCTGAAAAACAACAACATTCCAAGTTTAGAACTGTAATAGAAAATAAGGCAATATATATTAGAATATAATTCCCTCCTTAATTTTTTATTGTTCAGAGTATTGTTACAATGTAAACAAACACCCTGAAATGTACCCTGCTACAACATGCCTCACATTTTCCCCAAAGAATGCAGTTACAGAATACAAATGAGAAATATCCTAAGCAGTACTTCAGGAGAATAAAAAAGGAAAGCATGGAAAGTTTCTTCTCCCATACAGCCTCTGCTTTAACTCTACAAGCACTGCCAAAACAGAAAGCAATATCCTTTTTCCCAGCATGTGGTACATTACATCAGATAGTGGAACACACTGCACCAAATAACACTGCTATACTTTCAATGGGGGAAGCACAGCACTGTTCTACTGCTCCAGGCTTGAAAGCAGTACAACTGCACTAGGACAGCATTGTGCTTGACTTATTTTGCCACTAAGATTTACTAACTCAGAAATCATGCTGTGTTGACACAGCTTTATCAGCCTTTTTTCCAGGACTGGATGCACTGAATCAGCCCAGAGGGCTGTGCATTGCATAAAATCATATTTTTTCCCATAAAGAATTCTGGTGTTTTTCACTCAGAGGATGATACAAGTCTATTCTGGTCCAACTGTATTCAAGACTGTTTAAAAAAAAAGAAAGAAACAGAAAAGAAAAAGGATACTGGAAGATGGCTCAATCCACCTAGTTTAGGGGGCAATCAGCCTTAGGTTTAAACAAATCAAAGTACATCTTGTACTATTCTACATTCTAAGCAATAATATTCTAAAGAGTCACTGGAAAGCACTAAATATTTTGACTATGCTCATTCCCATCACAAACAAGTGAAAAAGGGAGGATGGGCCTGCACTGGATTCCCCAGGGAGCTCCTACACTCTCACCCAAAGCAGCTTTCCAAATGCTTTTCCTTAGCAGAGCGGCTCACAGCAACTTATAGGACTCACACTGATTACTCCAGCCTATGCATTTCAATGCATGAATCCACAGAGTTAAGTTCTATTTCTCTCCAGGGACTTACAAAACCCAGAGAGAAAATAAACAATAACAAAAAAAACCTCACCTTTATCTCTGTCTTACCAATCTCTGTGGTCTTTCATGACCAGCTGTACTTTCAATCACTCGCATTCAGCTGCTCACAAAAATCCCTGCATTCTTTACAGTCTCCCTGGATTATCTAAGACATGCTTTTCTGCATATAAAGCCATACATTTTTTATTGAGCTCATCCTATAACCACTAGTTCTTGCTGACTGAATAAAATATGCATGATCTTTGCAGTAAGACATCATCTTCTATATTTAATACTGTTTGGGTACCTCAATTTACCACTAGAACACTCAAACATGAAAACTGTGCTATACAATTAGCCCATTAGCACACTTTGTTATCTCATACGTTCACTATATATCTGCCTGATCTAAGATGCTTCTAATAGCAATCGTTATACAGCCATCTTATACAGTCAATCTTCTTGCCATTGCTGATGTGAATGCAGAAGGCTTTCAGGTTTTCTCTTTGCTGAATGCTCTGACATCTGGTTTCTAGAAAATTAATACCAACAGCAGCCTGTACTGTAGAAGGTGCGTGTTCCTGCAGTACATGAGATGAGCAATCATCGTGTTGATGAACTTTTGCAGACTGAACCAAAAAGCTTTTAAACTCAAAAACCACACCCCTTCCCAACATATGCCAATAGCTTCAGTTGCCAGCAGTGATTTATATTCCCTGATGGGAAAGGAGAAGGAAGGACTAAAGAATTTGTAATAAGTGACTGAAGTGTGAAAATAAGTGATTTCAGACAGCAATTAAGGGCCAATTCTATCCAAGATGAAAATACATTTTTTACTTGGAAAAAAAAACAAACAAAAAACCCACAAAACTTTCTTTCCATTGTGCAGTTCATTGGCAACCAAAGCATCTTCCTACTGCAATTGACAGCAGAGTTAATAGTGTGGATGCTCAGATCCCTCATTATTTCAGTACTAGTGCAAAATCCTCTGTAGACAGGTCACAGATCAGAGAATTTACATAAACCCACTTCCAATCCCACACCATTTAATAAATACCAGTAAAAAAGAGTGAGTCTGTCTAGATCTGCCAATGTTTTTCCAAACTTTCCTTACAAGATAATCCACCTAGATTAATTACTCAGAGAAGTGGTACTATGTAACATAGAAGACTGAGATTTGTCATTTTTCCAGCACAGGGTTTTACAACTGCAGTGACACAGAAGGTGAATTATTTCTTTTTGATAAATCTAAATCAAAACTCACAACAATAAAAGACCAAAACATTGCTACCTGACACAGTTTCATTCCCCCCTCCCCCCCCCCCCCCTTCAGTTGTAGTTAATACTACAGTGAAAAGTGGGAAGCGATTCCTAAGTAAAAGAAACAACTCCTATAAAAGAGGAAATCTCACAGGGGAATCTGCCTTGAGACATCTACAGGGCTCAACAAGGTAAATCCTTCCCTTTTACAAAGAAATGTTTACATTGCAGTCAACCTGTTGAAAGTTCAGTGGTTGCATCTGGCACATATAAAAAACACAGACACTGCTTACAACTAGATCTTCTGGATTAAAAAAAGAAAAAAAAGAAGGGATATGCTAAGACTTTCTAAGAAAAGAATTGAGATAAAACACTATTTCAATGCCATTTTAGTTAAAATGGCATGCTGTGCTTCTGCTGTGTAATGGAAGGAAACAAAGGCTGGTCAAATGCTTTTTTTCTGACTAGAATATAACAGTAATACCTAGGTGTCCAACTGTTCCATTCTTTTCAGCAAACTGGAAGAGTTTTTGTAACTGGACAGATAGATACGATGAAATGCTCCTAAGGTATGAACTGGGCAACTTAAATAAATCACAGCCACCACTCTGTACAGCAAATTACAGATAAAAGGCAGATAGAACAGATTTAAAAATTGACAGGACCTTTTCTGACCACCTTGTACATAATTCCATTTACAAGTTTTCAGAGAATGCTGCTAAGTACTAACTTAGGAGAGGTTAACCCAGAGAGCTTGCAGTCTCATCCTGATTGGTAACAGCAAAAGCTGTCAGATCTTGACTGTCCATTTTTTTTCCGATGTGAGGAAAGGAAAGCAAAACCAAACACCTGCAACACATTTAACTACTGCAGTAAATATAATGAAAAGGATAGTGCCTTGAGAAGACAAAGAAGCAGAATCTTTTTCTAATGCAAACTATATCTGATGTGAAAAAAAGGAGTTTTAATTTAGGTTAAGACAAGGTGCTAGAATTGTTAATCTGCTGTGTTAAATCCATAGAGTTTCCTGATAAGAAGACTTACCTTGTATCTACATTCCTAAAGAAGCTGCTCAGTGCTTCATCATAAATTCCTTTCTGGAAATAAACAATTTAAGATGGTATGTCAGAAGTACTCCGTTTTTTCACAGAATAACTTAGGTTACAGTGAATTCCTGGAGGTCACCAGTCAAACTTCCCACTCTCCAAACAGGATGAACCATCTACATCCAACCCAGATAGCTCCAGCCAGCATTAAAATTCCATAGAACCCAAGAATATCCTGAGTTGGAAGAGACCCTCAGAGACCATACAGTTCAAAACCTGGCTTCACATAAGACCACCCAAAATTCAAATCCTATGTTCAAGAGCATTGTCCAGACACTTCTTGAACTCTGGCAAGCTTGGTGCCATGGCTACTGCCCTGCAGTCTGTGCCAGTGCCCAACCAACCACTGGTGAAGAACCTTTTCCTGATCTCCAACCTTATTGCAGCTTTGTTGAATTTCTCTCAAGCGTCAGTTGATATTAAAAACTGTCAAGAGGATGTAACCAGCACTTCTTTTTTCAGCAGAGGATTAAACAAAAACTTTCACTTCACTTCTAAATATTTAGGATTTTACTGAAGATCCCAATGAAACTATTAAATTGCAAAGCTGCTGTTTAGCTAATTCAGCTTAGTGATGTGACAAGGAGACAGTCACGCCCAGCATGCTCTGTGGAAGTGAAAGCACACTGCTGCATTGGTGATTTCTGAACTCCCTGCTGAGGGCTGCTGTGCAAGTCACTTATTCCAGCATAAAGCTAAGGATATATGCCAACTTAATACACAGTCATGTTTTTTTATTTTTTTCCTTTCTTTTTTTTTTTTTTTTTTTGAAGATCTGATGACACAGTGTTTGGAAGATCTCTGCAACACCTAAACTAATAGACTCTCAATATACACAGGAACTCCACCTGTTGCCTTTTTACAACTACTTCAGCAAAAGGCATTCAGGACTGCTCAATATCACCTCTGTGTTTTTGTTGAAAGCACTTAGCATAATCCCATGCCCTCTTTACAGCAGTGACTCCAACTATACTGCATGCATGAGCACGGGGTAGGAAATGTGGGCTTATCATAGAATGGCCTGGGTTTTAAAGAACCACAATGATCATCTGGTTTCAACCTTCCTGGTATGTGCAGGGTCACCAACCACCAGACCAGGCTGCCCAGAGCCACATCCAGCCTGGCCTTGAATGCCTCCAGGGATGGAGCATCCACAACCTCCTTCGGCAACCCGTTCCAGTGCATTACCACCCTCTGTGTGAAAAACTTCCTTCTAAAAGGCTTCAGCACCAGATGGTGAATTAAACCTGGTAACGAAGGCCTTCAGGGACCCAGCCTGCACTCCTCCAGGCGGAAAGCCTCGAGCAAGCTGACCAGATCAGAGCAGGTGAGAGGCTGCAGGTGAGAGGCTGCAGGTGAGAGGCTGCAGG
>JAPSGF010000004.1:19902467-19954717 GCA_035772895.1 Perdix hodgsoniae | reverse complement strand
ACATATACATATACATATACATATACATATACATATACATATACATACATACATATATATATAAAGCTCAAGCAGAAATGACATCTCCTCCCATCCAGGCCTGCAAATGAGGTTTATCTTCAAGTTCATTTTCCTGATTCTCAAGCAAGTAACTGCCCACGGTACCATTAGGAGGTTTCTGCGTTGAACGCAGCGACTTCAGGGCTCCATGCGAGAGGCAAGAAGCAACGATGTCCCATTGCAGCAAATGGCTGCTGCAGAATGGCGTGAGGAGCGTGTGCTGTGCAAACCAGTTGCTTGCAGGGGGCTCTCGTGGGCCTAGGATGGCACCCAGGCTTCCTGTGGGAGAGCTGAAGCAGTTTCACGCAGTCCGGTTCATTAGCTGGTGTGGCTACACAACATGTAACAAAACAGGCTTTTTTTTTAATGCACTGTTTCTGGTTCTGGTGTGCAAGGAAAATCCTTTGGATGAAATTCTTAATAGAAATCTTAACTTTATGCCCCAATTTTCGTGATATGGAATACTGATCAAACCAGGACAGTTTAGTATATCCTAAACCTTTATTTATTTTGGAGAAGCCACAGTGCTGACTCATGGACATGACCTAGGATCCATCAGAGATCAATTAGAAGCCTCCAGCAAAACATGAATGTGAGGCTGCACCACGGAGTTGAGTTCCACGCTTTGGCGTCCCATTAACTCTGTGATAAAAAACATACAGTGTTTCTTCTCCCTCAGCTGGGAAATGTTCGGAATCAGAAAAGAAGAATCAGAATACAAGATTCATATTCACAATTCATCTTCTTAGTCTTCAAAAGGGGTCCAAGGGCAGAAAGTGGATGTATAATTACCAATTTGGCTTGTTGCATGAACTTAGAGGTTTTATGGAACAGGCAGTTCATCACTGTAAAAAAAATAGCCACACACTGACTTGTTTCGTCACAGATGAAGCTAATGGTCAGGGTAGTATAAATGGATCAGTCTGGTCATGTCCCCTGAGAGGCTTTTTGTCTATGGGAATTAATCACCTGTTTTACGCTTCTTTGTGTTTCTCACCTTTTATTTTTTTCTCAGTAAATATTGTTACACACCCATTGCATACCATAGCTTTGGAACCTGAGTCAAAATGTAGGAGTACCATACAGTGTTACTGAGAGCAAATGAGTTTGCATGCACCGCTGTGAATCAGCAAATAATCCTTAAATCCCAAGTGTGTACCATAACTTAAATACATGTGCTATGCTTTCAGCATCTTAACAGACATTTAAGTGTGGGTCACATGCTGCTGTAGGAAGAACATGCTGGAATTTGAACTAATGTTATTCCTAGAATTTTATCAGGACCTACTTCACACACACATATTATGTATATGTAATTGGTATTGTTGGCATTTGAGGATTTACTGTCAGACGTTCATCTTTCATATTCCTTTTCAGGCTATTGTTTATACTATTCATCCCTGAGGACAGAGAAAGGTTGATAGGAACCTTTGTCTGTGGGAGATTTCTACAGATTTTCAGAAATAAGAAATAGGGGGTCAGAGATCCTAATTAAATACTCTGTTTTGAATCAGTTGAGTATTTCAGTTTGAACTTCGATTCTTTTCAACACAGCCATGCAAATTTCAAATTTTGGAATATTTCACTTTATAATAACACTGTTATTAAAAACTTGAAGGGTGCAGAAGAAAAGTATAATCTCCTTAAGGTCTTTTTTCTTTTTTTTTTTTAAACAGCCTTTCTGCAAAATTGAGTTAGTTATATTCTTACTGAAAATGCAAATGAATAGTCTAATAATGCGCTTTGGAACTTGGAGCTTTTTCTCAGATCTTTGAAGATGAACTATGAATTTTCAGGTAGATACAGAAGACTGAATTCTGGGAAGATTTTTGCTTAGGCAGTCTCCTCTTAAACAGCACAAGCTTCAAAATGAATGCAGAGGTGTATGCGATGTAATTCATCAGATAGCGAGCTTTTTTTGGTGCATGTGGAATGGCAATTTCAAGGTCCACGAGGGTGCTGGGAGGAGAGAAACTCAATTTATTCTCTACTCTCTCCTGCCTATGCAAGAATCCTCCAGTTTATAGTTTTTCTTCTCTCTGCAGAGAGGCCTAGACTGGAAACTTGACACTGTTGTGCTTGATTAGCTGGGGATGCATTAAAGAGAAGTAAACAGAATTGTAGTAGTTTATGAATTTTAATGTGCTTTTTATTCATTTACTATTTTACTGTATTTTTTGTTTTCCATATATAAAGTATGCAAAGGACTGATTAATCAGAATAATCATTTTATTTATTTTTTAATATATAAAACTACTGAACGAAACCAAATCTAATTGCAGGAAATATGTCTTAAGAAAAATTCCCAGAGCGTGGGTAGGGATATGAGAAAAAAAGCTTCAGGCTGATGTAGATCTAAGATGGACAATTTTTCTGAGTACGTGTACCAGTTAACATATAATGCTTCAGTTAATACTAGCACTCAGTAAACTGTGATGCTGTTAGGGAGCAGCATATGCTATTCTTGGCTATCTCTGCTTAGCAGCTGCAGACAACCTTGAAAATAATTTCAGTAATCCTTGTAAAAAATCTATCTAAACTGGGAATCTGCTATCCTTTTCTCTCCAGCAATAGCATCTTGGAGACCAGGGCCAGAGGAAGTTTAGCTGAAGCTGTGGCATCTTGAGATAGATTAGGGCAATCTGTGAACTGTCTGCCAGTGAATAGAGAGAGACTTCTGATTCCCTTTTTACTCTTGGTGCCAGTTGCACAGCCCTGACACCGTACGGTCTCTGGTACCAACTGGGAGACCAGCTCACTGATCTGAGAACTTTACTCCAACCCCCAAAATAAAATCTCAGTAAAGAAGCCCTAAAAGTTTTCTACTTGCATTCTATGTATTGGCTGGGAGCAGGAAATTATTGAGTAGCCATATTATTTTTGATATCTGAGAAAAATACATTTGAAGGCAGCTGGATCTGGGGACCCCAAAATGTGCTTGGTAAAGAGGGGGACTCATTGCTTCCTTCTGAATGATGAACAGTGGGGTTTGGAGTGATGAAGAGAGAGGGCTCAGCATCGTTCCCAGAATAGAAGCCATTGGAGTGTTATACTTGTTATACAAAGGTTATAGTTGCAGGGAGTGGAATGGGAGATTTGTCCAGGAGAACACATGGGGCTGAAAGCATATGCAAACTGACAAGGCTGGTGAAAAGAAAGGCTGTGGTTGCTGGAGTCATGCTGTCTTCCATTGTTTATTCATCACTGTAATTGTCTGATAACAGCGGGCTCTAGGGACAAGAAGCAGTGATGCCATCCCACCTGCCAAGGAGTCCATGTGCCAGTCTATCCAGAGCTTGTTGTTCTTCATCCACTGTGAGTCAAGAACACTTCAGTCTGTTGAAATCCTTTTCCTACTGAAAATGAGGAATGGAATCTTCTTGGAGCGGTTCTTCCAACTGTCCATCACTTCAAGACTTTTGGAGACAGTTTTCTCTTCTATGTTTTCCAGATGAGTTCCTTTACATTTTTAGTCCGGGTAGTGGTGTCGTTTATGCTTTTAATTACTACTTTTCCTACTCTGCAGCTGGACATATTTTCAGTTGGTTCCACCAATAATTTGCCCAGTCATTATAAAAGTTGATGTTAACAGTAGTTCTTTCTTCAAAGAAAGTATATCAAAATGTCTTTGATACCTTATAGCTTATCACAGAAGAGACCAAGTTTTGCAGGGGATTTATGTGTATTTGATGTTAAAACATACTGCAAAGGCCTACAGTTTTACTTCCATTCACCTATGAAGACACAGGCTCACACAGCTCACATCTGCAGCCCTTTGCAGCCCTTTGCCTCCTGTTTGCATCTTTCTTTTTCACTCCCAGTTCCTCCTCAGCAGTCTGTCTTTTGGGGCACATTCTGCAGGAATGTCTATCTAGTTTGAAGATTACTTCTGTAAACTGGAGTCTTGCAGTATATTCACAAGGAAGTGACAATTTATGAGATAAGGATTTGTTTGAAACAGTGACTATGATTCTTTCTATACTTTGTGCTTATGTTATGCTAGTGCAAATAAATGAGTGAGTATATTTAACACTGTAGAGAAAAAGCTTGAAATCTGGAATTTTCTTTCTCCTCTCCCTTTCTCCATAAGTCCAGTATAATTCTAAAATTACTGACTTAGAAAGGGGTCAGTTCTGTATCTGTTCTACAGATACAGACATCCTTTCTCTACACATCCTTTCTCCACACTCTGCTAGAACACCTCCAAAAATCTAGAAGTGGGGTAAAAACATTCTAATCTTTCACTGTTTATTAGCTTACATAATTAAGTATACTCTCTGCTGCCAATATAAATGAGGACTACTTAAATGAGTTGAATAGAAAATGATGAAATAAATCCTTGAACACAGTTATTTGCAATGTAAGTCTATTAATCGGCTTTATTCTTTAATATGCAGTAGCAGATCTTTTCCTGGGAAACAAGTTGGGACCCAAGATACGGAACAAAATGATGTACAGGATTTATTTTGGAAGAAACATATTTAGTATAATTTTTATTTCTTTTGTAATTCCACATTTTCATGTAGCAGATTGGCCGCACATATACTATAAGAAATGGTAAAGCTCACTCTTGTGGCATTATAAGAGAACTGCAGCAGCAACAGCTCTTTATTCTTCAGTGATTTTTGTTTTGCACAGAAATGTTAGAAGTGATTTTTGTAAATTGATCCTCGATTTTTTCATTTTTTTTTTTCTCAGCAATGGTGATGAATAGAACATGGTTTTGTTTGCTCTACAATTCCTTCCTGTTTTCTAAGACACTTCACAGGATTGATGCAGTGTGCTATCAGGCTGCAGGACATGTATTGATGCTTACAGCACCGCTGACCAAGGCTGCTTTACTAAAACTCACTGTTTTTTCATCAATCATGAAATTACGAATGCAGCCGATGAAGGAGTTGCGTGTAGTCAGGCTGGATGTTAGCAGAGACTCTGGAAGAAACAAATTTTAAGGAAAAAGAAGTTAGAGCTTGTGAAAACCAAAATAATCAGGTTGGTAGAATGATCTGTAATGGAACTTAAATCTTAATTGCAGCTCAGTGCTCTATTCCAAAGCCCATGGCATAATCAATAGTATCCATGATCCAACCACCAAGAAAACCAAACAGTGTAGAAAAATTTATTAGATGCTGGAGTAGAGTAGCCAGCTTTTGGAAGAGTCAGAATATATGAAAAATAGTTTTGTTCCACTGAACAGCTTTCATGGATGAAAGAAAGGTTGGTGCCTGCAGACTAGTAAGACACTGGAGTAAATATGGGAATTCATCTACATTTATGTGAGAGTCTCAATAATATATTATCGATAGAGGCTCAATCTTGCATTTTTTTAAAGCTGCATTTTATTTAAATAACAGAGTAGATGAATCTCAGGCAATGAATGTGTTTGTAATTCCTTCTAAGATTATATGTGTTGTCATCCATGCCTGATTTGTTAGGCTGCATTTAGTTTACTATATTTACAGGTTATTAGTTAGTAGTACATCTTTTTTGTTGTTGTGAAGTTCATTATAAGAATCTTCTATGCCAGAATGAGAATAATATTATAGAGCCAATGTATGGCATTGCTTTAGTATTCTATAATTTATGTAAAAGGAGAAGGCTCTATTATAAGGCAGAACACTGTTTGCAATTACCACTTTATATTACCTCTCTGGGAAGAATTCTGTCCTAATAAAACTCCAGTTTGGATTTAAAGAGTGAACAGGCATGTGTGCATAGATTTTATGATTCTCTTTAGGCTCATTTTTCCTCCTGGTAGTGTCAGATGGATTTGAACATCGTGCACTCAAGACACTAATCCAAGATAAGCAATATAATAAATTGTGTAGTTAGAGATGTTTCTGATTGACATGCAAGGCACAGAAAAATAATGCTGCAAGTTTTCAATGAGAGATGTACAGGAGATAGTTTAAAAATTGGATCACGTAGTGTTGATTACAGTTTGCATAAGAACCCCAACAGAGTAGCTCTGTCTGCTGAATAAGGGAAGTAAATGTAGTAATCTTGGCCCACACCGCACAGATGGTCTGTGAGTCACAAATTCATGTTAGCAGACATCTGTGCAATAGGACTGCACTAGTCAGAATAAGAATCTTCATGTTTTATGTTGTGTTCAAAGATGCTATTGCTTGAAGCAGAGGAAAGCATCCTACCAGCAAAAAAATCCATAGGACTACAGTCACAGTGAATTTCCAGTTTCATGAGAATGAGTAAATAAATAACTTTTTTTTTTTTTTTTTTTTTTTAAAAGTAAATCCTTACTGGAAAGTATAATGAGATTCTTTTTTTTTTTTTCTTTTTTTCCTGGTTAGCAGACTAGAGAACTGCGTCCATACCCAACTCTCTAGAAACAGTGAATGTATTAAATTAAATGAAAGAAGACATTTTTCTTTTGAGATGTGAGACACAGCATTTCTGATTAGCTTTTGAGACTTTGAATTTTACCAGATTGTTCACGTGGGTATCTCTTGTTCTTTTTTGAAATTAAAATTAATATTATAGGATGGTTTGGGTTGGAAGGGTCCTTAGCAACTATTTTGTTCCAATCCCCTGTCATGGGCAGATATACCTTCTACTAAACGTGGCTGCACAAAGCTCCATCCAGCATGACTTTGAACACATCCAGGGATGAGATCCACAGTTTCTCTGGGCTACCCGTTTCCATGCCCCACCATCATGGTAAAGAATTTCTTCCTTGTATTTGATATAAATCTACCTTTAGTTTAAAACTCTTGCCCCATGTATTTTCACTACATTCCCTGATGAAAGGTCCCCCTACAGTTCCTCTTCTGTGGAAACTGCATTGAAATTTGAGAACAAAGCTGCCCCATACTCACCTGGTACACCTCCAATAAACACTGGCTCCCTGTGGTCAGTTGCCTTCGGGTTTAGTGGCCCTACTACATGGTTGACTTCTGAGTCTACATCCAGCTGCACCACGTTAGCATCTCTAATAACTGAAGGGAGAAGGAACATATCAAAAAGATGTTCAAGAGTAAGATTTGAAGTCTTTATGACAAGAGATGTATCTGTTTGATCTAAGTTGTTTGATTTAGTCTTTGCTTGGCTATGAGCTGTGGTTACTATCAGTGCTAGTGTGTGGGCAGATACTGGCACAGAACAGGGTCAAAGCAAGAGAATGGAAGCAAGGGTATTTCTGAGTGAGTTTCTTGATTGCTGGTGCTTATGTCTAGACTGTAGGGCATGTGCATGCAATGGTGGGCTGCTGAATAAAACTGATTGCCAAATCATTCCCAGTAGGGTACCAATTTGAATGCAGTTTTTCTCCTTGCTTGTTCCTTCAAAAGGAAACTAGAATGCATAGGGAAAGGGCATATGCTCAGGTCTCTTCTGTATGCAATGCTGGGAGGCATCCCAAGTGAGCATTCAGACAGAAAAGTAAGGGAGTCCAAAGTACATGAGATTTAGATGTACCTCTTGACTTTCAAACCCAGGAATGAAGGATGCCTATCTGGCACAGGGGTAAAATTCTGACTTTAAACCTCTCTCTCTGTGTGAATCAGGGGTTCCTCAGACTGTCCCGCTGACCTCCTGAGGGCAGCATACTTGTGCTCAGTACTGGCTTCTACTACTGTATCTAACCTCTAATTGGGAAAATGGGAAAAGAAGAATATCATCTGGTTTACATCTTGGAAAAGGTTGCAGCATTTCCATGAGGCAGTCTTGTGTTTCCTGAACAACAAGCATTCATCTTCTTTTGTATTTGGTAGGTACTTGGTCTTGCCCTCCCAGGACACTACAATTCCTATGTCTGAGTGAGGAAAAGGACTGCCACTTTCATACAGACTGCATCTTGACAAAGAGAAAGGGAAGACCTGAAAATATGTCCAGTGCACTGGCTCATGGAGATAGATAGCTAGGGAGGGAGGTTTTGGCACTGTTACCTTTCTTAAAGGTATGATGATGCTTTACTGACCTGCAATTCGGTGCCACCTGCCATCGCAGAGACTCTGTTTCAGTGTCACCGAAGTTGAAAAATCCCTGATTCCATTATTCAGTTTCACAGTAACCTGGAAGAAAATAATGTACTTGTTTCTGTAAAACCTCTTTTTTTTTTCCCCCTTCTTTTGTGATAATGCAGTATTCTCCACTCAGAAGCATATATATATATATTTAAATAATGAAATTATTTAGAATAAAATATCAAATTCACAGATTTTTTTTTTTAGATTCAGTAGTGCTAAACATTTCTGATTTGAACTCAGGGTAGAATTCCAAAAAAAGATTCAAAAATAACAGCTAATTTTACTCAGATTTTCTAGTACCGCTACTCTCTAATTTTCTCTGTGTTAAATTAGTGTTTAGATGATGTTTTGGCATCTTGATAGCCACTTAATAAGAAAAACAGTCATGAAAAACCTAAACAAATAGACAAGATCTGAGAAACATAGATAGGGGACTTTAAGAATGACTTTTAGGTTACTTTCAGTTTTACCAGGAAACCTCTGGCAGAACTAGAAAGCGTACCTAATTTTGAATTTTGTACCTCTGCTTTAATCATTTGGACGAGTACCTCCCTGCATGGAAACACCACTCTAGTAGCAGAGCAGCACTGCATTCCTTTTGCAGAGCACAAGATTCCCAGTGGTGGCTGTTGGATAAGTCGTACACTGAGCTTAGCCATTCAAGGTTGGAAATAGGTGAACTTTAAGGTTCCTTTCAACCCAAGTAAGCTTCACTTGTATATCCTTCTCTTTGGCTGGCAGTTAGATGCTGGGACAGTTAGATACTGCACTGCAGTGATTATGGAATATCCACATTGCCCAGTCTCTTGACTATGCTGAGTTTATTACAAAAAGGAAAGTTTAAATAAATAAATAAATCACTGCTCTAAACCTTTGCTTTTTTTGTCTATTTATACTACAACTTATTGTTGCATGTGCACAGTGGAGGGACCCAGACTATACTGATGAACATAACAAAAGATAGCACTGGCAACAACTATCTGATATGTTTATTTCAAACTTCCCTCATTCAACTAATAGCCTTAGAAAAATTCAGGAATTTTAGAAAATGGATCAGCAGACAATCAGAACCTTGCCTTTTCTTCATCTTTCCCCATTATACACATTTGCTAAAGCAAGAAGAGAATGTGCTCAATCCAGACTTCTCTTTTAACATACAAGAAATAAAAATCATCTCACTTACTATACATTTTTAATATGTGGATGAAAAAATAGTACCAAAGCATCAGTGCTCTGGTAATCAAATATTTATTGTTGGTACCAATAAAGCGATCTGATTTTGTCTTCAGTGTTATTTTTTTCTGTATGTTAAAGGAAGTATCTGGGTTTCCTAATCTAAGCAGTTAACTTATCTAAGAGAGAAATAAGAATCAAATAATGCCAAATTTGTACAAAATTATATACAACAATAATACAACAAAAGCTGCATATAGCAGAGCCCAACTAGGCAGTAAAGGAACCAGTCAGAGAAGTGGAGGAAATGTGACCATTATACCTGTCCATTTCTCATGTGCATATTCAGGTACTCTCCATTCACACTGTGGCCATGCAGTAAAATTCCTGAGCTACTTCGGGGACGTATTTCAAAAACAACTTCAAATTTCAGACCTAGACTGAACGATTCATCTGTGAGGGAGAAAGAATACATTATCTTTTGTTAATGCCTGGGCATCTACTCAGAGTCCCAGGGTAGAACCTATTTGTTCTATCTTCAGAAGTATTAGAAGTATTATTTCCAATACACATACTTCAAGAGAGAGCATGGTTTGCCACCCATATACATTTCTGTTTGATTTTGTTTGAAGAACTAATCATAGTTTGCTTGTGTTTTTCATTATTCAAGAAAAAAAAAGATATTTTCTTTAAAAATATTAGCAATGAAATGGACATCAAAATAGGTTCTATGTGGGTTTTTGGCAGTTTCTTATTGTGCAGTTTGCTAGATATTCAGCAGTTTCTATATGGTGAGTAGGAGTTCACTTGAGCTTTGATGATTCAATAGCAGAAAGTCGCTTTTTCAATTTGCTGGCAGGCCAGGGAGCAAATTAGAAACACCACATGGTTCTTCTTGGTGTTGCAAAGATATGACCCCAAAAAAAGCCTTCTTAGAACATTTCCTGGAACACAGTAGTCCTCAATGATAGAAAAGATGCATCTGTCATGCTGTTCATTATCAAGACGTTCAGAAAGTCTTTTCATAGAATTTTTGAATTATGTGTTATTTTTTTAAATAAAAATTAAGGAATGTTGGTGTTCTTGGTTTTAGCCAAATTGACTTTTGTGTCTATAATAATTGTTACCATATTGGAATCTGTTCTCTTGTGAAATTATTTTAATTATTTTAAATATATGCATAAACCCATACAAATATATTTATGTAGTAACTTGTTAATTTTCATGGGGACGTTCTTACCTGTCAACATCAGTTGCCTACCACAATAATGATCTGTATCTAATCTTTGCAGCTCACAGCCTTGGAAATTATCACATTCTTTAGTGAAATATACTGTTTTGAAGTACAGTGAAAAGTATGGTTTCATTACTGAATATATTTCAGCAGCATGTTACCAAGGACGACGTATCCTCCTTCTGATGAAAAGTATGTTCCTGCTTCTGATGGGCCTTCAAAGCAAGGTGTTACACTAAACGTTTGTGAAGCTGAAGTAATTGATCTTCCATTGAGCTGTAAATTGCTGAGACAGCCACTAAAACTGTAGACTGAATTAATCTGGGGGAAGAAAGAACATGATTGATAGAACCACTGGAAACAATGTGCATAGAGCAAGGCAGTATTGTACATACCACGTAACCTCAAGGCAAGACAGTGGTCAATTTTTCCTGAAGCGTGTAGCTATCTTGTTAGGCACATATCACCAAAGATTACCTTGAAGAAGTCTTTGATGATGTTGATTTTTCCTTTAACATTCCTTTCTATATACTTTAATATCAAAGATATAGAGCAGAATACTGATTTCTAGGTACTGTCTCAGAGGTACTGAGACAACATTAAAACTTTTATGTCTCAGATTGTAGGGAGAAATTGATCTCAACTAATTTTACCTCACTCATCTAAGCTTGGATGTTGCTAAGACTTCTCTCTTCCTCAGGGACCACCAGCTTTCCAGATGCTGCTACAAGTCTACTGAAATCTATCCCAGCTACTGAGCTATCCTAGTTCAGCCTTGTGGGATCTTTGCTATCACATGAACTGAGCTGTGAGCTCCTCAGTGTGCTCAGGACTGGGAACTTACCTTTCTTTGGACTCATCCCTGTAGGTGGCTTTTGCTCTAGCTGTATATAAACGTATGGGTGATGTAACAGCTGTCTGATTTACCTGGATATTTTTCACAGCTTTTCCTGGAGCTACACCCCCAATATACAATGGTTCAGTGACTTGCCAGGTGTTTCCACTGAAAGGTTCTTCTAGTACTCGGAGACCATCAATTATCATGCGACCAATATTTTTGCTTCTAATAAATATCACCTAGAAAGGGAGGAAAAAAGTTTGGAAGGTTACTTTTGTATGCTGAGGGAACATTCTGGTGCAGTGGAAGAAAGTAAGAAGTTAAGAAGAGAAGCTTTTCAGTCATACTTTGTAAATCAGTTTTATTAACTGCCAGTATTCTTTGCTGGGCAACCTTCTCTCTTCATATTCATATAAAGGCTAGATTGAAAAATTGCAGTCTTACCATTCTGGTATATGAGGTGTCACAGGGTCTACTGAGATCCGCTCATCTTATATTTCCACATATAGCTGTAGCTACAGTACTATCACTATTAGTATTTTCATGGCCATCTCCAGCTTTATAGTCCGGATTTATCCAACCAGCTTTAAAGACTTAAACACCCAAGTTAGGAGCTTAGTGACTGTAGAGTCCCTCTGTAGTCAGTAAGGAGAAACAGATATGTATGGTAGGAAATTCACCTTGTCCCTAAAATTGTCTTTTTATTTTCATGGATTACGAAGGGTGCCCAAGATAGCCATGCTCCTGACTTAGGCACTTCAAAAAAAAGTTGCTGAACAAAATTATCCTAGTCCTTCCTTTCCTAGCTTTTTTTTTTTTTGTCTTTCCTCGCTATTCTGCATTTCTGCACACTTCTCTTATTTCTATTCACATAATAGTTTTGTGAGCTCCAGGATCTTTACAGCTGATTCACTTTCCTATCCCTAGTTAAGGACTTTATAAAATACACTGTGCAAGTTTAAAAAGTACTGGCAGAAATTTCTCCACATATAGGTGTGGTTATGTAAACGTGAATGAAACCTCCATCAGTTATCAGATTAGCGGTGTCTTTACTGCAGCATTACAGAATGTATCATCATACTGATTACTTTCTTTTACTTACATTGTGCCAAAGGCCATCATTGTATTTCTCTTGGCTTTTAATTCTTATCTTCTGATGACCAGCATTAAACATAAAAATGAGTCGTCCATGAGCAACAAAAAGGGTCATGAAGTTGGTCTCCTTTTGGTCTGAGACGTAGAAAATCATTCCATGAGACGAGTGAGTCTTCAGACTGATAGAGAACTGAGCTCTGGCAAACAAAAATGCACTATCAGTATTAAAGCAGATTTTCATGACTGAAATCAAACTGCAAGCAGAAGGTGACTGAAATTTTTGTCTCATCGTATGGAATGTTTATCTCCTTTATGGAAAATATGTTTCTGATAAACTTTCTAGGAGTTTTGAAGTAGAAGTTGGAGAGGGGCTTCTTTGCAAGGAAGATTTTCAAAACCCAAAATTTATTGAGTGAATAAAATCAATACAGACCACCAGAAAATGACAGTACATTTTTGTTCACAGGAGTGTTGGAGGTCTTTAACATTTTTCCAGTAGTGGCTCTGTTCATGAACATTTAATGTTACTCTAGATTTGCTGCTAAATTTCTTCATCCTTGTAGGTCCTCATGACATCTAAGACAACATGGCAAATTATGCTAACTCAGTTCAACTCAGTTCAACATAGTGAGCAGTAAAGATTAGTTCGATGATTAGTATTAGGTCTATTAGTTAGGTCTAAAAAATGGCAAAGCTATATTAATGTAGCACAGTGACAGAACAGATTAGTTCTGCTTCTCATGTCAGATGAACTAGCTTAGCTGCTGTTTCTCACATTCCACACATGCTAAGGGCCTTGCCAATATCAGCTGTTGTAAAACATCACGAGTCATTGATTTTTTAAAATGCACATTACAATAAAAAGTGTGTAATAACAGTTGTAACAGGAATATGTCTTGTAAGGATGAGTAGAAATGTTAGAGTTTGGGTTTTCCTTGTTCTATCTCACATGGTCACCATCAGGACTGCCCTCAATAAAACACTGTTGATTTAAAACCCAGTGCTTTTGTTATCTAAGTCAGGAAACAGCACTCTTCTTTTCTGAATTAGTGGTCTGGTATGCTTCCAGGAAGCCCTGTGTTGTTGAATTTATTGTCTTTCATGGAAAGTATTAAACCAAAATCCTGTGCTGATCAAAACATATTGTATGGCATTCTGTGGGAGCCTGTGAGTTTAATATCCACAATATCTGTACTCATTATAAATTATTTGTATTTATGTTATGGCTTGAACTGGACATGGTTTTCATAGCTTTATGTCCTACTGCATGGTATAGATTCCTGAGCACTGAACAGCTGCTAACATCCACTCAACACATAACTATGCTTCATTTCTGGGTGAACAATCATGTTTTCCAGCTCTAATCTAATGCCATTACGTCTCACACAAAGAGACTGATGATGCACTGCTTGTATATAACTAACATCCTTGAAGTTTTCATGCAAATGGGCAAAGAAACTTCTTAAAAAAAATATATAACATAGATGAAGGCTCCACAAAAAGAATGTAATTGAAAACACATTGCAAAAATTTGCCTAAGATAAAATAAAAAAAAACCCACAATAACAATAACAGCAAAAAGATGCCCTTTTTCTTCTTTCATTTTTCATATACATCTCTTGCCTCCTCAGTAATTATAATTTTTATTTCTGAAGTCTCATTACCTTTCACTGAAATCCTTTGGAATGTGATCAAATTCTTGCCGACTGTTTGCTGTACCTCCAAACTGGTATGCATGTTCAGTTGCCTTGGGATTCATAGGCAAGTGGCACTGAGGGTCTTTTTGCATATTCACTTCTTGATACAGTTTTTTGAGGCCAGTTGAAGGCTGTGAGACCTTGTCCTTATCTCTTCCCACCTTCACAGAAAGAGAACTGTTAACCTGAAATTTTAGCTAAGGCTGGACATTAAAAAAGAGCATTATTTACATATAAGTTAATAATATGCTGTTTTTTTTTTTTTTAATTTTGTTTGTTTGTTTGTTTTCCTTACAGAAATACAAGGAATGGTTCCAAGTCAGATTTTCCTTACAGAGATCTACTATAGATGCTATTTTAGAGCAGAAGGGATAAACAGAATGCCTGTATATAATTATAGTCCATTCTTTTGCTGGATGTTTCTCACATTTCCTGATAGACTCCTCCTCTATGCTTTTGACGATATAAGCAATAGTACAAGTATAAAAGAACATGCTTGGACCGAAAGTGCTGCATGCTGGAAGAGGGATTTTTTTTCTCATTTATGCATATTAATGTGTGCTTGCTGCACCCAGTAGAGTGAGCCAAATTGAAATAGCTGAAGAAAGCTTATTGCCTTTAGGCTGTAGAAGAAACCAAGAAGAGCTTTTTTTTTGCAGGGCACTTAAAAATATGTCAAAAATTTTGTTTTACAGTTCTAGTAAAAGAAAATGGTGTGAGTGTAGGCCAGATTGACCCAGTTAGGGCAGTCATTTGCAGTGATTCAGTGTGTAAAGGAGTGAAATCCTTTCCTTTTCTACACACAAAATATTCCTCAAGTATTACATTTTTGGATCCATAACTTTTTACAGAATTTAAAGTTACAACACAGTATGTATAAACTCTGTACTGTTACTGTTTGTAACAAACCTTTTTATTACGGTTTCCTTTGGCTTTTGATGAGTTTCTTCCTTTCTTATGAAGCAGAGCAACTGGTGGGGATTCAACAGGGCATCCATAAAAGGAAGTCTGAACTTTCTCCGAGTACCGCTGGAAATCTTCCACTTCAACCTCCCGATCCAATCTATGTTTCAAGAGAGGATGACAAAATCAGCTTTTTTTTCCCCCCAGTGATGTAATTTTTTTAATAAAAAGAATCACAGTAATTTACATTTGTATTTTAAATGATGTTTTGATGGACTTTTTTTCATTCTTGGACTGTGAATAAAAGTACAGATGTATCAGTCAGTGTTTGGGTATTGTGGGCAGCCTATACTGCTTTTATATGTTCTATCCATGCTTTCAAAAACAGAGAGCCTGAATCTGCAACACCAACTTCCCTTTAAAATCTTCTATATAAGAACATTTCCTAAAGTGATTAAGGACAACAAATATGGACCATTTTCACATGACTAAACTCCTAATTTCAGCAGCGTTCATGAGATGCCTTAGCATCATTTTGTTTCAAAGGCAGAGATGAAAGCTACATCATATAAATGTAAATGAAAGCTATGCAAATTCCACATTGCACAAACAGCATTAGCAGGTGCAACAGTGAAAACTGATTTACATCAAATTATTCCCACTTCAACAATATCACAACCTACCAAGTCTGTGCCAACAGATTCCATAGAAAATAAGGTGAGAAACTTATTCACACATACTGTCTAGCCTCACAAAATGAGAGAGGGATTTTTATTGTTAAAATAAATCAGCTCTCTGGAGCTATAACCTGAGCTGTCAGGCAGCAATTGCCTGGTAATATGTTTGGGAGGATGCCACGCACCTAGTGAAGTATGCATTGCTTATGCACCCAGTGAAGTTGGCTTGCTGTGTTTTGAGGGGAGAGCCACCAAAATAGAACTTCTTGATGGTGTCAGGGCTTTTCCCTGCTCTGTCCTTCACCGGATTCTTCTTGCTTTGTTTCTTGTCATCAACACTCAGCTCATACCTGCAAAGACAGAGCATTCACTTTGTAGGCTCATTTTGGAAAAGTCTATGTTGGTCATTAGACAGCATATTACATGCATCTAAAATGTTCTGCTGGATGTGTAAAATAATGGAATAGCAGCGTTTTGTTGTCATGAAGAGACCTTCCTGCTTCTAGCTGTGCAACAAGCATCAGTGCTAATAGCCCACTGGCAACTAGTGTCCAAAGGTGCAGGGATACGAAGGCCAAAAAAATACAGCCCACCCAGTGCAGATACATAAACCAAGGGATTACTAATAAATAGATGGAGCCAATGTTTGGGTAATAGAAGACCTAAACACATACTATTTCTTCTTTATGTCCCTGTCTCCTTTTCCTCCTCTTTCATCACAATACATTGATGTTTGACCTCATACAATGTTCTTTGCCTAATATCAATTTGCAACTAACACTTAATTTCTGCAAGTATCAGGAAGAGTACTACTGCCTTAATGTGGAACTGAGTATAGCTAAAACATTCAACATGGATTTTGTTTGGCAAGTTCAGAATTCAGTGCACAACATGACAGCTCTCAGCACTGTTCTGTGGCACCTTTTTTTCATTCGCATCTTTTTGAACCGTGTTTTTTGGATGTAAGAAACCATAGGTGCAAACATTCCTTTCAGTCAGAAAACTGAGAATGACCTGGTTATATCTGCATAGGCAAGATTCTTGAAGAAAGATTGATTGAGTATTGGACTGTCTTAAGAAAATTCTAAACACTGAAAACAACAGTAAAATTCATACCACCAAAACAATTCTTTCAAGTTTTCTGCTAAGTGGGTACATAGATTGATTCTCCACTGCCATATCTAATCTAACATTTGCATCTGTCAGTACTAAAAACAATTTAAAATATGTTCCACTCTGTATATCCCAAATGAATGCTTTTTCTGAAGATGCTTCAACTATTTCAGAGTCAATTTGGGATTGCTTTAACAAATCAGAATAATCAATCGTGATGAAGAATGAATCTCATGCTACTTTTTAATTATATTAAACTGCTTTCATACCTAAGGACAAAAAAGGACTAAGCTTTTAAAAGCACAGTTCTTTTCTTTTAGTTTTAATAACAATTCTCAGCACCTCATATTCAGGTCACAGGGCAAATTTCAGTCAGAGATTTTGACTTTGATTTTTTTTTAAACTGAATTAATCAGTTAAAAATATAAATGAAAAGCCCATCACCTTGAAAGAAAATATTATGTGTTAACAGATTCTAGGGATTAAAAGGTGCTGGACAGCTTTACCTTTCTGGTGTGACAGAAGTAATGATAAAGTGAGTTTTTCCATCGTTGTAATTTCTGTCTGGTGATTGAATTTTGATTCCACTTGCATTTAAAACAACGGCACCTCTGTCCATAGAGATGGATAATACATCTGACTGCAATACAGACAAAAACATCTTCATCAGTGAGTACAATATGGGAAGGATAACAGTTCTGTACATTTTCCTGTTGGATTTACTTTCTCCAGCCAAGGAGACTTCTTATCACTATTTTCCTTTTTTTTTTTTACTGTCTTTTGCACAAACCAAGAACCAAAACAGGAGATTATCTCAAATTGATATTCTTGCAGTTTTTTAAGCCTGAATTCTGGGAATTCTGTTGCTGATTATGTTTCATGATTCTGTCACAAGAGCTTCTTCTACCTAGCACGGAAGTATGATGTTTACATTTCATTTGTGCTTCTGGCACCACTGCTGTGGTACTACACAGAGCAGCTTGGCTCTTAGCAAGATTACTGCTGTCATAAGGCCAATGCATTTTTTCTTTTCTTAATTCCCTCTAATCAGGCATGTTCAGTCACTCAAAATTATCTTAGAGATATGATCCTTTATCTGGGTCAGGCATACAGGATCAGAGTGCCACATAGCTTGAATATTATCTGTTTCATTAGCACAGCACTGCCACTGTGCACTCAGAGGAATCATGCTGTCTCATTCTGTCAAGTACTAAATTGCTGAATCTCCATTTCTTAAACAGGGCACTTGGCATCTCACAGGATTAGAGCTTTTGAGTTAAAAGCAAAAGTGGTGTACAGAGTCTCATTTATGCAAGCAGCATGGATAACCAACATGGTTTCAATTTAAGGCAATATTCCATGCTGTAAAAAGTGGTTATAGGTGTCATCCAGCCTTCCTTGCTGCACTGCTCATGATCTTCTGCAAGTAAGGCAGAGAAGACTTTTGAGATGGCTGTGAATGTTCTGTCATCGGAGCTCATGAGTGCTGCTGATACAGGCCTGAAACTGCAGAATTCTGGAATCACTCTTGTTCATTCAACATTTTGGGAGTGCAAGTCCATATTTCTGCCCATGGCACTTCTTCAAGGGGATATTTGGAATGATTTGGCTTCCCATAGCTGCAAGGAGCCATTCTCAGGTTCAGCTTTTCCTGGTCACACATGGAGGTCTAAGTACAGGGAATATAGGCAGTTTTTTGACTGATTTCTGTAAACTCTGCAATACTCAGAATAATATCCTATTAATCCAAACAAACGTTTTGCCCTTGCTTGTAGGGAGCTGCCCCTGAAAGGAAAATTTCAGGTCCTTAGTATTATTTGTACTTTAGTAGCATCTGCAGGTCCAAATAGGGATTGCAGTGCAGTAAGATCCACTTTCTATCAAAATAATGTCTAGGCACTGCAGGGTTTCATCTGTGAATCAAATGTAAACTGTGAAAATGATTACATTGAGGAATGCTTCTATACTGCAGACTGCTTTCTCTATCATTAAAAGATGAAGTGAGAAATTCTATTATACCCATAATATTCTCCTGGAAAACAATCCAAAGGAAAAATAAAACAAACAGTAAAGAAAAATGTACTCACTCCTTCAGAATAGTAGAACAGCAGCCCATTGGGCTGCAGTGTCCGGAAATTAAAGCCTCCTTCAAATTCACTTAAAAGGGACACTTTCTGGCTTGATGCAATGAAGCTCTCTCCATTGAAATATGCTTCGCGAGATATCTGTGTATTAAATAAAACAAATTTACATGTAAACTTCATAAAACATTCAAATAATAAAAAGAATGAGGCTATTTTTTTTTCTTTTAAAGACTAAGCCTGTTCAGTTCTTCTATAAAAAATCATTTTTTTTGTGTATGTCTTAAGCTAACTTTAGAGGCTCTGCCTGGCATGCTGTGAAAATCATAAGGAAGTATACATATTTTAAACAGTGAAAGCCAAATTGCTTTTAGTTTCCTGGGATTCTTGGCCTCACCCTAAGTCTGCTGATGTTAAAAATGGGCAAGAAGCCTAGAAGCAGAGGACACTTAAGCCTTTATCCTAGTTGCATGGCACTGAGAACTACCCTGGCATGCTAGCATGTTGCACTGAATGCTGGTGTGGGGGACTGAATGGACATGGAAGTCTACAGCCCTCCGAGACAGAAGGAAAACGGGGTCTGAGATAGGACAAATTGCAGTTGGCCAAACTGCATTCCTCTTTATAGAAGGGGAGATTGAGCAATGAATTATACTAGTGGTGGGCTCCTTCATCTTCATGCATTCTCACTGTGGCTTTAGATAGTCATGGCCATAGCATAAAGACCACAAGCACTGTTTAGATTTACCAGTCTTGCACTGTAATGAATAAATGATGAATGATGAAAAGGATCAGAAAATAAAAGACAATTTTCTCAGCATTTAAGTTGATGCAGTTGGCCTGTATATGACAGAGGTAAAGCTGGATTGACTTAAGAGGTTTTTTTGTAATTCATTAGAAGGGTGAATATCTTGCTGTTTTTCCATCCCAAACACCTGCAGTAGGACACATTTGAGAACAATTCTCCTTGTTTCTTTAATAAAAACTAATTTACCAGAGAATATTTCCATTCAGAATACGGCATACAATGTATTTCAAATCCAGCCTTCATATTACAATTTCACATATAATAACAGTATCAAGTAAAGCACCTTCTGCTGCAATTCTCTGTGAAAATCAGATTGCATGTCAGCAGACTTAGCATGCGTGCATACACACACACACACACACACACACACACAATGAATCAATTAGTTTTCATTTCCTTTTCTGAAGTGTTACCTTCCATTGTTTGGAGTGAAAGACAAATTCATGAGTGTATCCATTGCCAAAATTTTGTTGTTACCTCACAAATTAAGCTATGCTTACCAGTGAATCCTCAGGGCACCCGTAGCTGATTCCCAGGGTTCCTGGTTCTTCCAACAAGTTGAAATCCTTCTTTTGGAACTGAAAACCCTTCATGCAGCCTTTAAAGCCAATAATTCCTGCCAGATGTGAACTAATGCTGTTGGAAAACAGTGTCAAACAAGCTGCAATTACATTGCTTTTTTTGCCTTCCAGAATATGCATTTATTGCCAAGGTGTTCTAAAAAGATTTGGAAGAGCTTCAGTCATTTGCCTCACTTGTGCCCAATTCCTACATCTTTATGTAAAACAGCTATTTAACCACATTAGTGGTTTTGAAAAGTCAAGATGCACAAGCTGTAATAAATATTACAGGGAGAAGTGTATGAGAATTCAGAGAGAAAACATGTACAGAGTAACTAAAAAAAATAAAAGTGGTTGCTGAAACAAAAGGACATATTTCTAAATGGAATTGTACCCACTTATGATAAAAATAAATTGAGTTATGTCTTCATTTATCATTTTAGAAAAGTTCTGCTTTAATTTTCCTTTCTTGCTTTTACTGGCAAGCTCTTTTCTTATTCTGGGAAGCAAATGGATCCATATTTCTTAACAAGAATTAATAACAGAGGTTAAGGAAGTAAGAGTAAATACTGATTGCTGGTGAATAGGTTTACATAGGTTTAAATCAGAGCAGTAGGAGGGCTTCCAGGATACTTTCCACACTGGATTTGAGGTGCATAGCACAGCATTGTATCCCAGTTGCTGTTGCTCGCTGTTCAAAGTTTTTCCACTCCACTCCTCACTGAGATATAACAGCATTAAAGCACAGGACAAATGTCACAGAATTTATCCTCGCGACATTCAAGCTGTATGAAGAAGTTGTTTGCCATAAACTGCAGAGGGTCTGTGACAGAGCAGGGAAATGACATGGGGCTTACTTCGTACCAGTCTAGGAGATAATCTCAATGCATTTCAAATCCAGCCTTCATATTACTCTCTCATATATAATAACAGGAAACAAATACACTGAAGGAATGAATGTGAAATTCTGACTTTTGACTTGGCAAACATATGGACAGTATTTGTGCCTTCCACAAGACTTCCTAGTAGCTAGGTTCTCACCTCACATGAGATAATACTGACTGTCCTGACATCTGCTTCTGTGACAGTTTTTTATGCTTTATATCATTGTAAGGTAGGCACTGGAAACATGAAAAACGAATCAAGCTCTGGAAATATTTGCTTTTCTACGCTGGCTAAAATGGACCATCAAGTTGAATAGTTCAGATGCATATGTCTGAAATAAGGGGAGAGGAGGAGCATGTCAGGGCTTAATCTGCTGCTCAGTGAAATCAGCAGGAAGGCTAAATGAACAGGAAGGCTCCAGTCATTCTCACTGAGATTTGGATCACAGTGTATGGATCAAAGTGTGGTGTGTCAGTCAGTCAGTTTAGCCTCTATTCTGACTGATGGTGCAGAAGCTGCAAACAGGCCATTAATTTAATAACATTTTCTTGAAGCACACAGAACGGAAAAAGATAGGTTTAAAGGCAAAGAAAAATGTCTTCTGAATTTGTTCTCACATTTCCCAGCCCTCAGAACTCCTAGCTCCACTTAAGTGTTTGCTTTCTGAGGTGTGTGAAGTGGAAGAAAAATAGTGCTGTTGAAATAAAGAAAAATATACTGCTTTGCAGAAAAATTAAACCTCTCCTTTAACTTTACAGCTATTTTTGCCCTGCTGCTGTACCCCAGTGTCACTGAAGTGTCAATCTGCCTAAAAAAAGGAAACACAGGTATCAACAGTAGCTAGCTAGCTAGTTGCATTTCTTCAGTGTCATAATTCTGTAAGCAAACTATGCACCCATTGGAAATGGAAAGTTGTCACCACATTTGAATCATACTTTTTACTGTTTAGCGTTGTCTTGAGAACAGAGGGGGGTATGATATATAAAGCAAAGCTGCAGCTCTGTGTAAATCATTTCAATATACATTTCCAATTTTTATAATATTCTTACCATATTTTTATAATGCCTATTGTTATTTTTCTCTGACACCACTTGTTCTTTTTCTTTTTCTTTTTCTTTTTTTTTTTTTTCCTTTACATTATCTTCCAGGTGTTTTATAGAATGACCACAATACATTTGGAAAACTATGGACATAACTCATGTGATTCATCTTGCATCCTACATTTCTTAACAAGTTTAACTTGCTGTGGGGCTACTCAACTGCATGGATTTCTGCATCCTTCTGCTGTTTTCAGTGTTCTCTAGGCTTGATTAATGAAAATATTTTTCACCATCCTTTTACCTTTTTATTCCCCTAAATCATTCATGTATTTAGTACTGACCCTAAGAGAGATCCTGTGGGCATGTGCTGTAGAACTTCTATTGTGTGGAAATGGAGGAGTTACTTCTATGTCCTATTTTCCTTTTCCAGGCATTTTATAATCCAATGCATCCTTTCCTTCCTCCAACCCACCAGTTTTTTCAATAGCCTTTATGAAAAGCCATTTAAAAACCTTTATGAAGGGCCATGAATATTGCACTGGCTACTTCTCCCTTATCCCCCATTTTATTTCCATGTTCAATTAATTACATGGGATCAAAAGGTATCATTTTCTTTTTCAGGGTTTTGTCTCTATCTTTAAGTGTATATCATCACATCTCATTATTTATCAATTCCAACAAAAGGGTCTCCTGGAAACAAAATAAGGTTTCAGGAGACTTAGCAGTAATTCCTAGTAATTATTCTGCAACATTTACTATCCTCTCTTTTTTTAAAACATCAAGGTTATTTTAAAGAGAACCTGTATTTCTGTTAGCAGTTGCGACTCTTTAGTTAGCAGCTAGAGCCCTTTTGAATCTCTGAGCTGTAGGGAATGTGTATTTTCTGCCACATCCTTCTTCAAGCATCTGCCCTGATCTCCTAGAATGTGACACTGCCTTGGTGGATTACTATTACAGTAAATTGGAGTA
Source organism: Perdix hodgsoniae (assembly GCA_035772895.1). Classification (NCBI taxonomy): domain Eukaryota; kingdom Metazoa; phylum Chordata; class Aves; order Galliformes; family Phasianidae; genus Perdix; species Perdix hodgsoniae. Next base: position 19,931,599 of record JAPSGF010000004.1, on the reverse strand, counting down.
TTATGGTTCACTGGCATGAAGCTTGGCTTCTATCAAATGGTATGACAGGAAAATGAGACTTTTATTTTCTTCCCACACCCACTCAGAGCCAGCTGACTTGAATCTAAAGAAAAAATAAGATTCAACAGAACTGATGTGTAAAGATATCATCTTTAGATTTGAAAATGCAGTTGGTGAAGGGTTTTGATCCTTCAGCTAATGCATTTTCATTTCACAAAGCTGTTTTTGCTACAGTGAGAAGAAATAATGATTCTATATATTCATGCATGTCTCCTACAAAGACAGGCTGAGGGAGCTGGGCTTGTTCAGGGAAAAGAAGGCTGTGGGGTGGCCTCACTGCAGCTTTTCAGTACCTAAAGGGAGCCTATAATCAGGAGGGGAGTCAACTCTTTGAAAGGGCAGATAACAGCAGGACAAGGGGAAATGGTTTTAAGATGAGGGAGCGAAGATTTAGGTTGGATGTCAGGGGCAAGTTCTTTACTATGAGAGTGGTGAGATGCTGGAACAGGCTGCCCAGAGAGGTTGTGGATGCCCCATCCCTGGAGGTGTTCAAGGCCAGACTGGATGGGGCCCTGGGCAGCCTGGTCTAGCATGTGGCAGGGGGGTTGGAGATTCATGATCTTTGAGGTGATTCTGTGATTCTATGTGTTTAGAATTGCGTTTTTGTCCAAGAAGATAGTGGTTTCTGTAAACTGAAACAGGACCAGTTTCAGCAGAATGTAGCTGTGCAGGATCCATCCTAATCTTTGGTGCTGTAGAACTCTGAAAAAAACTTAGAAGTTTGTCCTAAGGATTGTTTCACATAAAGTGCTGAAGCTAGGAAAAACACAGAATCACAGAAGGGATGAAGTTAGAAGAGATCTCTGGTCCAACCCCTGCTCAAGGATAGACACCTTGGTCCTTCCCCAGGACCATGTCTAGGAGGCTTTCAAGTCTTTTCAAGGAGAGAGACTCCATAACCAACCTAGGCATCCTGTGCCAGTGCTCAATCACCTACACATCAAAGAAGTGCTTCCTGAGAAACAACAATGATACACTGTATTTCAGCCTTTCAGCACATGTAACTTAAATTACATTAAGATAATGACTAAATCCCAGCTGTAAACCAACCTGGACTGTAAGATCTCAGCAGGTGCTCCTCCAATGTAGATGTCTGTGAATGGCATTGCTGTTCTTTCATTGTCAACGCTTTTTATATGTCGTCTGTCTACTACCAAGATCATCTTCTTAGAATTATGATATATAATAGAAATCTGTAAAGAAAAACATGTTCTTAACGGTTTCTAAAATGTCATTTTTGGTAAGTTGTCATGGTGATTTTGCAAGATCAATAATACCTTAATGTCTTTTTGTTTGAACGGTTATTCTCATTTATCAAAAAAGTTGTTTGTAAAATAGGATAGGCTGTCAATTCTAATAGGGAACTTATTTTGATGTCACCATTTCTCTAATTCTTGAAGAAACGGGATACTTCACTTATGATTAAATTCATACAAAACTACCCCCATACCAAATTCTACTCTGTACCAAGCAGATAAACTCCATCAACTTTGCAGTGCTTTCTTGATTTCTACAAGAAGTTAGGGCAGACTTCTAAAAAAACCTCCCTGCAGTGTCAAGGCAGAAAAGGCGTATTTTTTCCCTGCTTAAAAAGTCGAGCAGAACAGTAGCTGTTGCTATAGTTTGAATTTACACCAAGCCACTAGGGGGAATTTGCTATTGCTACTGCCACTGTCAGAGTTACATTGGCTTAAAGTAAAACCTCTTAGAATTAGTACACCCTGGTGTTTATGATCTGCCTAAATCTCTAAAATACTATCCGTATATAAAAGATTGTTACCTGAATAATTCTTACTTTGAATGAAATGGAAAATACAATACCTCTTGTAACACAGTGCATAACAACTAAGGCAGTCAAGTTAACGACATGCCATGTTTTTAGTTCAGGAGCATTGTATATTTGAAGGATGTAATTATCACTGCAATAATTTCAATCTCAATTCTAATACTTTCTTCTTTTCTTTTCTTTTTTTTTTTTCTTCACATGAACAGTCCTGTTCTTGTCTATCAGTATGCAGAATCTGTTCACAAGCACTGATTTACCAGGATTCTTGGAGAGACCCCCACCAATTGGCTCAGTGCTGGCAGGAGTCATGTGCTCTTTCACATGTGAGGTATGTGTCTACTCTTCTCTTCTGCCCGCTTGTGCATCACTACCTAGCTTCTCATCCTTTCCCTCTTTTAATTGGAGCAAATCATGGCTGCTTTGGAGCTGCCGAGATAAGTAATCACATGGCTGTGACTGTAACCCCGTATCTCTACCTCATGAAATTTAGCATCATTAATCTGAGCCTTCTTCATGGAGTCCTCTAGCAGCACTGGGCCGGTGCCGAAGCCAAAGTCATAGCGGAGGTACAGAAATCCATTGTGCATCTCTAGGCTGAAGAACATACTCTACATAAAACAAACAAACAAACAAGCAAAAAGAAAACAGTCAGGAAAACACTATGATTGTATCAGGAATTAAAAAAAATGGAACAGTGTAATGAGAGTATCTGACATTGTGAACATCAGGCTACTCAGAAAAGGTCATATTTTTCCAAAACTAGAGCAGAGCTTCTGGATTAATTCATAATATATGTGTACGTAGACACATAATTGCTTGATAAACACCACATATTTGAAGGCTTAGTTGAAATGCTTTTCTGGAGAAACTGAATTTAGTAGAACAGGTGTGTCAATATTCTTCACCAGCAAAGTATTTGTAATGTGAACACATCTATTTTCTGTCACAGTAATAGCACATGCCCCAAGGAAAGATACTATCTTGTTAAAAACAATGATGTGCTAGAATAGTTGGGGCTGCATCAGCAGCTTCTGTCAAGATGCCTAAAATAGCACAGCATTATATCTTTTCACAGCCCTGATCACTGTATTTGCTGAAGGCTGAGCAATAGGCAGAGTGTATTTACTGTATAATTTGGTTTCTAGATCTCCTACTTCTTGGTTTGGATTCTCTTCAGTGGTTGAGTGTCCTAGATTTTATAAACAGAAGCTCTGCTCCAGGAGACCTCTAGGGAGGGCTTGAAATGAAGATCTATAGTACAGACTTTGTCTCCTGTATTTGAACATAAAAAGCAGAAATGACAGTTTACAGCAACTGTGGGTCTGGGCTAATGTTTTTAATGCTACTGTTTGTGTTCTCTTCTAGTGTGCATGCTGTTCCCACACTTAATGGAAACATGGGAACAACAACACTCTGAAAGCAACTACAGGCCACGGACTAATGTCTCTGACACAAATTATTCCACACTCAGAAGTCATTACTTGAAGTAATAAAAGTAGGTCTTAATCTAGTGCTTTAAAAGGAAAATGCAGCTTGGGTTTGTTTTGAAAACTTTAAACTTGAAAATTAAGCAGGGATTACATTTATAGTAAGTATGAGCTGTCCTTGCAGAATGGAATAATGGGGCAGTTTACACAGCCTTTCTAAAAGTGTCTGTGAGCAGGCACGGTCTTCCACAGATCACAGTTTTCACTGTAACATACAAAGTGCACGTGTCCAGCAAATCTCCATACATTTTTGCTTAGAAGATCTGCAATTGAGGCAGTAAAGCTTTGACCAGCAGTTGCTAGTCTAGATTCTCCTAAGGGCAAAGGTTAGTGGTGGCACGCTGTGCTGCAGAGCAAATCTCTCTCCACAACTCTCCTGTGCAAGTTAAGGTGAAAAACAGAAAGTAACTCTGTTCTGAGGGTGGATTTGTTGCCTTCTGAATACTCATGCTGGTGTGCAGACCAGTCTTTGGTATGCATTAACATAGTACATTGTTTTCTGTGGCTTTATCAAGCTGTAATCCACAAAGAAGTTGGGAGCCTGATATGGAGATGCCAAAAGACAAATAAAAAATCTGAGCTTGTCTTCAGAAGACATTTGTATACTTTAAACCATTTCAGAGGTTGCATCACCATCAAACATCTGAAAAGCTGGAAATATCTGGATCTAGCTATTTTTTTGTGTTACTTTCTATATTCACTAACTTAAATAACTATTTAGCTCTAGCACTCCCTGAGACACAGCTATAAAGTGGCAGCTACTACAAAATGACTGTTTTATAGGAGCTACTTCACAGAAATTTTCTATTAATTTGAATGTACATTCACATTCAAACAAAGATACAACTCCTGATCTTAAGTGGTGCATCATCACAGGGTCATCACAGTGGCATTACCACTTGAAAGTCCTAAATGTCTGTGGATGAGAGCAGGGTCCAGCTCTACTTACTGCAAAGCAAATGCCAGTTCTCTCTCACTGTACGTATGTACCAAAAAAACATAAAGATATTACCTCTTTCCAGAATTAAAACACTTTGTATTTCCCATGATATCACAAGTACTGGAGAACTTGTGTTACTTATGGCTAAAGGGTACCAGAAGAAATGATACTCACTCCATTAACCATCAGCAGGATCAATCCATTGTCTGTAGGTGTTCGAACTTCTATGTCAAACCGTGTCACCTGGCTGAATCTTCCCCTCCTCTCAATGTTTCTTGCTACAGCATAGCCAGAACCATCAAAGAAATAACTCACAGCTCGACTCTGAGTGAAAGCCAACTTATTTCTACGAAAAAACAATCAGGGAAGCAAAAATTGACAGCATCAGCACTTTGGTCCCCATTTTCATTTGCAGAAATTTAAGGGCCTTTATAATTAAAGTACTTTCTTGAAATTATTATTCTGAACTGATGCTTTTTCCTGGAAGTGATGAGACTGGTGACTTCTTTCAAATTCTTTCTGGGAATTTTTTTTCTGAAATATATAGATTTGAAGGTGCATCTAACTCCTTTGTCATCAGATTGTGCTTTTATTCTGTGTTGTATGCAAAGGACAGGAAATTTTTTTGCTGATGCTCATAAGGGTAATGACACCTCCTTATAAGGATATACATATATTTTTATTAAGAGGTTGCTTGGTTTGTGCAGAAATCTATTTGAATTCTCCATGGCCTTTAACTGAGAATGGGCCCCTCTGGAGAGACAAGGAATGGGCCACATGCACTGATGTGGAGGGCAGCAGTTCTCAGCTCCTGGTCCCTCTGCAGTTCCCTTGCAGTGAAAGCTACAAAGTTCTCTATAGTTTTATGTATAGAGAGACCCTTGTGTTGTATGAACAATATGCCCACTCATGCCTGTGCCAAACAAATGGTGTGGTAAATGTTCCCTTCTACTTTAAGGACCATATATCCCAACATGTGTGTGGCTTATCTGGGGGATTTGTACTGTTTCAGAGTGTTTAGCTGAAAGCTAACTTCTATACTGACTTTGTTAGCTGGGTGTGGGAGTGCACTCAAGTTTACCAGGCCTGCTGGAGCTGGTTGTGGCCGTCTCACTTACAAGGAAGGGATTTAAGGCAGGAGAAACCCTGATCTTGACAAGCAGTCCTGGAAAAGTGGGAGTCTAGACCCTGCCTCATGGAATAGCTGAAACACTCTCTCCACACTTCCACTTCCAAGGCGGGAACAGGGTTCTGAGAGAATTAATGGAGAGAAAATATCCAAGTTCAGCTTCTTGACACAACTGAGAATTAAGTGGCAAAGTTCCTTCTGGACAACTCGGCATCACCTTCCCATCTGTCTTCTGAAACAGACTGGAACAGGAGTGGCACTTCCTACAAACGAGGAATGATGGCAGGACTGTCACCTACCTGGCACAAGGTGGCGATGTGGTGGTGTCGATGTTGTAGGCGTGCTTGAAGTTGTACAGGCTGATCACATCGTCGTTGAGGGTAGCCAGCTCCAGGCAGCCAATGAAGCCAGGCAAGTCTAAGCTGGGAGGGAGCTGTGCAGAAAGAGAGAAATAAAAGGACACATGCCTTATTTAGGTTATCACGAAAGCATTTGTGTCTGGGATCAGCTTTTTCTCAGTACTCCTCATATTGTGAAAAAATGGGATATCGCTGCTTTTGAATAGTCATTGCAGTCCATGATAACATGATACAGCCACTAGCCATAATATTCCATAGATGAAAAAAAGAGGAAATGGAGCATAAAGATGTCCTCACAGAGAGAAGATTGGGGTAGGTGAGGCAAGGACTTTTTTTGTAGTTTGGTAGATTTGGAGGAAGTGCACTCGGAAAAAGGAAGAGTTAGTATTTGACTAATCCCAAATCTTGCTTGAAGTACTTGAATCTCTCAAAAGATATTTCATGTAATTATAGTATATAACATATATATAGTATGTGTGTAATTATATCATGTAAGTATTAATGTATAGACATCCTTTATTTCTTGAAAAATAATTTCTTACTATGACGAAAGAGAAAGAATGAAAGAGCACTTTAAATTCAGGATACTTGGATTCAAAGACTGTATCAGTGTCTAAGCCTCAGTAGGTATTACTTTAAACAGTTAGCAGGATATAGAAACTCCTTCCTTTAAAAAAGGTCACTGCAAATGGAATTTAAATAGCCACAGCGGTGAAAGATACAAAAGAATAAAGCTGGTAGCATTAGTGAATAATTCTTTTAATATTAAAATACTCTGCTCTGTGGAACAGGTGTGATATTAATAACACCTCTTGCACTTCAGAGACTGATCACGGACGGCAACTTTCATTTGGCTTCTCATTATTTCCATTTTGCTTACAATATAATAGTAACAGCAATTCAGCAATGCAGAATATACGTAGCTGTAAAAGAAAGTGAGATTCTCATCTGCATCACAGAACCTGTGCTTTGGCAAAGTATCTTGTTTCTTTCTTTTTTTTTTTTTCTTGTTTTGTTTCTTCCACTATTCCATTAAATTATTTTAAGTATGAGATATTGAGTGGTTATGTGATACCTTTTCTATTAATAACAAGATCATTCATAACATTTTCTAAATCCAAAAAGTTGCCTCACAGAGACAGGTAAATACGGTGCTAGCTCATCCAGACTGATGAGGTAGGTGCAATCCTTTAAAAGCCAGGCAGAAGCATCCACCTCCTGCAAGTCCTCAGGTACGTATTGCACGGACAAGTCTTCATGTCATTGCAAGGCTGGATTTAAACCACTGATAATTTAAATTTGAACAAATCAGTGCATCAGAAGTTTGCTATGCCATGCTAGTATTAACGATACGTTACCTTTCATTTTTGCAACAGTTGTGAAAGAAAAATTGTTAAATACCAAAGCTCTATCAGCATTTTAAAAAAATGAGTAGCCTGCAAACCAGGTAGCCCTTCTGAGCTGGGATACCAGGCCTTAATTTATGCAATTTAATTTTAAAAAAAATCACTTTTATTATTACTTTTCAGAAAACCTTACTGATAGCTAATAGGAATCTGATCATCCCACTGTATGACGTGATACGCTGGAGAAAGTAGTAACTTTTGCAGTAGATAGAAGAGATATTCCTAGGATAATAAATGACTAAGTAAGGACATTTCATTTTCTAGACATTTCAGTGTTAAAAGGGAAGCTCAGCAAGATAGGTTTGTATTATTTAAGCTCTGAATATAAAGTATTTATCTGACCAACCTTGAAGTCTGGAGGTGCTCCACCAACGTAGAAAACAGTATTTCCAGGTTCCAAATTCAGGAGAGAGCTAGGACCAAGGGTCTCTCCTGTTTTGATGAATTTTTCTTCTGATGTGCTGCTAAGACTTGGTATAGTTAAAAACATTTTGCCATGTCTTCCAATCCTGCAGAAGGAAATTGTAAAAGAAGAGAATTTTGTGTTTGCTAGACTTAAAAAACCAACAACACAGAAACCCACAAACAATAGCAGCAAGCCTCCAGCTTCAGGAAAGTTTTTTTTTTTTTTTTTTCCCTCTTCTTCCCCTCATTAGAAGACTGGTATTCTGCAGGGAAAGAAACAGAAAAATTACAGACGCTTTCCCTTCCCCTTCATGTCCCCATGGGTCCTGGCTCTCTAAAAGCAAAGCAAATTTCCATTTATTTCAGCAGGGATAGAACCAGACACTTAAGACTACTAATGGGCAATTCTTTGTTTGTTTCCTCTCTTTGAAGCTGTTTGAATTTGGTGAAATATACATTGTCTGCTTACCTCTCAATTTTGATGATACTGAAGTAAGAAGGCCAGGTGCTGACTGGCTTGGAGTCCAGAGGTATTTCCACATCTTGGTCTCCGAGATTATAAATGTAGACAAGGTTGTCATTTTTAATTGCCAGTCCTACGTAATTTTTAACCTAAAACATCAGTGGAGAAGGATGTCAGAGCTACAACATTGAAACAGATTTATTGCAGAGCACTGGTAAAGTATTGGGCTATACAGGACAAAATGAAGGCTTTAAAAAGAAGGTTTCATACATATTCTATTAAAATTATATATAAATTATATAATGTATTTATATTTATAATTTTACATATTAGATTTATATTCTATATATTATATAAATATAATTAAAAATCTTAATTCTCTAATTAGTTACCTTCACTGCACAGAAAAAAACCTCTGATGTTTTATCCATTTTTATTCAGGAAAATACAAGGTCGTAAGATTTTTACTGACTGTAAATTGGTCATGTTTAATGAGCAGCTACTTATCAGTATTTACTGTGCATAGGTGTTAAATATTTGAAGAAGAAAAATTTGTCTGAAGCCTAGGTACCAAGATGCAAATAATTCTCCTGCCAGGGGGGGTTTCTTTTAATTTATATGCAGTAGATATTCTTTTTAGATAAGTTTAAAAAGAAAAGCATGCTGTTTTACCCTTCTCAGCTAAGACCTTGTCAGGATTTTACTTGGCTTGTGAGATGCGATTTTTCTTCTTTCAGGAATCACAGTTTAATGAGCAACTCTTTCACAACACTTGCAGGTAGTGAGAGCATATGCCATTTCTAACTGTTTCAAACCACTGAAGTACAGGTGTACAGCAGCAGCACAAGCCTCAGGCAAAGAGCCTTCTGGCTTTGAAAATTTGGAATTGTCACTCTCAGCAACATAAACCTGGTTAAATTGTGGCTCACAAAAAAAGCAATATGGGTAACGGTAGCTGCTCAGTATTGGCAGTTCAAATGAGCAAGTGAAGCTCCCAGCAGTGGCATGCTACATAGGCAGCCCAATTTGCCTGTTGGAGAGAACCCTTCATTGCTTGCAGTGAGAAGTTTCAAGGACAGGAGTGCTGGGGTAATGGAAGCCCTTGCACTTTGCTTTGCTCTAAGTCAGTGGCAGTTTTTAAATCAGCTGACAGTAGACACCTTGTATTCTGAGAAAGTGAGAGGAATAAACAAACAAATAAACTTCAAACCCATTGCAATATTTATATATATATATATGTATAAAAATTAACTGGGCTATTCTCTTACATTTTTGTTTCCAAGGTACAAAATGAATCTGTCTGGAGACGCTGCCAGTTGTGGGTTGTCTTTCTGAAGCTTTATATACAAGCTCATGGAAGTGAAGGACTTCAGTTCCTCCACGTTGATCTTTGGATTGACTTCAACAGCTGATTCACCTCCAAACATCATAGAAACCTGGACCTGCAGTTGCAAGTGTGCTAAGTGAGACACATTATTGCTGCCTGTAGAAATTACTTGAGGTAAACGTGCAAGAAATCTTGGTCATTAGCCTCTCTTACTACTAGAATAAAATCAGCACCTATGTAGGTGGTATTCAGAATTTTATGTTTATAACAGTCATTTATGGAAGATGCTGTAAAGGGAAGATAATACATTAAACTAACTGAAACTCCTCATTAACTATGCTTAAGAGTATTAATATTAAATTAGAATATATTTAAGAATATTCTTAATGTAATTTAAATTTCAGTGGGACATTGTTGTGTGCTTAGTTGAATTAGGGCTACATTGCAAGGTACAGACCATAATGAAGTTCCTACAGGGCTATAAAACTTCTACTCATAATTTTTCTTTGCTTTGAGAGTACTATGGCCAATTTTCTGTTTATGAGTAATCCTGTTTTATTATTGAAGTTACAGTGACATATAGAAAATACAAATCAAATTTTAAAACATTTTAGTTCAAAATGAACTATGAACTTCAACATAAATGCAGTAATGTTTTCAAGTTTAAGCAATATATTCCTGAATGATGAAAGACCTTTAAAGAAAAGTTAAACACTTCCCATGTACTCATATACTAGATGAATTGCCTTTTTTTTTTTTTTAAAGCAATGTACATGGACAGCATTGTGAGCACATAATAATGAACTAAATTTTTTATTTTTATGAATTAACTCAAATATATTATTTTAATTTCTGACCCCAGTGTTCTTGTTACAGAAAAATCCTTCATCATTAATGTATGAAAACGAAAGCATTTTTCTCTATTAAGTATGCATGAGTTAAAGATTCTCCTACTCTGCAGAAAATTAATTCACAAGAAAAAAAAGGAATACTTTAAACTGAGGAGAGTTTGTGTTATGTTGCCATAATTACTCCTGCATCTAATGAATATTGCCAGTTGAGTGATGAACTATTAGCTTTACCTGTAAACGGTTCTTTTACAGTGGCCATCATTAACACTGTGCCTATCACTTAACTGAAGTTACTATCCCAGTAGAAACAGTCTGTGGTGAACACTATGGTAATGTTAATTGCTTGTAAATATGAATTGCAAATATTTTATTGACTGTCACATATTTTGTCTATGTAGTTGGGAGGAGATTTCAAGGTTCAATCTTCAGACATAGCCCAAGACAATAAAGCTCCTGGGAAGATGTGTATGATAATTAGCACTAGTAACCAAATACTCCATCTCAAAGTTTTACCTTGCTTGCCACACTCCTGGTTTGGGCAATCAAGTCTCTGATCCGCTGAATGCTGGAAGAAATATTGTTTGCTGGTGCCTTCTGTTCTACTTTGCGCAGTTTATCCAGGAGTTGAGGGAAGACTTCTGTAAGTTTCTTCACTGCAGTTAGAAAAGAAGTGACAGCTTGTTTTCTTTCTCTGCAACACCAGTTTTGCCCCAGGAAAATTGCTCCTTGCACTCTTCAACCAGCCTATCTCCTTGTCCTTTCAGAACAAGTCCTAGGTGTGGTGTGTGAGAAGCATTGATTTCAGAAAGGTTAGTGTCTTACCAAGATTTAGTATGTGCAAAAGTGTTTGGAAGAAAAATGTTATGTTTTGCTTTGCACAAGTACAGCTATTTTTTTTCATGGGACTTCTAGTAACTACTACAGTGTTGTACCTATGTACCATTTTTCTAAAGGAGCTTTGTAAATGTTAATCATTTTAACCTTTTCATCTTCCTTCAAGGCAGATAAATGCTAAACCCAATCTTACAGATATGGCAACTGGAGCAGAAGGATTAGTTGTCTGGCATCGCACTCGAGATCTGTGGCTGACCTGGGAATTTCAGAGAGGCTCATGAGCTTTTCAGATTCAGTTTAGAGGAGCTTAACAGGTTGCTTCCCTGTGCTCTCAGCTGTGCATTTCTCCACCCACACAGAAGCAACAGCTGTGGAGTGATGTAGTAGCCCACTGTGCTAACAGAAACATTGCTACTTTCAGCCTGTGGTAAAAGCTTTGCGCTGTACGATGGCAGAGAAGCTCAGAAGATGATGAATGTGCACCTAAACAGTACTTGCTATCTGTCCCAGACTCCTCAGCTTTCCTGTCTATGTATGACAAGGTCATGAATCACAGTCCTGTGCTTCCAGTCTTTTGCTGCAGTGTCTCTTGGTATGTGTGGGAGAGGGATGGTGGTCAAAGGGAAATGTGTCTGCTCTAACGTGTTCAAAGGCAGAAAGATAAGCAGAGAAATTACAGAGAAAGGAAAAGAACTACTCCTAATGATAATCCAGTTTTGTCACATCAGATTCCACTGACATGCTGCCCTTTGAAGGATATTTACACATCACATCATTTTTCATCTCTAATTAAGTATAGGTATAAGTAGCTGAGTATAATTAAATGTGATTTTAGCCACAAGCTTCACGCAGAAGAAAGATCCAGTATTCATAGTTAATTTTTAATGACATGGATTCACTGCTAAGGTTAAGATCTGATTTGTCAGGTTTTTAGTTATGTTTTAAGGGTTATCAACTTGCATCCACTTGTTCTGTGTTCCTCTCCTTGTATTTTTACTCTTGTCTGAAAAGACAGGGAGACAGGTAGAGAACCTAATCTTCAGCTGTGCTGTCATTATAAAGAAGGGAAAAAAATTCTATTCTGTGCTCTCTGTTCCATGGTGACTACAGACTGAAACAGCTCTCAGCTTCACTCAGAATAGCACAGAGTATTAGAAGATCCCATGGAGTCCTATACAGCCTGCTTCCCTTTGGGCAGAGTGGAAAGCTGTATTTGTCACAACCTTGCTCTCCCTCTGCTTAGCTCTTTTCACGGGTGTTTTTCTCTCCAAGTTCAGTGTAGGAGTGAGCTGTGAAGAACTTTCGGTTCTCCACTTATTTTCCTTACAGAATCACAGAATTATCAAGGTTGGAAAAGACCTAAAAGATCATCCAGTCCAACCATCACCAATACTCCCCAGCTAAATCCTATCCCTCAACACAACATCCAAACGTCTCTTGAACACATCCATGTTCGGTGACTCCACCACCTCCTTGGGCAGTGCATTCCAATGCCTGACCACCCTTTCCGAGAAGTAATATTTCCTAATGTCCAGCCTGAATCTCCCCTGGCGCAGTTTGAAACCATTGCCTCTAGTTCTATCATTGTCTACACGAGAGAAAAGGCTGACCCCTAGCTCACCACAACCTCCCTTCAGGAAGTTATAGAGTGCTATAAGGTCTCCCCTGAGTCTCCTCTTCTCCAGGCTGAACAATCCCAGCTCCTTCAGCCGTTCCTCATAAGGCCTGTGCTCCAGGCCCCTCACCAAGTCCTTAAGTCCTGAAAGACCTTATATAGAATCATATATTGCATGTAAGCCTCACTGTATATTAAAAATGCAATTTTTTCAACAAGTCCTCAACGAAGCACACTGAATGAATGTAACACATTATTTCCAGACTGCATTAAGCATTCTAGTTAAAAAAAAACAAAACAGCTCAACGGTATATTAATTCTCTTGCAGAAAGTTTGGTCTGCCTTTTGAAATGAAGCATATCACAATAATCACTTAGAAAAAAAACTTCTCTTTACTGTTAAAATAAAAAATTCCAAGCTTAGAGAGTGATACAGCAAATTTCAAGCATCCCTTTTTTGTTGTTGCTTGTTTTGTTTTAAACCACCAACTGAATCATAACTGTATTTGATCAGATATCTTGAAAAACCAGCTTTTGTCTGTTTGAAATTTGAGATACGAAGATAGAAACACAGCTGTGATATGAAAGCTCCTAACTGTCATCTGTTACTCCTAGTAAAATCTTGCCATAAACCTTTTTATCCTCTATATGGCATTCTTCAACAAAGAAGAATGATTTTTTTAGTCTTTGGAATAAAAGTAAAAATGAGTCTTTCCTAGTCACACAACACAAAAAAAGAACAGAAAGTAAACTGTGAAGTAGGAAACACCTTGACTGTAACCTTCCAGATACTTTCTCTTTTAGTGCTTTCTTTCCCAAACTACACTTCATCCTCTGCTGAAAATCATCAGTTCCCTGCACAATGGCAACACGTTAAATCTTCTTGAACACTACAGCCATGACATGTTCTTACCCTTCCAAAAATGCCATGCAAGCTTCAGTCAAGGGCAGTTTGGGCAAATCAGCTTAGAGGCTTTCTCTGCTGTAGCAGTGTTATTGGTAGGATGGTGCAGGCACCTGGCTGAACATATTTCAGTACTTCCTCTTGGGCTTTGATGGACATTCCTGTTTCTAGGTCATCCACTCCTGGCAATGCACACAGCTGATCTGAAAGCACTCTGCTGCCCTCAGATGAGAGAACATCTGTCTTCTCAGGCTGTGAATCACAGCCACATCTAACTGGAGCACTTCCAGCGCAGTCTCCTTTGTTGTTGGTACTCTACATTCTTCCTAACAAACCCTCACATTTGTTCTCTATTCTTCCTCCTTGCCCTTCTTAATAAAAGTGAAATTGATGTAATGTTTACAAGATTTTCTAGCAATCATCCTGCTTAAATATTGTATTTCCTCCTTATTCCTCTTTGACTTCTTTGCTTAGACTACAAGCGTATCAAATCAGGGACCTTTTCAAACTCTATGTTTGTACCACTGAGGATAGCACAGCTCTGTTTTTAACTGCCTCCCAATGTTACAGAAACAATAGCTGAACCATGTATCATAGTGAAAAGAAGTATGTAAATAATCTGTCCACCTTTCAGTGTCACCTTGGTACCCTAATAAAACTGACTTAGAAGCCAATATGACTTCAGCCCTTAAGTATTTAAGTCATTTTTAGAAATGGTCATGTATCCAAAAGTTTTAAAGAGGAGTCAAGCCTCATGGGAAATGCTACTTTTTACAATATTTTCCTATAGATAAAATTCTGTAAGATTATAAGCAATGAAAATGCAGTGCAAACAATTTGCACAGCATGATGCTGAAATGATTCCCTTCCATTTTAATACTACAGAAAAACAAAACTCAGGCTGCTGTACCTGCATCCCCAGCTGAGTGCACAGCGCTGTCGTAGGCAGCTGAGTCATGCTGGAAGTCTTGCAAGTTCTGAGACCACAACCTCACATTCTCATCCATGGGAGTTGTAGCCTGTGTTACTGTCACAGTAGTGCTAACAGCCTCTGCAGTCTTCTGTTTAGCTTGCTCCAACCGCTGTCTGGCCTCCACTACATAATAAATAGGGGATGAGAGGAAATGAACACTGACAAAATGAGCTGTTGCTTCTACTTCAAAAATGATGAGATTAAGAGGATTTTATCTTCTGCAGAATGGAGATCCAACCTTGCTTATTTGGTTTTCGCTTTGTTTCCACAAGGGATACTCAAAAGTCCTAGTGAGTGGTCTACTGTTATATTAATTCTTTAAATGTAAGAAATCCTTATTTCCTCATAGTTCTGGATTGATAAAGTTTTTCAATATCCCTGGATTTTGAAGGCTGTTGCATAGACAAGGATATTCTGATTTTCTTTGTGTTCTAAAAGAAAATTTATGTAAAGACTGAATATTTTTCAGTTATTTTCCATGGAGAGAAATCCAAGGCACTAAAATGCTTTTGTATCTTTTTTTTGCTCAGTATCTTTTTTTTTTTTTTTTGAGTTACCAAGGACTGTATTTCCAAAATCATGGCATTTTGCTTATGATATCTCAGTAGTAAAAAGCAAGAATAGGAAGTAATGGAGAAATCTTGAATATGTCAACTTTGAACATCTTTGGGTATGGGCTGGATGCTCTGTGATGTCTGTTTTCTGAGAAACTAAAGAGAAATTTTGTCAGTCAAGACTGCCAGTCATTAATCTCCCAAATATTCTGTATGTGATTATATGAGAATTACTATTTTGACAGTAAAGACAATAGAGTAAATCCACAGATTTGTAAATTCTCCAAGCCCTGAAAAAATCAAGAGTTAAATAGGAAAGGACAATTGTAGGAAGGAGGATCAAAACATATGTTAGTAATTTCTGATGGAAAAATGTATAATTTTATCATGAATACATTAAAGATGGATTGGTATTGATTATGTCTTGTCATTTCCATCTAATTTGTTTGAGCCTTCCTGGAACTGAAATCTTAATATCAACTTCATAGGCCATATACAAAGATAAAATGTGGTGTAAAGCATTTGAAGGTGAAGAATCATAAAATGAGATTTCTTACAACCTAGTTCTGCTGACTGTATTTTTGTGATGGCTCTCATCAGTTTGCTTTGCACAGCATGCATTCGTGCTGCAGTGCCATTGACATGACGGCTGGTGTCTGCAATGGTTAAATCATTACCTGTGGGGAGAAATTAGGAGATACAATTGAATGATATCAAAGTAGCATTTTAAAAATATAAAATTTCTCCTATTGAGGTATGTCACTAAGCCTTTAATATACCATGGATAGTATGCTAAGACATTTTTTAGCATAGGCTATGGTAGCACTCTTGACTTTATATAATCTAAAGTCATAAGCAACCTTGATGCTCATAGCCATAATTTGCCTTAACTCAGTCAGTGCCAACTCTCGTTGTGCAGAGTCATTCCAGACTTACACAGGAGAAAGTCTAAGAAACTCGAAAAATTTAAGAGGTCGTTTCTGTAATTTTAGTACTATCATTCATTTTCAGTGAAAGAAAAAAAACCAAAATCTTTTAACATTTATTATTATCCAATACTGAAAAATCCAGATTCCTGAATGCTTAAACTCCTGTGAATTGATTTCAGTCAACTACTTAACTGAGTATATTTACATGTGAAAAACTGTTTATGGGTGCAGATATTTAAACAGTGGATATATCTCAAATGGTCCTTTTGTAAATGAAATAAACTCTATATATTTACTGTAAGCTGCTGTCTGTTGTAGCTCCATGGCTCGGCGGAGAAGTTCTTCACTTTTACCTCTATGGTAAATGATCTGAGTATCAATTCCAACTGCAGCCTGCAAGTATATTTCAAAAAAGAAGGTCAAAATAATGTTTACAAAATGTTTCCTTTTAATGTGTATAACTGTAGACACTGTATTGCTTGATATAAATGTAACTTCAAAGTTAACAGCAGTTTCATTTCTCTTGTTAGCATTTAAGATTGGCAAATGGAATACAAAAAGATTGAAAAGAAAATTTCCTATAGGCTGTAATAAAATCTTAGAGAAACGTACCTTTCAGAGAGCAATAAAGAATAACTAAGATGCAGAAAGAACAGAAGTCCTCTTAATTTATCAGCTCTAATATGCCAACTTGGTATACATTCTGCATGCTAGTTAGGCATCATGTTTGTTTCAACTGTTGACTCTATCAGGTGATGAACATGTGCTGTGTGGGGAACTGTTTCCAGTCCCTGTTAGCACACTGTAAGCAGAGGACCAGACTCAAAATCTGGTCCCTGCAATCCAACCAATTTCTCTTTCTATCCCACCTGGTACCGTGTGGAATAGGAGGACTCAAGCACCCGTCATCAGCTCAGGGTTCCTACAGGGCCAGGGAATTGTCTGCACTTTTACAGGACTGCCTCAGGTTGAGTGACAGAACAAAGAAGCATCTCCCTGTACTCATTGATGGGAAGGCCTTATTGCTTCTTTGTAAATTACAGGGGAATGTAGACAGGCAGAATGATTGACCACCTAGGATTTAATTCAGGAAATAACATATGAAGCAAAATGTGCAGTGAGAACTTTGATGTGGACAGTGAAGCTAGATCTTGTTTTTTCTTCATATTTAGGTGTTCAAAGTCCCTGTAGCATTGCAAAGTAAATGCTGGTGTTATGACAACTACTTACGTCATTGACCCGGTTTGTTGTGTTCAGTGCCAGCAAAGCAGCTTTATTAGCTTCTTCAATATAACCAGCAATATTTTCATATACATTTGAAGCATTTATTGCCCTTTGTACCAATCCATTTGTATCAACACCATGTAAATTCCTGTTAAGAAGAGAGTAAACAGAGGAAGAAACCAAACTACATCAAATTAGTTGCAAATTGATTAGCTTTCTTAACATTCTATGAATCTTAACTATATAATTTTGCACATAAATATATTTGGCCTGATGTGTATTCTCTTCATTGGGTATGACCATTCATGCCGATCCAAAGCAGGAGAAAACTATCTGTGTAGCAGGTACACCCCAGGGATTTCCAGCTTGCTAAAGCTCTGGGAATTTGGCCTTCACATCTATGTGAACAGTAACACATAACTTCTAAGCTTTTATCTTAAAAAAAGATCTAGATAGATATTTCATAAATGGACAAATAACAGATCAATGGGTTGTCCTTATATGGAGATAACTCCTGGCTGTGGATGGATGTGTGTGCCAGTGACCAGGACAGCTGTATCAACAGACTGTTTATATGTTCCAAATGTAGATGGAAAAAAGGGGGAGAATTAGATGAAGAGCTATCCAGTGGTCATGAAATTTTGCAAGAAGTTTGATTTCAGAAATACAGTGTTGTCTTGCTGGCATGGTAGAACTCGATGTGCACATTAAGAGGTAAATGGTCTTCAGAGGAGATTCAAAACAGTTGGCTTAGGGCTGAACCTTCAACAATTAATAACTTTGAGTAAGCATTATTTTCTATATTTTTGTGATAAACAGAATTCAGAGAATATGTTTATATAAATATTAGATATACATTTATATCTGCTTGTGTGTATTCACTTCAGTGTATTTGCACTCTGAAGACATAACAATTTTCCAATTACCAGTACTGTTGTAAGAATTTTCTGCTATATTCCCCCCCCAAATACACTTCAACAACAACAAAAAAGCCTAACAAGTTTATAAAATAAATCCATTAAAGAACAAACAACAACAACAAACAACCAATCAACTGAAAAACAACTGCAGGACAATCTTCTCAAAAATTAAGAGTCAGCACATTTCCATCTGGATATTTTGCAATTATTTCTGCTCTTTTTATATTAAATTCCTGATATATCGGAGTTGGTAGTCATTTTAAAACTATTTTAGGAAAGGATGAAGGTTAGCCATATGGGATATTTTCTTTCAAGTGATTCTACTACCCCCAGCTAGGCGACCTCAGACTGAACATATTGTTCACTTTCTAGGTTGTCTGTAGTTTGTGTAGCATTATAGAACAAGAGTTTCAGATATCAGCTTTGTACAGTTCTATAAAGGAAAGCCATCTGTTATTTTTTCACTGTTTAAATCTCCTATCCAGTGTATACTAATATTAAGAAACAACTGGTATTTAGATAATATGCTTGATGAGTAGTTATAACACTTTATCCTCTGAAAATGTATGTTCATTATGTTACTGAAGGTAGAATCTGGTGAAGCATTTTCTTTAAGAAATCACTTGCAGCAGTGATTTTTTCATGTGTAGTACCAATTGCAAATAAAGTCATATTTCAAATCTGCTTAGAGTGACTTTTTAGTAAACTGAAGGAAAGTCTGTTTGCCAGCAAAATAGAAGTTCTTGCAGTAAATTTCTGGTATTACAGAGGGCTTGTTTAACTGAAGCACAATCTACACTTTAAGAAATATTCCATTCACTTCTTAAACAAAAATTATCACAAATCCATTTTATGGCCCATACTACAGAAACATTTTTTAATATGAAAGAACTCATTGACAAAAGCAGTATCTGCCAACCCCATTTAATCTGGCTGTACTGTATTTCTTTTCAGTAGTTTGCCTTTTCTATTCTCATGCTACAGCAAGAGGAGAATGTGCCAAATTAGAAAGAGACGAATATCACACAAGATACGTTTGTTTATGCTTTCAGAAGATAAATAGATTTTGTTTTGTTCAAATTCAGATTTTCACTCTGGACCATGAAAGTTCTTTCCATACATGAGTTCCCAGCAATTTGTTTAATGCCTATTTACAGTCAGTGTATCTAATGTCACTGTGTTTCTGCTTGTCTCAGTTCATCCAGCTGTTCAATAATTAGTACTTGTATGAATAGAGTCTGCTGAAGTTAAATTTTACCGGTCCAATTCATCAGCAAGTCTTCTTAGGTTATGTGCATGCTGCATAGCCTTTTCTTCCAGCTCATCATCAAACAGAGACAGATTGGCTATTTTTTCTTGCAATTCCTTTTTTGCTCCATCTATTTCTGCGTAGAACCCTGACACATTCTGAACAAATATGGAAGGAAGGAAAGAATATGAAAATCATTAAAAAAATCAAGTCTTTTTAAAAATTATTACGTTTTATTTTACCTTTTATGTTATGCTTTTGTTTTCTTTTGTATTTTTTATCAGATAAAAGAGAGTAAAGGGTGTCTTATGAATGCTGGTGAAGCAAGACGCAGGAAGATAAAAATCAGTCAAAATTCAAGAAATATCTTCAAAAGATATTACAGAGGGATGTGAGAAATACAGAAGAGAGACAGTTGAGAGATGTCTTACCATCTGTTGTGTTTACTCTCGAACAGTGCCAATGGCAAGCTTTTTTGTTGTGAAGCACGACTAGGTAGAATAATTAAACCAGATCTTTGCAAAATCCCCTTATTGTGATACTAAATTAGGAAATGGAAACCATGGTGTGTTTGCTTTATTTTTTTGTTTTTACTTTTTTTGAAATCTGCAGGCCAGAAATTAATTCTTGGGACTTCTAAACTACAAGCAAACTAAATAATGCTGGAGTGGACTGGCTTACAAAGCATCCCATTAGTACATGATCCCTGGAACTGTTTTGGCCCTGGCCAGCTGCCACTCTTCCAAGCCTACCTTTTTGAGGAATGAGGTAGTGCTTGTGCCCCAGGGACAACGTGGAGGAGGCATGTTGTTAGAGAGGGACAGACTCTAGCAATACAGATGTAAGCTGTGCCACACACAGCTCTGAGAATTGTCCTGGACCCATTCTATCTCCTTGCACAGAAAAAGCTCTTACAGTAGTAGGAAGAAATCTTATATTTGTCTGGTTTGCAGGAGTCTATCAGACAACTAACACTGTATGTGTGGGCAAAGAAGTACTATCCCTTTGCTTTAGCTATAGACTTTTCTTATATGAAATATCTATGTGAAGACCGAAGTGGACATCTGTTCACCTTCTCTCCAGTACACAACTTTGGCAACAAGTTTGATGATTACAACTGCAGTCAGAAAATACAAGAAGAATGAAACAAGGGAGAGAAAAAGGATGAATGAGTGAAACATGAAGCACTGCTGGTGAGGATGGAAGTTATTATTCTCCTGATATGCAAACATCTATGTGCAGATTTACCCACAGGATTGGGGAACTCTGAATGATAAACTGCAGCAACTTATTTTACACAAAACACATGAGAAAAAAATATCAGACTTACTGACTACCTTGGGATGGCTATAATTAAAAAAAGCTGTCCTCTTGTTGTTTTCTAAAGTTAATTTTCCAAGAAAAAATGTTGATATTTGTTTTTGTGTTGCTTTGAACAACCATGGCCAAAATAAATGTTTGTAGAGAATTTTCATTTGTTGTGAACTATCAACAATTCTTATTATAAGAGATGAAAAAAACCAAAACAAACAGTTTTTGTAAAATGGCAAAGATTTTAGTTGGAAAAATTCCACTTTTATTTTCTTTGGGTTTTTATTTTTTTCATAGAAAGTTTAAAAGCCATGGGAAAGTTTAATCTTCCAAAAATTTCCCACAACACCTTGTCTCATTCAGAGGACTGGATTCTAATCTATACTTCCAAAAGAGAATTGCAGTAAGATAATATGTTTATATATACAATTTACATTTTGACCATCATTGATTCTATGATTGGTTTTAAAACTGAGACATGGGAGCTGCCTTCTGCACTCACTTGCACGCATGAGAAAAGTACAGTCTGCCACCAAAGCACCTTTTGGCAGCCACTCATACTGAAATGACTGAGAACCCTGCAGCAAAATTCTTCAATTAGTTGTGCCTACAATAAGATGTACTTCTAATATATTATTTTTCCATGGCAGTAAAATGTTACAGAACTTTTCATCCAGGAGGAGTTATACTTTATTTTTTCATCAGCATTTCATTGAAGCAGTCCAAAAAAAAAAAAAAAAAGGAAAAGAAAAGAAAAAAAAAGAGTGTTTTTCATTCAGTGGTCTAAGCACATGACTTTTTAAAAGTTCAAAAATTCAAGACATACCATTTAGAGAAGTCAATGAGGCACCTACCTTTATTATCTCACTTAACTCTGAGTTGATCTTTTGTGGTTCTGCCAGAATAGCTGTGGCACTTAGCACAATACTGTTCACTTCATCTGCTTGCTCTTTTAATTTCTCATGTTGTTTCTATAGAACAACAAAAAAAATGCTGTGAATTTCTAGAATAGCGTTAGTATTTTTGTTTTGTTACTAATGTTAACTTAAAAGATAAAAAGGTAAACTAAATAGATTTTAGGTAACTATGAAGTCAAGGTTTTTCATAGATACCTCTATTAATCTATCTTCTGAAGTATTAGATGTTCCACATCATCATGAACTTCTAGTAAAGAGCTCAAAGTGGAGCGAATGTGGTATGAAACACAGAGGTTGGTCTGAATTCACAAGATCATTCTTGTAATTAGAGGATTGCTCCCTAAATTGCTCTCCTCCAAACAATTTCAGTCATTAAAATGAAAACAGGCTCAAATGATCCTATGATCCTATATTGTATTTTTTTTTTTTTTGCTTGATAAAAAAATAAACCAGAAAAAGAATTTTAGATGAGACAGTCTAATTTTGCATCCCTTAAAAAAACAGCAGTCTCATCAAACTGCTGCAAGGAAAAAATGTTCTTTTTTTTTTTTTATGTGAACAATGTATTAATTATCTTTCTAGGATGAAGGACCTCAAAGTTCAACTTTCTCATCAGCCAGATGCTATCTGAACCTAACTCCACCACTCACATGTGAACTTCCCCCTTCTGCAGAGGTCCCACATGGGAAGGTCTTCTCTGAGCTCTGCTCTGACTGATTGCTTTGTTCAAAATACTGAAGTTATTCAGTATATAACAGTGCATAAGAAAAAACTGCTGTAGCCTCATAGCAAGGCAGTTCACCCAGCAAGTAGGAAACCCATTTTCAAGCTGTCTGGTTGTGGACTGGTTAGAGGATGGATTTGTGCTTGCTGATGCAAAGACAGTCACCTTTTCTTTCTAAACAACAAAAAAAAAAAAAAAA
Organism: Perdix hodgsoniae; assembly: GCA_035772895.1. Taxonomy (NCBI): domain Eukaryota; kingdom Metazoa; phylum Chordata; class Aves; order Galliformes; family Phasianidae; genus Perdix; species Perdix hodgsoniae. The sequence goes on along the minus strand of JAPSGF010000004.1, from coordinate 19,909,034 downwards.
AAAAAAAAAAAAAAAAAAAAGGGGGGGAGACATTTTGCTTAAAAGAGGAGCAGGGATAAAGTTTGAATAAGGCAGTATGAACCCAACCACAGTCCAGAACCTAAATGCAGCACAGTCTCTATAAACAGAAAATTTCATTAGAATATAACTACATCTGTGAGCATGAAGTCCTTCCACATTATAAATGAGTGCATAGTAGATGAAACAATTCCACCACAGTATTTATAGCAACTGTGCTACTTAGAATACATCTTCCTATGTTTAGGCGTCAGTAACCATCTTTTTCTTGGCCAGCTAGGACATGCCATGCCAAAAGCAACATGCATTGTCACTTCACAAAAAAGTAATAATTTTTGCACCTCTCAACTTGTTTAGAACTGGAATGTTAAACTCATCCTGCTGAGGAGTTCAAGGACCTTTTTTTGAGGTGGCGATTTCTAAATCTAAACAGTAATCCTCTATTTTAAGTACTGGTAAATATGAGCTATTTCACAGATGCTGATAATAAATAGACTGCATAATACCTCACGCTCTTGAAGATTGGCTGTGTTTTCCTTATTTATTGCCTCTGTTTGTGTAACATAGTCAAGTGCCTGGCCTAATGCCTCCTCCAGGTCTGACAGCTTCATATTGTGTTCACTGAGCTGCTCCACCACATCAGAAACCAGAGATCTGGTGTCATTGTACCTCTCATGAAACTCTTCAACTTGATGTAACACTGAAAGAAAAATCAGAGACATCTGATCAACCAGAGCAGGCAAATGCAGACACGCATAAAGACTATCTTGTATTTTTATGCCTGTCCTGCCATCTGGGTAACAAGACCTGGGGCAGTCGCTTAAAAGCAAGGGCACTTTGGGCTGCTGTAACAGTCTCACTGTGTATGCTCGTCAGAGCCATGACACTGCTGGCATCTTTTCCACAGTTTTAGTGGGGTGGGGAAAGGCAGGAAAAGAAAAAGCTGTAGCCCTGGTGTTTGTTTAATGCTTGAGAATCTCCTGAAGTCAGCAGTTACACTAGCTTGGGTTAAGAGACTGGTTGTCTGAAGCTGAGATTGCTTTTATGTTGGCAGATAATGGCTTCTTTCATTCTTCTTTTTTTCTTCTTTTTTTACCCCAGATTTGCTCTTGTGCTTTTTTTTTTTTCCTTAAAACCATCAGGAGTAGGAATTATTATTTAATCTCTTTCACTTCTTGTTTAAGTAATTAATGACAGAAGACTGCTAATGGACACACATGTCTCCTATGGCCTGCTCTTGCATTCTCCTGAACTGTGATGAGTGCAGCTGCTCAACAACCAGGATCGGCTCTTCCACCCCAGGATCTCAGCATTACTTCCAAGCTGCCCAGCATGGACCTCAGCATTAAGTCCTAAGCTGCCCAGCCTGAGCCAGCTGCACATCAACATCTGGGTGAAAGGAAAACAGATTCAAAACTCACAGTCCTCTGCAGAATGTTCCTCCTCATCTGCAAGTTGCCTCTCATTTGTGAAAGGCTTACGGCGTTTGATCACCTTCAGCATCTCCTCAGCCACACTCAGCTTCTGGGCAATTTCTTCAGGGCTTAGCTCTTGTTGAATCGCGTAGTATTTCATCTTGCTGCTGATTTCTGTGGGAAAAAGGAACAGATGGTCAATCTAGCATGCTACAGAGAAGTAAACATTGTGGAGTACTTCTATTTTTGTGAATCCAGATCATGCTGGTAGCAAAAGAAAATTTTAATTATCCTATGACTCTACAGTAGGTAATTATTATCTTTAATCCAGTCTTAAAATGAAACCTGGAAATAAACACTTTCTGGCATATGTAGGGATCTCATCAGAAGATGATAAGATTAAACAGGCAAGGGTAATGTGCTTTATTTGGCTTGGCAGCTGGGATCATCTTTTCATTTTGAGCTCTGTGGCACGTAGCAGATTGGGGCTTTCATCTGGGATCGTGTTTTAAGTGCTACTGAAAAAATATGATGTTTATTAAATAACAGTAGCAGCAAGGAGACTAAAATAATCTCTCTGGCCATCTGAAGAAGTTTGAGGCACCTTTAAGATATAACACACAACTTCTAGTCTGATGACGTCTTGGTGGTTTGGAGATGGGTACTATTTCAAGGTTTTAGTCTCAGTTCAGAAAATGCTGTTGGATCCTTGCAGCTGAAATTGACTTTACCCATTCCCAGAGCAAGCATTATGAAGTTTTCCTACTTTTTCATCTCTGGTTTCAAATACCAATCATGTCCTTTTTTGTACCCTGTGAGTAGCTTTGGCTTGCATTCATCACCAGTTTTGTGGATAAGCAGATCTGCCAAAGCCAGCACTGCCCATCTGAAATTTTTAATAAAGTATGCATGTGTCATTGTGGCACAACAAATTCTTTGGCAGAGTATCTTTTCATGCAGTTTCGGGATGGCTCCTGAACTCGTTAGTGAAGCTCTGAAGTCTCAGTAGTAACGGAATGGCCCCACAGCTTTCTTTTTCCTTCTCCTACTGGCACACACAGACATATATGTGTGTGAAAATGGGTACACGTGTACATCTTACCTTCAGAAGGACCTGGATCACTTTCTACAGAAGAGATAGAAGAAAATGATTTTGGGCATGGTGAAAATCATTTTCACTAACTTCCTTTCTGGGTGAACAGGCACTCTTAATTGCAGGCACAGGTGTTGGTTTTCTACAATAGCTCAACCTGAGTTCTGCTATCTGTGTCCTAAACTAGAAACATTTCTGCCTTCTGCATTCCCTTTTCTCCCCCAAACAACTGATGATTAAAAAGAATTATCTACACAAGCCAGCCAGTGAATACTGATGACAATCAGTGAGGTTTAGGCTGATACCTGTAGTCAAAAACTATAGAAATAAAATGCGATTGTTGAACCCATAATCAAAGATGATCTAGAATCATGGGTGTAATAATGTAGTACATTTTTAGAATTATGTGGGCACGGTCTTAGCCTGCCTCATCTTCGTGTCAAGTTAAGTTAACTATATTTGTTGAAATTAAAGTACCAGTTAAAACATCCATGGAGCTAATGATCAGCAATGATAATGATTGATATGTCACAGCTCTTCCTTACAAAAGCTGCCACAGAACTTGAAGTTACTGCTCTAAGTCAGAACCACTCAAGTCTGTTAATTAAGGATTTCTATTAATTGAAAAAGGTCTCTTTAACTTCACCTACCAGGCCACTTTGTGTTCTGGTGCCACACACAGATTTTTACACTCTTGGCTTTGCTTAGGACTGGGAGAAATCAGTGTGCTCTATGGCAGAATGGATGTTTTTGTGATGTAGGTGTACAGGGGACTGGAATGCCTCTGCATACATTCCCTTAGGTTTTATTGCTTACTGTAGGTATAGAAGAAGCAGCAGAGATTGGTGTAAGCTCAGTTTTATATACCATTATGATAACGGTCACAAATACTCCAGATGAACATGATCATACTGGACTTGCAATTGTGCTTGGGAAGGTGTTCGCTGTTGTCATTTAACTTTTGATGTATAGTAAAAATTCTTGAAGATCCAAGCAGTTCTCAGGCTGTAAATCAAACAAATCTTCACCTAGGAAGGTCTGAAATACGTACATTTACAGTCAGAAGAGAGATTATGTTTTGAAATTTATGTTAGTTCTAAAGATATTTTATTTCTCCAGCATGTTGCCCAAAGATGGACTTAAGTTTCACTTGCATCTCCACAGATCATATGCACAGATGAGCAGGACACTGAGATAACAGGAGACAGTTTGTCTCCTTTTAACATGAAAAAGCTCTTGGTTTCCTTCTTCTAATTTTGGGAGCTCTTAATCATAGTTACCTCTCCTGCTGTGAGACAGCATCACTATAACCATTTCTGACAGTCTGCTCTAGCCATCTGGTTTAAAATTCTGCATTTCACTTTGTGGGGAAATGAGAAGCCAATGAAAATGCAGTTTTCTAACTCTACTTCTGTATTTCAGGGAAAAAAAAAAAAGACAACAGTCACCCTCTAATGCTGTTTGGATGGGTCTGAACTCAAACTCAACTGGAAATTTTGGTCAGATGAAGCAGTAAACAACTTGAGGAGAAAATCATCACCACCTTCCAAAGTGAGCTTGGGGATGCAGTACATCCACAAAATAGTGTGCTATTCAGCATCTTTTTCTTTTTAGAAGCATTTGCATGATGCTATATTAATCAACACAGTTCTACCAAGAAACAATTTGCTAAAAAGCAGAATATTGGTGATTCACCACAGTGATCACCAGATTTAGTCAGATCTGACTGCCATGGGCTCAAAAGGAAAAGTGATATTTAAAAAAAAAAATCTGTCTAGCATTTGCGTGTCTTCTATTATTTACCCACACGACTGGAAAAGAGCACTTGCATTAATCTGCTACAGAAGAAGACACCAAACATTTTCACCTCCAATCCCATGTTTGTGCTTGTGGCTGCAGTCAGTTCCAGTCTGATATCAACTCTATTTTTTTTCTTACCACTAGTATATATAAATACTTTGACTATCTATTCAAACAATCAGAGGTTACAAATTGAATTATCTTTAAGTATCTTTAAGTATTCCATATAAACTTATTTATTGTTATGTTGCTTTTTCAGAATGATAAAAATGAAGGAGATGCACTTCTTCTAGTTGTCAGACCAACTCAGAGACAACCTTTCATCATGGTACTGCGGACTCTAGTGGCCTTATGTGTGGGTTGCTTTGTCAGAGTACCCAGGTGCTATTTTTTTTTTTGCTAGAAGTTTCATTAATACATGCTTCACAGTGATCTGAACTAGAAAGAAATCTATTTACCTTGAATATTATCCCTCATATTACTAAGCTTCTGCAAGAGCTGAGTAGCACGGCTGTTGGTCTCCATGGTTTCCTTCTGTACCAGTAGACCCTTGCTGGAAGCTTGATTTCCCTATGAATAAACCGTGAAAGCAAGATATTAGATTTTTTTTTTTTTTTTTTCTCTTTCAGATCTGTATGCATGTGTGGAGATGAGCAGTGTAAACACACATTTAGTTTTTTCCTGATGAGCATGCAAAAGTCCATTTATCATATAAAGTGGTATTTACAGAGGTGTTTGAAGTGAAGGGCTGTCTTGTCGATATTTTCAGTATTGCAGAGTGAGAGATTAAAATCTGTCCCACATTTATCCATCACTTACTGCAATCAAATTGTCATAAATTATGTACAGTTGTAAACCTCCCATCTGCTGAGTCTCCTAGGCATTCAGCGGGGCTGGCTCATTTTCCTGGATATCACATTTACTGAGTAAATGTATAGACTGCAGAGTAAGGCATGAAGCTCACCACCGTTTTTAGATCACTGTCTCCCTCGTGCGAGGTTGCCTGCTCTGCAACTTGTTAAAATTAAGAAAGCAAGCATGAGGATTCAAAAGGTGTGGAAGAGCATAGCCACACTCATCACAAAAACCTATAAATACAGGTGAAGGTCAAGGAGGGACCTCTGGAGGTCATCTGGTCCAACCCCACTGCTGAAGATGGCACACCTACAGCAGGTTGCCCAAGACCATGCCCATACAGCTTTTTGAGATCTCCAAGAAGACTCCATAACCTCTCTCAACAATCTATCCCAGTGCTCCACCATTCACAGCGTGTCATAGTAAAGAGGGGTTCCCCGATGTTCTGTATTACGGTTGGGGTTGCACTCCCCTCTGCATTTCCCATATGTGCACTGACATGGTCCCCGAACAAGTGAGGCATTGAGTGAAGCTGTTAGGGAGGTGAACATTTACCATGGCACGGCTGCCATATTGTCTGGACATGACATTAACTTTGGGATTCCTTAAATTTAATTTTCACTGGTATATCTAAGGAAGGAGAAGATGACACGGCTGCTGACCGTGTGTATACGTGTAAGGCTGCACCACGCGCTTGGCAATGGCGCAGTGTTCAGTTCAACGCCCTCTTGGAGCTGCAGCAGCGAAAATCCACACTGTGAAATCAGTCTGAGCATGGGAGTGAAGGCTGGAGAGCTCGAGCTGCTGCTGTGCTCGCGTCATGGCGGCGCCTGACCTGCTGAGGCACCAGGGGGCGCCTGAGGCCACGCCGACACGGCCGGGCTTAGTGGAAGGCTTGTATTGTTTGCTTGCTTGTTTTCAGTCTTTGAAGGGCTTGTCCTTCACTGCTGTCGGGGTTTCCAGAAGGTTAGTGGGAAGCATAGCTGCGTGAGTGAGGGGTGCTCTTAGTGGCCCTCAGTTCTCCAGTGGCATGGGGCACTTGCCTTGTGCTTTGCTTGGAGCCTGGGCAGGAAACGTGTTGGGCTCCCTCAAGTCTGCCAAATGCTCATGGTCAAGCTGTGTGCAACTTTACTCTGAGCTCATCCCTAGCAGACTCCAGGAGTTACAGACCACATTCATCACATGCACTCACACTTCTCTTTTTAACACAGAGCCCTTGTCATTCTACAGTACCCTTTCTCCCAAATATGTGCTGATTAAAAATACCCAAACCCAAATTTTGTCTTCCACTTCTCTATACAGCCCTTTTTTTCACTTTTTCTTTTTCTTTTTCTCTTTTTTTCTTCCTTCCTTCCTTCCTTCCTTCCTTCCTTCCTTCCTTCCTTC
>JAPSGF010000004.1:19785985-19902367 GCA_035772895.1 Perdix hodgsoniae | reverse complement strand
GTAAGACACTCCAGTTGCTGTGTCAGCTGTGGTTGTCTGGCTGGAAATAACACAGCCTGGTGTATTGCCCTAAATATATATATATATATTTCACAAACAAAAAGCTGTTCAATAATATTCGTTTAAAATAGAAGAGATGCAATTTTGAACTTCATTTTTTAACACAGAATCAATCATAGAATCATTAAGGTTGGAAAAGATGACTACGATTATCTAGTCAAACCGCAACTTACCCCCACAAACCCACTAACCACATTCCTCAGGGCCACATCTACACATTTCTTGAACACCTCCATGGACAGTGACTCCACCACCTCCCTGTGCAGCCTGTACCAGTGCCTCATCACGCTTTCTGAGAATAAATTTTCCTCAATATCCAACCTGAGACATATCACATCAGTATGCTTTCAGGGTGCAGTGAAAGTGTTCTGTGAGCTGAGAGCAGATAACCTTAATTTTATAGCCTGACAATTGAATATGGATGTAACATCTATGATTATAATTGTGTTAAAATATATCTTGAGTGCTGATCAGGCTCCCATCTCAGTGGGTACCTCAAAGGGCTTTTAAACCAGCCTCTTTGTAGCACACTGTGAAGTGACTAATAAGACTAAATGGAATGTTTTCAAGGGCATACATGTAAAATAAATATAATATGAAGATTCCTAAAGTCAGTTCAAATTACTTTAATGTTGGTTACTTCGGTTTGAAATTGCAAGACAGGGTGTCCACTGTGCCTATGGTGTAACAGGAGGAAAAAGGAATTAGATTCCAAGGGGAGGCTCTTTGCTGTTGTTGACAAACCTCTGACCACGCTCATCAGCACTTTCAATTTAGAGCCTCAGTAAAGTAGAAAGTTGAGAAATAAAACATTATCCTAACTTCCTTTCAGGGCACTCTTGGTCTTGTGCACTGAACACTGTTTGCCAGCATGAGAATATGTCAGGTCACAAGGCCTCTGTGCACCGGCTGTGTACAAACCTGGTCATCCAGGTTTTCTGCCTCTCTCAGGAGATCATTCATGTCGTCCTCAGCATCATCGACCTCGATGGTCCAAACTGTGGAGTGGTCCTTTTTTTTGGACATTGCTGCCTGTGTGTAGGGAAAATAAGAAGTCAGCACATGTCAAACCAAATTTCTGCACTGAGGGCAGAGATGTAAATTTACATGAATGGAGTGGAAACCCATAGATGAAAATAACATTAAAAAAAAAAAAAAAAGCAAAACATCATCAATATTTGTACCTGGAGATGGGTAGTAGTGAGGTTCAGGTCATTCAAACGTTTCTGAGCTGCAACACCTGTAGAGATGCTCAATAAAGTTGATTTGCTTTCATCAATAGCCAGCACTGCTAACCGGATGTCATCTGTCAAATCCCAAATACATTTATCGCAGCCTGATAAGAAAATAAAAGTGTCATTTTACTTTTAGTGCTTGTGAAACTTAACATCTTAAACTTACTTTTGAGTGCTCCATGGGGTTTCCTCTTTCTGACATGGATGGGACTTGATTTATATCCATTTCTCTTTCCCTTTCATCCACCCACTCCCAAGGTCCCACAGGACAGGCATGATGCTTCCAGCTGAGCAGCACCAGATGGGACTGCTCCAAAGGGCCATCGAGGCGGCACTGCAATCAGTAGGGAGTGGGAGATGAGGCATTTCCTGGCTATTCCCTAGAGGTTCCACGTGTTTGTGTCCCAGAGAACAGATGAGGGTCAAAAAAACAAGTTCATTTTGCCAGCAGCCAGAACTCTGCATTTTAAATCTGATGATATGAGAAGTAAGGATGTCCAGCAGCCAGACTCTTGGCTGTCAGCACAATTAAAATGGCAACATCTCAAAGCAGAGTTTTGACATGTCGAATTATGCTGCTGCAGAAGTACACCCTTGTCCTGTAAGAATGTTTGCAATATCTCCTTGTTTTTAGTGACATTTGTGCCACCAGTAAATGTAGGAGACAAAACACAGATTCCTGTAGGAACTTTTGCTTGGTATTGTAAACTCTGTTTTCCTGATGGCAGAAGCTGCCAAATATTTTTCTTCTGATTGTGCTTCTGGACACGTGATCCCTCATCTTCGGAACACGCTTAGGAATCCATAGGTGACACATAGTCTGTATAATACAATAGTCTTAACACTATCTTTTTAAAAGTATTAGTATTCATTAGAAGTTATAACAGTGCTTTTGAAACAGGCTTCCTGTATTTAGAATAGGGCAAACAGCTGAAAAGCAACTGACTGATGTGTGTATATCAAATCCAACTGTAACAATTTATATTTCATATAAAATGAGAAAAACAGAAATGATATGCAAGGTAGCATTTGAGGGCTTTTTTAATTTTTTGCAGGTTCTGTATCTCTAGGCCTAGAGAAGTAGCTTTTGTGATACATCCCTACTGCCCTGCAGCTTGTACCTAAACATATAGCCTGTTTTACAGAGCTGAACATATTCATGGGCTCAGTCAGGCAAGTAAGTACGAATTAAAATACGCAGATGGTAGGGCACTGGATCTTTGCATGTATAAGTGCCCTGCAGAATCAAGGTACAAATGTGCACTGGAGAGAGAGATGAGTGTTAAGTTAGTATCTGCAAGCATCTGAGAGTGATCTTCATTTTTGGTGTTCTCGTAATATTATTCTTACTGATGGTTGGGCAGTCTGTGCCAGTGGAAACTACAGGACTGTCTGCGAGGCATTCTCCAGTCTGGCTGTCACACATTCTCCCACCGCAGTTACATGCTGAGGAAAAGAAAAGGGTTTTAAGATAGTAATCTTCAAAATGTTCAACCCAGCTTTCCCATTCCAAGACTAATGAAGGATTGTGCAAAGGTAATCAAACCAAAATCAAGGGCTTCCTTGACTGATTTTTCCTTAATTGCATAGATCGGACCAGATGAAATATCAGCCATGACACAGAAAGTATGTGCTGAAGTGACTTGTTCAAAGCTTCCCAGCTGGTCAAAAGCAGAGGCAGAAAGGCCAGAGTTGTCCAGCAGTGCCATTGTACATTACCATCTGCAGAGGGTGATGTTTAGGAGATGTACTAAGGAAAGCAGTACAGCTGATGTTAATTACTTGTTATGTAACTCTCTGCAGGCCTGTGGAACTTCTGTCAGACTCCCACCAAATAAAGTTTCCAGCTGTCAGGGAGTGATAGTGGACTCTAATTCCAGCTTGATCATATCAAAAATTAAGTATCTCCTACCACTTAAAATGAAGAACAAGTGAGGTTTAACATTTTTTTAAACTGAGTAAGCTGTATTTCTTTTGCCAACACAAGTGGCTTTTTAGAGAATTTAATTTTTAATCTAAAGTGTCTCTCTCAAGATTTAATTGGCCTTTTAAAATATATTATTTTGAAGATTAAAATATTCTTGGAACACTTTGATAGAATAACAACAACAAAAAAAAATTAGCAAAACAGAGTAACAGCAGTGACTTATCTGGAATGCATTTTACTCTTCTGATTCATGGTTTCAGCAGAATCTCATATCTAACAAAATTGCTTACCGCCATTTTACTGCAACCCATTCATTGTTCTCTGTGAGTTCCCTTATATTTACATTCCACATTGAACGCTTAAGGAATTTTCTAGGAAAATTTGTAATACAGCCTCAAAGTCAACACAATACACTAGCATTGGAATATTTCTTTGTAACTGAACCAAAGTTAGTAGAAGTATTCATTCTTTGTACTAGTGATGAAAAAAGTTGATTAAGAATGTTGTGAGGTAATCAACCTTTGGACTTCTTGACAAGTTTGAACTGGCATACTGCAGCTCCTGAATCTACAGTGTTTTAATTTGTTATTTCTTTTATTAAGAAGTGAAAGAGAAATCTCAGTTGAAAGCAGAGATTTTTCTTAACCTGTATCACAGGATCTATTGCACAGATCTAGTTTGGATTAGGTTAGTACTCAAGAAAAACAAATTGTGTCTTCTTATTTAAATGAATAACTCTTAGCTTGTTACACAAATGCTTATAGCAAATTCATTTCAAAACAGCTCTGACAACATTTGATCAATTTGTTCAGGAGGTACCAAATTTTTAATAGGGAGTTCAGAATTTCAATGCTATTGTAGTTTACTGGTGGAGAAAGTTTCTAATTTACCTGCATTTCTGAGGGAGATTTGTAGAAAGCTTTGAAGTATGGATAAAGGGCACATAATTAAGAAATTTAATGAAAGGAGGCTGAAAACTGCTATTGACAACTACAAAAACTTTTTCTTCTGCATGAAAGAAAAAAGGATGATCTTAGCTGGATAGAAGTAATTGCTTGCTTTTTCTTTTTCTTTCTTTCTTTTTTTTTTTTTTTGTTTGTTCTGTACACCTCTTCAGATACTCTGTGAAAGATGCGTACATAAACTATTTTTCTTACTGCTATGGGTTTTTTTTGAATGTTTGTTTTAAAGAAGATAATTATCTTATTTGATCAATATTTTTCAAAATCAAGATCAATATTTTCAAATCAATATTTTTTCTAAATAAGAACTCCTAGTCTTTCTGACCTGTCAAATAAACTATAAGCTTGTCTTGTAAGCTGCCACAATAGTTTGGCTATCATGGATTTGTTGACTGATGCAGGAGATCATTGCAGCTGCCATTTATCAAGTACAGCACATTTGGGTCTTTAGCAGAAGTGAAAGTAGAATGAGGACTGCATAACCCTCTTAAACATAATACTTCAAAATCAGGATTTGCTAGAGTCAACCAAAAGATTGCTGAAAGCATAAAATGAAATGCATAAGCAGGAATTGCTTTTACAACCTCAAAATCATAGAGATTGAATTGTGGGCATATGTTGGGTGCCCAGATCCAGACGTGAACTAAGCTTCAAGATGTGCAGCCTCTGTCTTTGGCTTGTTTAGATACCTATGATCAGCTTTTTTGGGGTTACAGTGTATTACCTCATCTCCCTATTCAGTATAAGTTGAATTAATATAACGTAGTGAGGTGAATTACACTTTGGAAACAGGAAACAAGAAGAAACTGCATCATACACTGTACGCATAAATGAAGACTGCTGCACAAAAGACAATTGAGTCCAGACTGTCCTCACAGCTTCTAATCTCCAGGCTCCCAAACTTACTAACACTTTGTAGTAAGTGAATAAAAACTGTAGGTGCATATTGAGTTACAAGAAGTATGGCAATTTTATCCAGACATTGCAAACATACTAGGGACTGTACCTTGAGCCCAGGAGTACTTCAAATGTCTAAGCTCGTTGCATGCTTGAATGGCTTACATTCAAATCAAGCTGAGAGGTAGGAGTGATCCATCCTCCTCATTTGTGTTATTGTCCTTGGGAAAGGATTCTGGCAATGGGATTGGGAGGGAGCTCCAAGGTCCTTGCTCTGAGCACTTGCATTTTGCCTTTAACTGTGGTCATTTCTCATCTCTTAGGAGAAAGTCTCTCCTCTCACAGCCAAAGCAATGACAAAGGGCATAAGGACAAAGTGTTATCTGGCATTTAGTTGGGATATGGAGTCTGGGCTCTTGAGAATTCCATATGGGTAATGGAAAACAGGCTAGGGTCAGGGGTTATTCAGCTGATGGAACATCCACGGTAATGCACTAGGAGCATGGCCAGAACCCCCCCCCCCCCCCCCCGCCTCCCAGGCATCTGATGACTGGTTTAAACATCTCTGGGAGGCAGTCTGTGCCCCATTCAGTACCTCCTTTTTTCTGCTCCGTTACATTAAACTACAGACAATACCTGTACAATTTTTAGCGAATACAGCATCCCCGTAGTAACCTGGAGCACATCTCTCACACTTGAAGCCCGTGGTGTGGTGCAGGCAGTTGCGACACTGGCCGGTCACTTCATCGCAGTCTTCAAAAATCAGGTTTGGGTCTGAGTTGCCACTGCAGTTGCATTTTTTACAAGTGCTTCCAATTAGCAAAGGATTCCCATAGTAACCAGGGGCACACCTGAAAGGAGAAGCAAGCCCAAAGTTGACTTGCAATGCCATTCTCATCTGTAGTACCATTATTCTCTTACCTAATTGATGTTCCCATGAACTGTTGACAGTCAGCAATCACTAAAAGGCAGAAGTTAGGAGCTGTACTCCTGAAGAGGCTTTTTTATGCTCTAATCGCATACTGTCCTGTTACTTATTTTTCCCTTTTGAACAATTCTGGTATCTCAGTCACACTAGTCTGTGTTTTTTTTTTGTATCCTTAGTGGGGCAGTGATTTGTTCTCCATTGTTTAAAATATAACAGCATGACCTTGGCAGAGAGGCAGTTCTGGTGTTTATTTTGGTCTCTTTCAGCTTTGGATCTCTCCAACTATATTGTGTTCTATAGGAAGCTGGGGCAAGAGACTGCTTTTCGTGATGTGGAAACTTAGAGGAAGTTCAGATGTTATTTTCATTATGATGCAGATAGCAGAGTTCAGACCGGAAGAGGACTAAAAAATATGTCTGTGATGTGGCACTGAGATGGCAGCTGGTGTTTGAAGAACCAAACAGGTGCTGAATCAGTCCATTACATCCACAGCATTTTTTTTGGTTTGTTCTGCTAGCCTGTTGGTTGGGGCCAAAGAATAAGAATGTCTCTGATCCCAAGAGGGGAGGATGTCTCTGAGGGGTTGCAGAGGGAGAGCAGGAGATAGGCAACAGGCTTTGCAGAGAAGGTGCATTTCATGTGTGGTCACTTTTGGGATGCATTTGTGTTGAATGCTTGCTACATCATGAAATGTGCAAACCAGCAGTATGTCATACTCCTGGGTGAGCTGTGACCTTCTGCTAAGATACCAGACAATAGACTTGGTGCCATCATCTGGAAGGAAAGGGCAGGCTCTCAGTTAAGGAAGTTTCTACTGGTAGCAGTATGCTTGTTGCCACTTGCTCCAAGTATTTAGGAAGCAGAGGGAACCAGGGCTGTCAGCTGCCAGGGTGGAGACAGCCTATGTGGTCCGTGGCATTGTTGCAGGGTGGCAGGAGAGCTTGTGACCCTGCAGTCTGCACCACAGAGGCTGGGGACTTGTGGTCCCAAACTTATGGGAATGAAAAATGGCTGTAGGGAAGGGGTAACTAGGTGGTGTAATGACTGCTCATTGAAGAAGTCAGAGGGTTGAATGGTTGTTGGAATGATTTAGTTAAGGAGTACCCTGTGTTATCCTGTTTTATCACCCTGTTGTCCCTGTCTTTTCTCCCATCCATAAAGCCTGGCATTCAGATACTGTTTGCTCTGTTATTTGTGGGTGAGGAGGGTAAGCTCTCATGCAGCTTAGTTTAATTTTCTCAAGATTCTGGCTGGGGATCTATTGTCTCCTGAAATACGAACATAGACAAATCTTGGTTCTGCTCTGTCTCAACAATGGAAATTTGGGAGATCTGATAAGAGCTTCCAGTTTTCTGTTCCTACATTTGCTGAAGGTTTTTTTTTGTTTTGTTTTTGTTCTTTTTTTTTTTTAATAACGAAAGTAATTTCCTCAAGGCTCTTTTGTTCATTTTCCAGTCCTGAACCCCCACAGTAAAAAACACATATAAAATTTTAAGCATCTTAATATAAACCACTTGGCTGCCTCAAATACTGCCTTTGCCAATGGCAAAGAGTCTGTTTGTCTCTTTGCAGCACTGCCAGAATCTTTGCTGCAGATCTTATCACTTGCATGACCCAGATGTAAAGAATAAAAATGTGACCAGGAGTTCTCTGCACTCCAATAAATGTGAATGCAATGCTGAGCATAAAAATTGTGATTTAACTGACTGGAGTGGAATCGTTCCCCTTTTCCACGGAAGTTAGAGCAGGCAGTGATGTGTGATGCTTCTGTATAGTCATGCCAAAAGGCTTACTATAATTTTCTAATATTTCAGACAATGTGGGATAGTCATATTATCCAAAATTTCAAATTTTCAAGATGTATATGAAGTTTTCAAGATGTATATGCACAGAAATATCTTTTTCTTGTTTGTTTTTGTTATTGTTGTTTCAATCTTCTGAGCCATTTGTTTTACTATGAGCTCTCAATACCTTGCAGCATTTCTCTTTTATCTTCTGTACTTAGATAATTTTCCAAATAATCATCTGTCTGATGTGTCCACCAGATCACAGAAGCCACTGGGCTGTGCACAGGTGAGAGTGTACTACCAGCCATTGTAGGCTTTCTGACAGTGACTACCAATGACTGCCTGTTATTCCCCATCAGGCCCATGGTTTCTCATAAGGACAAGGTGACTTTTTATTTTATTTTCAGAAATACACCATTCAGTTCACTTGCCAGAAATGCAGTGGGCATTTCCTCACAGATAAATCTGTGGGCCTGGAAATAAGTCTTTTTACAATCATCTGACTCACTTTTATTAGCCATATCTGGTAATCTAGAGTAGCTGTAGAGAACAAATAGGAACTTTTAGAGCTGTGAATAAATGTGTCACTCTCACTTTTCCTTTCTCTTTGCTTCTCAGGGGATGTTATGACTGTGCCTTTTCTCTTTTGAATGGTTGCTAGCATGAGAAGATGAGGGACTACTGAATGGAAACGTATTGCTCCATCTTTGTGCTTTATGGTCTGTAAAAGTAGAGGCCTGTGGTAAATGTATTTTCCCTCTGCTGTATCAGTAAGGGGCTCTTTGTTGCTAAGAAAGAATATTTCTTCTCCCACATGATTTGTCAGCATTGTGGAGATAGTAAAGCTGCTAGACTATCTTTGTTTCATTTTACAGACTTATTTGCTTCCTGCAATTACTGGTGAGTAAGAAGTTAACTTCCCCTTCCCTGGCAATGCCAAAAGGACTATTTTCTTCTGTTCACTTTTGAAATCTAAAGCATAATTTGTTCAGTTATGTTTTTTTTTACATTTGGACATTATCAAAATCTGCATTTCATCTGCTGTCACCTCAGTGCTTTACTGCCAGAGTCCAGGAGCAAAATGACTCATTCTTAAATGTTGAACTGAGAGGTGGTTTTCACAGTTCCTGGGAAAGGCCTCCGTAATTTCACATTATTCACTGGCACATGTAAAAGAAACCAGCTAGATTTGTGCCAAGGCCCTGACTTAGCACAGGGAAGCCTCCTACACAATTTCAGGAGATCGGAGCAGGCTGTCATGCAGGCACTGTCCAAGGAAGGGTGTCCCACTGCCCTGTCCCCCTGCAGGCAGCTGGCAGGGCGCATGAAGAGAAGGAGGGTGATGGGATGTAGTCTTCCTCTGCCCTGGGGATACAAGCTGCCCTTGGGTTGTGGGATGGGCAGGAGTAATGTCCCCTCTCCTTTGGTGCTCCTATGGTGCAACGGCTGCCAACACCAGCAGCTAGTGTTAGCTTGGTCTTTGGCAAGTGAACACGGACAAGCATCTCTTGTTAGTCTTTGAAATGCTTTTTGTCCTATCTGACATGAACCAGGAGCAGGACCAGCCGCCTAGCAGAAGGAAAGGTCTCTTTGTCACTGCAAGCCACTTACCACAGCAGTTTGCAAAGGGCTTAATGCAGTGAGCAGGACAGGCTGATTTCTTTTTGTAACTTTTTCTAACCCATCTACACATATTTTGAAACAGCTGCAGTGTGTAAGGCCGGGTAGTGGCTGTTAGAAAGGAAAGCTGCTGCCATTCTCTGCTGCTGCTATGAATCTGCTTCTCATTTCATGGGATTTGATTTGCTTGTAGTGTAGGATGACATTTTAATAACCATTAGGAAACCTCACTGACCTTTTAATTGTCTGCATTATCCTTTGTGTATAGATCTGACATTTCCTAAGAACAAAAGCATGCAGCCATAGCCCTGGAAACAAGCCTTTTTTTTTTTTTCTTTTTCATTTTGTGCCATCTGTCTAGAGGGCTTTCACTACTGCTGTCACTGTGTTAGTGATGCAGAGGTAATACGCTGATGTTTTTGCATCCTCTGTAAGGGCAAAAGTCTTCACTCTCTTTTTATCTTACCTTTTTCACATTGATTTTTCTTCACATATTTCTCCCTCTTTAGTAAAGTATCATTTGAATTCAAACCTTGCTCATTAATGAAAGTGCACTGAATTCTTACATGGTTCAGGGGCTTTAAGAAAAGTCAAAATAAAGCATTGTGAAATTCAGTGTCTGAACTGTCCTTTACCCCTATATCTTTGTGTTAAAGTGGTTTTAATTTATCTGCTCAAGCAGAATTATAATTCCACCTCTGACATTCACTGTAGCATTGTCCATGAGTGTCCATGGTAATATGGCCTTTTATAAGACAGGACAATAAGTTATATTTCTACTGCAAATCTCCATTTATTTGTGTACTTTGTCAATTACTGGAAGTGCTTGTGAGCATGAGAGTTGAAAAGCAACACTGACCTGTGGTTGTTTGCTTGACTTTGTTTAATAATGCGTGTAAAGTACATTTAATGAAAGCATCTGCTCATTAAGAACTTGATCAGATAAGGCATTTTCTGTTCTGCTTTTGAAACGTTTAATCAGCAGAAGCC
Organism: Perdix hodgsoniae; assembly: GCA_035772895.1. NCBI lineage: Eukaryota > Metazoa > Chordata > Aves > Galliformes > Phasianidae > Perdix > Perdix hodgsoniae. The sequence continues at coordinate 19,891,961 of JAPSGF010000004.1, read as the reverse complement.
TGTTATATTTTCAAAGTGGAACACTGCAAGAGGCATCTATGGTGGTGACTTTTCACTCCAGTTTCTCTTTCTGGTTTTTATTTTCATTTTTAAATTTTATTCCTTTTAGTAAGATAACCATGTAGAGGTACACAGAGTGCAAGGAGAGGGTCAAGGAACATCAAATATAAAAGTCTGTCTTACCTGACATGTCTCCATAGGGAGTCTTTATAGATTTTACTAGGAACTAAACAAGATTCTTGAACAAGCATGATTCCATCAAATAAATACAGGGTTTCTCTGTGCAGGGTTTCTCCCCAGTATGCAAAGGCTCCCTTGAAGGTTCCTGAAGTTCAGTATTGTTGACCGTTAAGCCATCTTGTTAGTATCTTACCTTTCACAGTTGGGTCCTGCATAGTTTTCCTTACAGACACAACGCACGTTTCCATTTTTTCGATAACAGGAGACTGCAAAGCTGGAATTTCATTAGAGTAAATCATTAGAATAGCAGGCAATGGCAAACAGTTGGGAGTGCTTCTTCACAAACAATGGACATAGGTTGTCAATGGACATAGGTTGTCAATCAGAAAGGCTTTTGATTTCTCACTGTTGAATATTCCTTCACAGGTTTACCTAAGCTCTGTATGTGATGCATATTAAACCCCTTGTCTAGTCTTTTTAATTAATTAATTGGAACCACTAAGTAGTGTATAATACTATGGAGCTACATAGTTCCCAGATACATACACATTTCTATCTTGCAGCATAGATTGGAGACACATACAGGTTTTGCTACATGTTTTAGATCAGGGATTTAGGATAAATGTGTATACTGTGCAAACCTCATTGCTTCCTGTCTTTTATTCTTAAGGACATGATGTTGCTTATGAAAAACACCGCAGAGAGCCCTCCAGACTCTGGAATGGGTGCAGTAATTTCTTGTGCAAATCTCACAGTTTTCCTCAGATTTCATTTGGGAGTAGTGAGTGGTGAAAACTGAACTCATTGGTGCTGTAACAAAGGCTGCTCTACCATCTCTGTGAGAAAGCTGGAAAGACCTTAGTGCCTCTTGTGTGACCATCTTGACAATTAGTTATGCTAACTGCAGAAATGCCTTATGCAGTAATTTCCATTGCTAAGATTCTAAAACATGGATCTCTTGCTTTTGTATGTTTTCAGGATTTAACAACTGTTTAACAAAATAGAACATCCAAGGAGCAGCAGCAGCCAGATTTGGAAAGTGCAAATCCCATTTGCTTCAAATACAGTGATGTACATGACTTAAATACATCTGCTGTAATAAGGCATACAGTCCTAAAGAAGTTTTCAGTTAGTTTGCAATCTGCACGTCCAAATTCCTGCCAGCACTGGAAGGCAACCAGCATACTGAGTGGCAGCAGTTGCCAGCTGTAGGCCCGTGATTGCTAAAGTAGAGGTTGTGAGTCCTACTGCTAACCTCATCCTGAGTGGTACTAGCTCCAATTTCTAAATTGCTGCATGCCCCTTGAGAAATGTCAGCATCAAGAATGACTGTAAGTCTTTGTCCTCTTGTCCATCTCATGTTTCAGTGTGATGCCAAGCTGTGCTGTGCAGCTGTGGCAGTTTTCATCCCTTCTGCACAGGATTTCAAAACTCTCAGAGTGATGGGAAAGAGCATGATCCACACACAGCTTTTTCCAGGAACTAGCAGCATTAAGGGGCAACAAGAATTCCAGCAAAATTTCAATTCCCGGCAGTATTTCTTAGCTGGTGGGATATCCAGGGTCGAATACATCTGTGTCTGGGTTGGTGTTGTCTGAAAACATTTCATAAAACCAGAGAGAACACAAAATGAGATCCTTCTCATAGAATTCACAAATTAACTTCAGTAAGGCTTTTATGAGAACTTGTTGAGAAAATCATGGCAGCATTTGTCTTCTTTAACAGAAGCTAATTCCTTCACGTAGTTGAACAAACCACATTGTGGATTTAAGTTATGAAATACGACTGAAGGCTTCCTCAGGCTTTATATTTTTGTGATCTTTTAGGGGAAAAAAGTTCATCAAATTCCCTCTGGTTTAAAAAGAAGTAACATCTGCTGAATGTGAAGCAATGTCCATCCCCTTTTTTTATTCCGAAGAGATGACATTATGCTTCATGTCATTTACTCCAAAAGTTTGCATGAAGGCAGATATGAACATGATCTTTCCAGAAGATCTGGAGACATACAGATAAATCCCAAGAACATATATGTGTCTGATAAGTCTGTCAGTTTACAGACTTGGTCATTTCATCTATTATGGGTTCACTGGTTATTTCCAACACAGGGTGCAAAACAATATCCTTTGTATGTTCTTTATTTGAGAATTCTAATACTTCTCTGATTTCTGGTAGAGTTACTGTGTTTTGCCTCAGTATATGGATTAGGATTAATGGAGGAAAATTACAAGAATATGAAAGGATAGTTATTCCTTGAATTTACTTATGCAAGGCTGAATGTTGCTCAGTCATTAATATTTGCCTGTGTTCCACATGCAGCTGAAGGCTATTGCCGTGGCCAGGTCTCTGTCATGCAAGATGCTGTGCAGGGAATTTCTGCACGTTACTTAGATACAGGCATAAGGCGAACTGGGACAGGACACTCTTTTAACAACTGCCTTCAGGACTTGATTCCAAGGAAAACCTTAAAAAATTGAGGTGGATTTTTACTGGGATAGATTTAAAAGAGTTGACATACTATTGCTCTTGAATTATCCACATGATGGCTCCTGGCAAGTTTTGTTCTCTCTTCCCTACCCTACACTGCTGCCCTTTGGAGTTCAAGAGCTCCCTTGATCCTAGGTTCCCCATATCTGTGGGGCTGCCAATGTCAGGGGCACTTCTCTGAAGCTCAGCAGGTTGTGGGCAGGAGTTGGTGGAGGCAGGTGGGCCATGCACTATCCAGTGGCACTGCACAGAGGGCAGCCTCTGTGTGCTGAAGCCTTAGGGCTGCCCATGGACTGTGGTGGGCGGTGCTTCTCCTTACACACTTTGTGCCCAGAAGGTTAGAAATAATCACTTTCTTTTGCTAAGCAGAAACCAATGCTTCCAACTGTTACAGTTCTCCTATTTCTGGCATCACTTCTGCTGCTGAAAGTGGAGGAAGCAGGAAGTTTTGTCTGTGAGCACACTCAGGTAAGCAAAACCAGGTTTTCCCCCTGTCTCTTGAGGGCTTTCTTTCTAATCCAGTCAAAGCTGCAGGTTTTCAGCTATAGCTGTTCTCCACCCTGTGACCCTCCTCATGTCTGCAGCTCACTGTGAAAGCCAGGAGGTAATCTGTGGAGTTTGGCTGGAGAGATTTTGCTCTCTGTTGCTGTTTTGAGCCTGTGCCACAGAGCAGCTGAGCAAAGTGAGGCTCATCCCACCTTGGGGCTGGATGAGAAATGCTATAGCAACTGTAAACAAACACAATAAGAAAATTCCACTTTGTTGAGGAGCTCTGCTTGCAAGTGGGATGGGAAAAAAGCACAAGGGGAGTAGGTAGCTCAATAAAAAATAGCTTCAACCTGTTGGCAAGTATTTAGTAGTATTTCCTCTGTGCACTACAGTGGAATTTGCTTGGATGCCTCTCACGTAGCACAGACCTCAAGCAAGAGGGAGCTAATAATATGTTGTTCAGATGCTTTACTGATGTACCAGTAGGTTTCTACTAATCACAGTTTGTAGTTTTTTGTTTCTTCTGAAGACACAAAATGGATAACCCTGGAGGCCTTTAGCTTGGTCTTCATTTTCTTTTAGGCTTCAGAGCTTTTTGCCCTTGTAGCTGTGTCAACCAAAGTGGTACCGTACTCATCACAGTGTCCTCCCACCCTTTCCTTTTAGTTCTGCCCAGATTCAGCACGGGAGTCTGCCAAGCTATGCTCTCTCCTGGTTGATTTTACCCTCCAGAGGTCATAAACTGTTTTTTTGTTGTTGTTGTTTTGTTTCCTGTGATAGTAAATGGGAGCAGCTCTTAGTTTTCTCATTTGGGAAGCTTTGTCTGCTGCATACAGGCAGGGGTGCTTACCCAACTTACAAAGGGCCCAGACTAGCACAAATCAAAGCAGAAATTATTTTACGTACTTGGCAACTTCTGGCAGGGGGCAGGGGCAAGGCTGGCAGAATGTGGGTGCTCCTCCAACAACATCACCAACAAAGCCATCTGGACATTGCTCACAGTGTTCCCCCGATGTGTTTCTCTGGCAGTCCTTCAGTGAAAAGAGAGAGCAATGAAAGTTAAATGAAGGTGCTGCCTAATTCAGAAAGAAATCATGTATCTGAAGGTCAAGCAGAACAGGAGCTGATGCTAGACCCCAACCCTTCAAGGCATTCATGGATGAAGCTAAACTCCATAGTAACTATTATTGCTGCAAATAAGAATGCTCCATATGATTACACTGGCCAGCTAATAAGTGTTGGCAAGGTGCATGACAGGACAAAACAGACACATGTGTGTGCAGGGTGCAAGATGCTGGAGCAGAAACAGCACTGGCTGTTGTCAGAGATGTCATGGGCACTCAGGTGTAGCTGACAGCTTTGAGTTTTAAGCTCCAGTAGGAAAGATCTCTTTTGCTGCTACCAAACCAACTTGAGAAATATCTGCTGATAAATGCTGTCAGCATATTTCAGTGTAGACATAGGTTTCAGTGAGGCTGCTTCTTGGACCTGGCAATTGGAAAAGGGCATCAGGGGAATCTGCAGGCAGATGATGGCTAATACACAGTGTGGTTATGATTTTTGTCCTGAGATAGGATGTTTTATCACTACACCTTCTTAGTCTTAAAGGAGGTCTGTTAATTGGAGGGAAGAAGCAGGGGTCTAACACATTTATTTCCTATGACAAACTGCATTTGCAATGGCCTTTTTATAAACTACAGAGCAATGGTACAAGATATCACTCACTTTGTAAGCAAATTTCCTGCCTACAGTTTGATGTTTTTGAAGAAACATGTTTCATCACACAAAGGAAAACTGGCCACTGGCTGATATTGTTGGAGTTCCATGACAGTAAATCAAGTTATGCTAATGCACACAGAATATTTTTCAACAAGAATTAACAATTTAACAAGAGGTCCTTTTGCCACCACTGGAGTCCCAATATGGGCTGCCGAAAACTTTGCTTAAACCCTGCAAATGCCCGTGTTGCGTTCAGAGTTCGCATAGGTGCTGGGAAATGACCATGGTGCCCCAGCTTCTCCTCTGGTAGTTGTTTAATCCCATCAGACATATCTGAGCTGTCAGCAGCTGGCAGTGCCTGGAAGAAGTGGGAAGTTGTGTGTTGGGTTTCAGGAGTGCTGGCGAGCCTTCATTTTGTGCTGTCTGTGCCAGAACTCCTTCAGTGGCACTGGGGGGTGGGTATTGCTCACTGTTTTTCTGTTAAGCCAAGATACTACAAATCTGAACCTCACTTTCTACTCCAACTACAGTGTGTTATTTAAAGAAAAAAGTATGAGAAGAGAGGAATGAGATTAGGGAAGATGTTTAATGAAAACAAATAGTTATGTTTCTCTTGTGCTTGCATTGCTAAATTAGTTTTGTATCCAAGTCCTATGAGTTTAGCTTAGTGGTGGAGTTTTCTCCTGGCAACACTGATGGGTTGTTTTCATACATCTTTGTACACTTATCATCTATCTCCCTTGAAAATGCATCATTTTAGTAAAAGACAATTATCCTTGTCAGAGCACAGAGCATATCATATGTTGTTTTTTTTTTTTGCCAATCTTCCTCATTTGAATCGCATAAATGTCTCTAGGACTCATTAATTTAGTTCAGACTCTTTTTGATTCACAGAGACTTTGCATATGTTACTGCTTTTTTTCTTTGTAGTCATGCAGAACCCATTGCAACAGCAACTATTTAGTTCTACAAAGCTGTGATTTGGCCAGAGAGCTCTACAGCAGGTGGAATATGATAAGGAAAACCACAACAAAAAAAAAATCTCTTTCTCCAGGGGTCTTTAAATATATTAGACACCAATAGCTGCAGCAAATGTTTTTTTTTTTTTTTATAGTAGTATTTGCTGTAAAGAGAGTATTTAGTATGCACAAAAACAGAAAGTACTGTTAACAAAATGGCTCTAAGATGATAGACATTTGATTCAGAGGAAGGGAAGGAAAGAAGCCCGGTGAGAGCAGAGAAGCTGAGAAGAGTAAATGAAGACAGAGCTATGGGCAACCCCTGAGAGATGTCTGGCCTTTGCTCTCTCCACTTGTGGGAGCATGGACATTGCGTGGCCACTGCAGCATGCAGTGTGAAGCAGGAGGAAGCAGAAGGTGAGTACCATGTTAAAAATAGTTTGCATTTGTCCTTCTTCAATGCAAATGCAATTTTGATATGTTGCGAGAAAAGAGATGAGAGCATAGGAACTGAGAGCTCAAAGAGAAATAAAAATCTTGTATCTAAAGTGCTGGCAGTGGCCTCAGGTGGGCTGCATTCATTTTCAGCCTTCATCATGCTCTTCGTTTTTGCTCTGAGCCATTCACATCACCTCTTTTGGCCTCAGCTCCCCAAACAACACTGGGGCATTAGCAGAATAAATACATTACTAGTTTCCAAAGCAGAGATTCTATTGTAAGGAACACAGCAGGGCTGCAGGGAAGCTGATGCTGCTCTGCACATTTGCAGTACTTTTCATCTTCTAAACTGAAGGGAAATGCTAAAAGGCCCTCTTACCCAAAAGGCTCTGGTTGCTAAATGCTGGAGGCATGTCTGTGGTTTTTCTCTGGTTAGTGATTATGTAAAAGTGGCTTTATCTTATTTAACAAATCAGCACTCCTGTGGGTATTTAGAATTACATTTTTAAAGTGAAAAAAAAGTGTCCTTATATACTTTATATTGAGTTAGCTTGGCATCTCCAACAAAGCTGCTGTCTATAGTAAGCCTGTGAGACATCTCTGAGGCAGGCAGGACACCCTCTCTATAGCTCACGAGGGATTCTTAGTGCTGAGGGGCACCAGTTTGGTAGTTTGAAAAAATGTTTCACTGCTGAAGCAGTTACTTCTAGCAAAGAAATAATCATGGGAGAAAAAACAGAATTCCATTTATAGCCTCCTTTGAGAAACTGGATCTTAAAGAAGCGCTTTGCTCTAAGAGTTACAAGGGGTACTTGTTGTCCCAGTATTCATACCTGCTTTAGAATGAAAGCCATCATTTACAGTAGATGTCATAAATTTGACTGTGTGGGATTGTTCACAGCCTTTCCTGTGTCAGTGGTTCTTTCAAAGGTATTTACAGATTCGTAGAAACATGTTTAGTGATATTGGTGTCTACTTTTACAAATGATGAAACTGTATGCATGTATATATAGGTTTCCTATGAACAGCAAGGGAGACTGAAGTAAAGATCTCTAGAAAATAGTCATTAGATATGTCTCTTAGGAAATCAAGCACTGAAGCTAACAGAAAATTTCTGCCTATCTTTGTGCAGAACAGAGTGAGACATGAAACAGTCCAAATAAAGAGACACAGCCATGAGGTGAAAAATATTGCAACACTCTTTAAAATGCTTTGGTGTTCGTAAACTATTTTTTAAAACTATGTTTTAAATTTACATTAAGTTAAAATTCTAAGCTGAATTCTTTCCAGATGCCCATGTTAGTACAGCCTTTATTTTCATAGAACAAAAATAGGCAGAAGTGTCCTGTCTTCATGGGCAATTCAGTTTAAGAGAAAGTAATCCAATGTAATTGCAGCCTGGCTTCTGAAAGCTTCTATGTGAGGTTACAGCCTACCATCATTCACCATCATTACACCAACAGCAAATTGTACTATGACTGATTGGCTGAAGTGCATTTTCCTGTTAGAAAATTCCTCCACTGGTTGACCTACTCTGATCTCATGGAGTAACGCCAATCAGGATGAGCATTTCTACCTCTGGCCCCTACTGTAACCATCTGTACTTTACACATCTGTACATGAAAAGGTGCTGTACGAAGCCATTTTGGAGTTGTTGTCAGCACTGAGCTCCTGTGTTCATCTGCTTGGAAAGCAAAGCTGGAATTGCTGTTCTGAGATCAGAGAGCACTAGTGTGATGTAGTTCTGCTCTGTAATAATGCTTGTGCACAAATAATAATGAATTTCCTCATTCTCTTCAGGCAATGGTACAGTGACAAGTAAATTCTAATTTGTCCCAGCAAAAGACAAACATACTTTTCTGCCAATCAATATTACTAAAAACTGCCCCAACTTAAGATCCTGAAGAGAACAGAGCTCTTTTTAACTGTCTCAAAGGCAGCGGCTTCATTAAATGTGCCATTTAGACAATTACTTTGAGGTTATTTCCCCAGTTTATTCCAGTGCAATTTAAGCAGGATGTACCTCTTCCACAGGTAAATAAAATAGCCAACAAATTTTCTACTTCTCCTCTACAGTCAAAGGAAAAAGGCAGGATCCACCACAGAATATTAGGCACCTAATGCTGGGTGATTGTCTTTCCAGGGCAACAAAAGTTAACAGCCAACACTGCTTCTAGTGAGGCTAATAAAGTGAACAATAACAATAAAAAAGTAAAATAAAATAAAATCCTATTTCTGAAATATTATCTGTGAAATCTGGAAGTATCCTCAAACCTTGCTTGGGAATTCTGAGTATTAATTTGCAGCTGAAAACAGTCACTGTTACCAGATAGCAGGAACTGGCTTTTTTTTTTTTTTTTTTTTTTTTTAATGATTATTCTTTGAGGTAGTCTTGTAATAGTTATAAATGGAGCAATTGTTAAAGCTGAATAGATATATATATGCATATAAATAAATAATTATAAAGACAGAGTAATGAAAGTGGCTTACATTGTTGTGCACTCCGTATTTGTTGCTAGGCCAGCAGAGATTGGCCTGATATCTGGATTTAGATTTAAACTTTTCCAAATATGGGGGTTGCCCTCCTATCTGAGGTTACAGATCTGCATAGTGTTGCCCACACCAGAATGCCAAAACTCACTGCTGTCCCAAAATAATAGTAAAAAATTACTTTAGCATAATGACTTGAAAGCTGTGGTATTTATGTTTTATCTTATTCATCTTTATGATTTCATCCTTCTCTTTCCAGCAATTGTGGATGAGCTACAGTGTTAGCTGTAGGAGTTTGATAGTTTGGTATGGAAGTGATGGGGACTAGAATGAAATACTAAATATGTGCAGCTCTGCTGAAGTAAAGACAACTGAAAAGTGAGAATAGCAACAAAACCCAGTTCCTGATCTGATTTCAGTCAAGGTACTCAATCAGTGTTAAAGTTTTTTGTTTGCAGAACTTGTAGGGATGTCTTGCCAAAACACCTGACCCTCTACTTTTTCCCTCCACTACTTGTCTTGGCTCAGTGTGGGAAGTGCTGCTGAGCTGGCATGTAAGGAAGGGCAGTGTTCCTTGCAGCCTTGGTATGGCTTACTAGCAGACTCTTGTAGAAGCTGTGTGGGGAAAGAAAACAAAGTGCTCACATGCTAGTGGTATTGTTGCAAGTCTGCAGTAGTAAAACTGTAAAGACAAAAAATGTTCTCTGTTAAAAGAGAGCCAAGAGGAAGAGAAACATCTACATCTGAAGCACTGAGACTATTACCTGTGGCATTTCTGACAAATAATAGTACAAAAGCACTCTGGACAATAGCTGCATCTTGACAGCCATTTTGACTGCTGTAGTTCTCTTTGGCATTTCGAACATGCATCATCTCAAGCACTTAAAAATGTAGTCTATCATTAAAGAAGGAAATAATTAACTGTAAGAGCTGCAAGGCTCTTCATGGAGCCTGGAGTACCTAATAATCCGAAGACTTCTGCTAGCTCTCTGTTGCTTTGTGCTCATGTTTGATGGATGGTTTTAGATCCACTGGCAGTTCTCCAGACCTGCCTTGGCAGTCATGTGGAACATGTTATCCTCTTGGGCAGAACTGCCAAATCAGTTCCAACTTTTCCACTCAACTGTAAACCCAAACACTAAAACACAAATCACTTACATGACAATACACTCTATTGTCAAAAATTCCATAAATGTCTGGAAGGGATATCAGCGAATATATACTCTTCATTCTTATGATCCTTTATACTTTCTTATTCCCCTGTAAGTTCTATCTATCTACCTACCTATCTATCTATTTATCTATCTATTTTCATGTAGTCCTTGGATGCCATCAATACATACAGATAAAATATATAGAACAGACAATAACAAAGCACTTTGAGATTTTTAGGTAGGTAACAACAAGCTGACACTGCACCTTCTGCTATAATGTTCTCTCCAGCCTTGCTCTTTCTGATCCATGTACCTTTATGAAGATCTAGCCATACAATAATACCTACCATCCATTAGTAGAAATAATCACAGAAAGCATACTGATAACTCAGTCCAACAAAAATTTTGTCTGTATATCCATCTTTGTAATTTATTAATCCTTGCAGACTTCCAGGCCATTTCATCATGCTTGTCAAAGTTACTGTGCAATATTGTGGAGTCATCTCAAGTGACTTCCTTCATAGCCTATGCAATAATTTTTTTTAGTATAGTAAATCCTTCTTCTTGCACATAGTATGTATACTATTCACTTCAGAGATGACAATCATAGAATCACAGAATGGCCTGGGTTGCAAGGGACCTCAAGGATCATGAATCTCCAGCCCCCTGCCACATGCAGGGCCTCCAACCTCCCCATTTAATACTAGACCAGGCTGCCCAGGGCCCCATCCAACCTGGCCTTGGACACCTCCAGGGATGGGGCATCCACAACCTCTCTGGGAAGCCTGTTCCAGCACCTCACCACTCTCTCTGTAAAGAACTTCCCCCTGACATCCAACCTAAATCAGTGCTCCTTCAACTTAAAACCATTTCCCCTTGTCCTGCTGTCATCTACCCTTTCAAAGAGTTGATTATAGGCTCCCTTTAGGTACTGAAAGACTGAAATCAGATCACCCCATAGCTTTCTTTTCTCCAGGTTGAACAAGCCCAGCTCCCTCAGCCTGTCTTTGTAGGGGAGGTGCTCCAGCCTTCTGATCATTGTGGCTCTCCTCTGGACCCTTTCCAACAGCTCCCTGTCTTTCTTGTATTGGGGCTCCAGACCTGGACACAGTACTCCACATGGGGCCTCACAAGGGCAGAGCAGAGAGGAACAGGCCTCCCTGTCCGTGTTGGGCACCCCTCTTCTGATGGAGCCCAGGATACCATTTGCATTCTGAGCTGCAAGAGCATACTGTTGGCTCATGTCAAGTTTTTCATCTATCAAGACCCCCAGGTCCTTCTCTGCAGGGCTACTCGCAAGGACCGCTCCTTCCAGTCTGTATAGATGCCTGGGATTCCTCTGGCCCAAGTGCAGAATCTTGCACTTAGCTGTGTTGAATCTCATTAGATTCACCTGGGCCCACCTTTCAAGTCTGTTGAAGTCCCTCTGAATGGCATCCCTTCCTTCCACTGTATCAACTGCACCACTCACCTTGGTGTTGTCAGAAAACTTGCTGAGGGTGCACTTAATTCCAATCAGCTGTGACATTCTGCTCAGTTACAAAGTCATCACAGAATCATAGAATCCTTAGAGTTGGGAGGGACCTTTAAAGCTCATCTAGTCCAACTTCCCCGCAATGAACAAAGACACCTACAGCTAGATAAAGTTGCTCAGAGCCTGGTCCAGCCTGGCCTTGAATGTCTCCAAGAGTAGAGCTTCCACCACTTCCCTGGACCTCTTTAAATTTGAAACAATTTCCCCTTCACCACAGACCTTACTTAAGAATCTGTCCCCTGCTTTCTTACACCCTTTAGATACTGAAAGGTCACTATCAGGTCATCTTGTAGCCTTCTCTTTTTCAGGATAAGCAGCCCAGCTCTCAGCCTGGCATTTGGAAGTCATCTGAAGCATACTTCCATGGCTGAATTTTAAGCAGTTGATCATTCAACAGAGGCACTCTAAAGAAATAATTTGGCTGTGGATTGCTGGTGTTATAGGATCTGGGAATGGTAATGAAGGTAAAAAATTCACTTTGCATCTTCACATCTTATTGGTAACAAAACCTAATTGCTTAGGCTTTATGCAGGAGGAATGGATACCACTCTGTGTGGAGACTACCATTTTTAGCTATTATAGTTTCATCCAATTAACATCACATAAACACGTTTCCAACCTGAAAAGCTACAAGGTCCTACAAGTGCCTTCCTTTTCTTCTTTCAGCTAGGACTGAAAAGGTTACATTAAATTATCAAAGTATAATATCAGCATCAAAAATGTATTTCTTCACCTATTGGCCTTACATGCATCACCAGATAATGCATTTGAAATGAAGCACTATTTGACATCTGTAATGTATTATATCATAAATGGAGTTTATGCTATGCTGACTGCTTTTCTAATACTTGGGTGATTTTCTGCACTAAAAAAATGGACTGACTGGCTCTTCATTTATAATCACAGGACCACATGATTGATTTCTGCACCAGTTTTATCTGGACATTTATGCAATAATGGCTCTCTTTTCACTAATTTCTTCTGTCTGGTTACCTAATGAGATTGTTGATTTATTGATTGTGTCATTTTATAAGCTTTTAGAGTCTCATGGGTTTGATTTACACTTTGTGAATAAGCTGAGCAAAGTTTTAAAACAGGAGCAGAAGTTAGATATTTATGTCAGCAAAATTAAGAATGCTAGTACTTTATCATAACACATCACTGATAGGGGTTTAATTTTATTTGATTTCAAATTCAGGGCAAAGGACAATGAAAATTTCATTAATTTGTATGTAGTGAGAACTGCACATGTATTTGCATAACATGAAGGTCTTAGAGCATTGTGTGGAATCTGGCCCTTGTATTTCATTCCTTTTAAAGTAGAGTGCCTTTTCATTTTCATACTGCCTGAGACTTGTTCATTTATTCAGGTCTTACAACTTAGTTATTAGTTAAACTGCAAAAAATATTCACCAAAGTTGAATACTGTGTTACAATTACTTTGTTGTTGTCTTCCATCATTGTTAGCAGTTAAAGCATATATATATTTTTCATATTTAAATAATTCTACTGTGTGAATAAACATGCAAATGTAGAATCTTTCAGCTTTGCTGAATATCAGTTCTTCTAAAGATCTTCTGGTAAGGATGTTTAGTAAAATGTCTGTAACTCAGGGTTAGGATAACCTGAGGTTCCAGTGGAGAGTCTGCAAGTGATGGAACTTCAGAACAGAGTTGCATACCAGAAGCAGGGAGATAACAGATTTGTATGGATATAAATGCAGGATGACAACAGCAATAAAGGAAATGTACAGAATGTTTCTCTCTCTTTTTCTCTTTTTTTTTTTTAATCAATCTTTCAAAAACTAACTGAATGCAGAGAGTCTTATATCTTACTATCAAGTGTGGTGGTTACCACTGCAATTTTTATGGAATAATTTCATTAATTTCTTCATTAATATGGAATAAGTTTGAGGAGGGGAAGCCAATGAACTCTCAATACCACATGGTTCTATCAGTTCCCAGAAATTCACAGCCATGCAGACATCTACTCTCTGTCCTAGCCTCATCCCCTAGAACACTTTGATCAGATCAATGCCTGTATTTCTCCAGAATGGTCCTTAGGGAAAGCTACTTTTTTCACTGATTCTGACAAAATCAGTGTCTTAACAATAGAGGCTCCTTTTCTCAAATTACTCACATGTATAGCCTAGTTCTGCCTGCTGCTTTTCCAAATTATCTTTCTTTCTCTAAACATTTATTCTCCAAAACTTACTCAGTCACGCTTTGTGGTTTACCAGTTTCACCAGTCAGGAGATGGAAGTTCTTCTCTGGAGCTTTCTGCATCCTCAGAAAATTCCTGTTGTTGCAGTCTCCATGGGCATCTCTGATTCTGTTTTCAGCTATCATACCGTTTAATCTCCTTTTCATTCTACTCTTTCCTTGCATCACTCTTTCCCTTTCCCTTTGACTCTTATTTTGCTTAAGCTGTTTTTCTATTCATCATTATTGAGAAGTAAATGGCCTGAGTGTAATGACTTACTAAATCATTCAGACCAGCCTTCAAATGGTTTATTTGAACTCAAGCAGTAAACCATGCTTTAGCTCTTAGTTTTCTTCTTACTACCTCATCACTTCATGGAATTTAGTATCCCAGAGGGACATCAGTCACAAATGCACATACTCTTTCAGATTATTTTCTGCTAATACAGCAACATTTCTTCTTCTTTTTTTTTTTTTTTCTTCTCCTCAGCTCTTGACAATGGCCTCATTTTTGTAGAAGACAGGAAGCAAGTCTTCTGCTGTGTTTGTAAACTGAGGATATAACCACTTTCCTATCACATATATTCTACTCCAGAAATTCTCTGGTCAACAGAATCATGAAAAGCAGACATTTGAAAAGCTCTTATTCTTGTTCCCAACTCCTCCATTGGAAATTTCCTCTTCTCATTGTCTCGTGACCAAAAACCATGCCCATGCGAAAGAGAATAGCTGGGAATGCTTCTCAGTGTAAAACTATTTTAAAAAATGTATTATTAATCCACTAAGTCAATATGTATTCTGCAAAAACTAACCGATGTTATGTGCACTACAGGGGCTAAACCATAGTAATTGTTCTTGGCTGAACAGCTGCACCATGTTCCTCCTGTGGGAATGGAATGGGAAATATGCCATGGAGCATGGAATTATATATAACTGAAAACTTGACAGAGGCTGCAACAATGCAAAGTATGTGAATATTATAAGGTCATTTTATGAAGAGACAAATGGAGGGCAAAGGTTTATGACTTGTCAAAAGTAGTACAGTGAGTCCATTGCAAAACCAGGAGCTCTGGGCTCTATACAAGACTGTAAAGCGAACACTAGCATTTGCTCTTGCTATGCTGTTCAGATACATTACAGTGTTAACTTCCATCCCTTCTCTAGTGTATTACTGCTCAAATTACCCATTAGTGATTGGGGTTAGTTTTACTGCCTTGAATTTTGTTCTGGAGCTACAAGTCATCAACTACTAATGCTAACTCACAGCTTTCTGTATGAGCTGATAATGAGTACGCCTGAACATATGTGAAATTGTAATACTACCTTGGAGTTCAGCATCTTTGCTCGGTGTATTATTTCAACCTCCTCATATTGTTCCTTCACAGCAGGAAGCTGCCATGCAGCAGAATTACTATGGATAACACATGTTCACAGAGGTCACTCGCCACTGTAAATTATTTGTATGATATACAGTATTGTATTCATAAAGGGGAGAATGAAGTGTATTTGAATTTATGCATTTTTCTCTGAGGAATACAAAACTTTCCATATTTCTTAGGACTGCAGTTTTTTCCTAGCATACCGATTCCTGCAAATACTACATGCAGAAAGTGGAATCTGCAGGGATAACTTAAGCAAGTGAGAATGAAATACCGCTAAGATAATCTTATTAATGTTTTGATCTTGGTCTTGCTTATGATTGCCCTTCAACAAAAAAACTCTTGTGGGACAGACACTGGTTTTGCTATGTACTGAAACTGAACACTCATTAATAGAAGAGTCAGATCATGGCCCACAGTTTCTTGGGTTTGCGTGGGAAATATTTCCTTTGTGTGAAGCCTTATGCAAGGGTGAAAGGGTTCATGTTATCACCAGCAGAAACCCAAAACCAAGTGTGCTGTCAAACCAGTGAGGGAATGGCTAAGAAGACAGGAATTCCTTACCACACAGATTCCAGATCCATCAAGGCATCTGTTTGCGTTACCATTACAGTTGCAAGGAGAGCATTTTCCTGAGCTGGTACGGTAAAATCCTTCTTGGCATCCCTGCAATGAGAAAATAAAAATAAATTATCCCCTATGCAGATGTATTCTGAGGGTTAGGTTTGGCAGGAGAAAGCAAGATGCAGAAGAAAGCAAGAATTGCAACCACCAGTTTTCCTCCAAGTATACTGCGCAGCCCTTTCACAGAAGACCACACACACTGCTGAGCTCCAGTCTGTTCCATTGTTCTCTGCCCTGGTGCTTGCAAATTGCTTTGTGGTGTTCAAGCTGCCAGCATCCCTGCCTGTCTGGCCCCTGGTCAGCAGTGGGTGCCTATAGCAGTGGGGACAATAAACTGCATTTTGTGCTAGATGATGGGTCAGCTACAAGTGGTGACTGTTATTGAGTAAAGAAGGTATAGCTTTTACTTAGAAAAGCCTTGAAAAGCTTACTAAAAACAGACTACAAATTGGCTTTTATGAGCTTTGAATGAAGAGCTCTGAGAAGGCAGAGCCATACCTATAAACATCAGTGTCCTTCTGAGTGAAAGCTGGTGGGCTTTGTGAGATGTTATCAAGGCAGGGCTACCTGACTGTAAGAGTGGTGAAATGTGCCAACACTATATAAGTCCTTGGGAGATAGAACAGTTCTTCAGTCATACTTCATGAGATACAATAAATAAATGGGAGAGATTGCATGAAGGCTAAGATTTCCCTGTTTTTTTTTTTTTTTTTTTTTTTTTTTCTTGAAGTTGTGGCTGTGCCTGGCATATATCAGTTAGCATAACTGTGCTTATAAAAATAAAACAGAAGATTGTAAATATCTAATTTGACTTACTTTAAACACTGATTACAGCAATAGTGTAAGCAGTCAGAAACACAAAGCTATTAAGATGCCACTCTAAGACTGGAAGATAAGACGAAAATGAAAGAGGATTGCTTTTGTGTGGTCTATTATGTGTAAATTGTTCTCCACGGAGGACATTACAACTTATTGTGCAGCTGGTGAGACATGCATGAGCTGGTCTTGGGAATAACCTCTGCTGCTCAGACAGTGCCTGCTCACCTTGTATAGCAACCTCCCTACATTATATGGGTGAGGTTAGATCCACACAGATTCGTGAAGTTTTGGATCATAATGCTGCTACCACTGCATAACTCTTGTAGCGTTGTTGCAGAGCTGATGAGAATATCACTGAGATCTCCAGAAATTATTTGCCCCACCTTCTCTTAACTGGCACTGAAGAAGACCATCCCTGACATGACAGTAAGAGCCCGAGATACACCAGGCTTTCCTGAAATATTTTTTTTTTAGCTGACTCTACAGTACTTTCTGTATTCCCTAGTCCCTGATGTCACTTATTCCTGCACTGGCCTAATCGTCTCTTCTCATGCCCACTCTGAGCTACGATGTGAACAGCAGGACTACAGCATGGGTGCAGGATGGTGATTTCTCCACTGGCTCGGAAGCCAGCCTGAGTGCAGTACTGCTCCCTGTTCTACTGGTGGCTGGAGCTAACCCTGGCACAGTGCTACAGCTGAATACAGCCTGGGATCTTGGATCTCTGCCTGGTGCTATACGCACAGTGTGGAGCACCGGATACCAAAAGCTAGTGATACTGAGGTTCATTTGTGTGTTAGCTTCCATTTTCAAGGGTGGATGGATGCTTTCATCCGGTCAGATGAGCTTCTTGTTTAGGAAATAACATATGTTATAAGATGACTAACAAGATTTAAGAATGAGGCTTACAAATGAATCATTAGTCCAGTCTTATCCCAGAGAGCTCCAAGGATCTGAGATGAACATAAATGGAGAACTCAGTTGCCTTTAACGCTCTTACACAGAATATTTTATCTGCTTTGCTTTGGAAACACTTTCATAGCTAATAGCTCCCGGGAGGAAAAGCCTTCACCTCACCGCTTTGGAACAGCAGAAATACTATCCTTTAGTGCTGCTTGTTTCTTTCAGTTGTTTAGTCTTAATGCAGAACTGTAGACTGACTCCCACCAGACTAAGGATTTCAGCTGAATGATTACGCCACACACTGTGGAAGGCAGACAATTATTTTCTAAATTGAAAACAGATTCTTTTCCCAGTGTCTTTCTTGGCGACATTTCTCTTTATCCATACAATTTTAAGGCATGCTATGTTCTCTGATGCCCTGCAACTGGTGGGTGGTCCTAGATGATCCATGAGAGCATGAAGCCTGGCTCTGCAGGCCTAAGCAGAATTGTTTCTGACATAGGATGGTGAATATGGACAATGGAAATGTATGTCTATGCACAGAGATGTCTAAACAAATTCTTCATATGGCCATAAATATTATTTGCTTTAAACTTCAGCTAGGGGTAAGTCTGCCTTGCAGACAGTTCTCTCACCCAAAATAAACAAGTTAGGTGCAGGACAGCACAGCGTCACTGGAACCAGCTGCATGGACCTGGTTGCATATTTGTTGAAGGAGCATACTGGGAACCAATTTACCTCCTACTCTGAGTAGACACACTTCTCAGCCCCCAGAAACATCTATCCCAACCTGGAGTGTCTGCTATCATGGCTGTTACAGACACTTGAAGATGAGATGCAGGTGCCTAAGTCACTTGGGTAATTTCTGTTAACATCATCTTCTCAGAACTATTCAATTCATCACAATAGCTTGGGAACTGATATTTTAAACTCTGGGTTGCATCAATTTAAACTAGAAATGAGGTATTGACAATGAGTGCTATGAGGGAGATGGGAATGAGATGAAAATTGGATGCAGATTGTTTCCTTGGGTTTCAGAAATTTTCTCAGGCATTCACAATTATTCTGATATGTTTGTGTTGCTCCTTGCCCTACTAGTGATAATGGAGTGATCTGTTAGTTGTTCCAGGGTGTGAGCCAACACTGTATTTATAAAAAGAAGTGTCAGAGTGTTGAGCTAATTGAGGGATTCAAATGGCCAAATGTTCTGGGAGCAGAAAATAATGGCATGCAAAGCACAAACAGGTCTGGAACAAAAATGGAAATACCTCCCTGTAAAAAAACGTTATGTAGGCAACTGAGCAAGGAACATTTCCATCCACTGGCTGTTTCTGACGGGTGAAGACAATTAGTAGGCCAGAAAAGCTAGGTCTGCATTAGCAATTACACCTTCACAATTCTTTTTTTTGCCCATGAGACAATGTCTATTCCAATTCAAACTGAAAAGTCCCATCTAATATGGATCTTGCTGAGCCCCTGAAAATCTTCTATACCCCATAGTGCATTTAATTTTCTTTTTTTCCTTCCATCTGGCTTTAGTTATTACATTTCCTACAAACAAGAACCAGCTGTGGTGCTGCAAGTGCTATGGAGCCTGTAGCCATGTTCTATTGCTTTAGGCCTTTCTGATGGTATGAGTGTAGGCTGGGACTGAAGATGGCAGTCCAGATACATAGGATATGAATTTATTGCCATATATGTTCAAACAGTTTCACCAATTTGATTGCAGCTGCTCTTGGTCTCGATTCCCCATTCCTTCCCTGCTGCCAGATAGCAGCCCTGGTACAGCTATGCTGGGGTAGGTCTGTTTGTTGTGATACTCTCTCTTCTGGCTTGCTTTTCCCAAAAGAAAAGTGCTGTGACATGCACTGAGTGTTCTCTGTGGTTTCATCCATGTTAGCCAACTAAAGAAGGGTAAGGCACGGTTTCAGGCACCGGCTGATGGCAAATACAGAGTTTAAGCATGTGGGTATGGGCTGTGTTATGCTACTTGATAAGGAGGTCTCCAGACTGCTTTATTAAGTAATTCAGATGTAGCCTTTGACTCTGTCATCTAACAGTAAAAAAACATAGCATGTTTCTTTAGTTAGTATTGGAACTTGTGACTTTCCTGTGAATATATAAAGCACAAAGGGTCTCTTTCTTTGGCAATAAAAGTCTCCCTTGGATCCTCACCAGTATTTGTTATTTCCAGAGTTTTCTCTTGAGTGCTGGAGTGTATGGAGAGATGTGGATTCCAGGCTAAATGGTCTACATTAAACAACTTCAGCCTTTGTTATATTCCTTATACTCATGACTTTCAGTTTTGTACCAGAGACCTCATTGGATTTGGCACAGAACAAATCTGGAAGAAAAAGATGGTGTTTGCCTCCAGAACTGTTGTGAAAGAGGATTTCATTGATGACCTAGACGAGGGGATTGAGGGCACCCTCAGTAAGTTCGCAGATGACACCAAGCTGGGAGCTGGTGTCGATCTGCCTGAGGGTAGGGAGGTCCTTCAGAGGGATTTAGATAAGCTGGATCACAGGGTTGAGGTGAATGGGATGAGGTTCAACAAGGCCAAGTGCCAGGTCCTGCACTTTGGCCACAACAACCCCATGCAGCACTATAGGCTTGGGGATGAGTGGCTGGGTGATTGTGAAGAGGAAAGGGACCTGGGGGTGTTGGTTGATGCTCGGCTGAACATGAGCCGACAGTGTACCCAGGTGGCCAAGAAGGCCAACGGTATCCTGGCCTGCATCAGAAACTGTGTGGCCAGCAGGAGCAGGGAGGTGATCATCCCCTGTACTCAGCACTGGTGAGGCCGCACCTCAAGTATTGTGTTCAGTTTTGGGCCCCTCACTACAGGAAAGACATTGAGGCCCTGGAGCGTGTCCAGAGAAGGAACAAAACTGGTGAGGGGTCTGGAGCACAAGTCCTATGAGGAGCGGCTGAGGGAGTTGGGATTGTTTAGTCTGGAGTAGAGGAGGCTCAGGGGAGACCTCATCGCACTCTACAACTTCCTGAAGGGAGGTTGTGGTGAAGAGGGGTTTGGCCTCTTCTCCCAGGCAACAAACAGGACCTGGGGAAATGGCAGCAAGTTGTACCAGAGGAGGTTTAGGTTAGACATGAGGAAAAGCTTTTTCTCTCAGAGCGTGGTCAGGCACTGGAATGGCTGCCCAGGGAGGTGGTGTTGTGGTCCCTGGCAGTGTTCAAGAGGCATCTGGATGAGGAGCTGCGAGACATGGCTTAGTGCTTGTGGTAGCAGTGGTAATGTGAAGACGGTTGGACTAGATGAATAGGTCGTTTCCAACCTTGTGATTCTGTGATTCTATGAGGAGGCAGATAGTGCACTTTGGAACTGAAAGTGAAGAACAGCATCTGTGTAGCAGTCAGGGCACATTAGCTGCCATGTCACTGCTATGTTTAGTGTCCTGTGAGACTTAGCAGTAGCTGGCTTTGTGCATTTATTGCCTTGGTACTATAGACAGAGTGAAAAGGTGTACTTTCCTCCAGGGCTAGGAAAGATCGTCACTGGGCTGCATAGATGTTCAGATAGGTGGGCAAGGATCAAACATCATGGTGTTGCTTAACAGATTTTCACTTTAAAAGTCAACTCATGGTAGTGAAAGTGAATGCAACCTGGTCACATTTGAATTGTTAAATTCAGAATCTAGTGATTAAATTAAAATTAGCTTAACTAATATCCCAAACATGAAAACACATATAACTTCTATTCTGTTGTAAACACCTGTAATTTCTGTGATTTTTGATTTTGTAAGGCAAAAATGAAGGTTTTTTTCATTTCTGGTGATCACTTCACTGTATTTTTTTGTATGTTAAAAGGGTAGAGAACTGTTTGTAGCATAAATTAAGATGTGCTAGTCAATCCATGGTGACTATTCCTGAGCATGCTCTTAGCACCTTGCAATAATATTTTATTTTCACCTTCACTAAAAGAGAATTAAATTAATTGTTATTAGCTGTCATCTGGTGATGTTTAAGGACATACACAGATATTGTGGCTGAGCCTACATACCACAGCTTATTCACCTGTTTTATCGTGATGTTTCAACAAGTACATTGGAGATGTAATTTTAGTTTGGAAGACTTTTTGTGCATTAGAGTTTCCATTTTTCTGCAGACTGAGCTGTTCTGTAAAAGTATTGTCAGAACACGTATTCTTGAAAGTTCAAGTCTGAGAACTGTGACATCTGATGTAATGTTGTCTACTTTAGAAACATATATATGGAGAATTATGACACATACTGTGAATTTTTTGTGTAATAGTATCACTTTACATAGATTGATCAAGGGTGATCCATGCAATTCTCAAAGTTCTCACTGTACTGAGTGTACAATGCACTGAGTATAAGAAAAGAAGAAAAAAAACCCAAAACTTCCATTATCGAGCCTCACCTCTGAAACCAGGGAACAGGGAAAAGGAACAGAAAAATGTTACTCCTGTGATATACCAGGCTTCATCTTAGCCACTGATAACTGTCAAAGGTAGACATGACTAGTAAAGCACAAGTTTTCATTATACTGATTAAAAGAATTAGACACATTGAATAGAGCAATAGATTCTTCCCTTCTTGACAGCTTCACATCAAGATGTAATGTTTTTCTGGTATGGTTTAGCCTAACAGAAATTTAGGATTCAACGTAATATTAATTCCCTGAAACTCAGGATCTTTTGCTATGCAGGGGTGAATGAATACTCTAAAAATTCTCCACTCATTTAAAAATTTGTAGGTCTATGGAAACAACCAGTCTGCCAGAATACATGGCATTGCCACAGAATCAACAGCCATTTGCTCGCTGGGGATCAGCCTAACCCAAACATACTTGCTTTTGTTTATTTATTTTTAATGTACAATATTTGGAATTGGCAGACGCAGTACTGGGGCCTTTTTGAAGATTGTTTGTGTAGACCAACTTGAATAAATACTATACTGCCCTTCCTAAAAATAAAGATGTTTTCCTGCTTGGATATCTCTTGGATATCTTGGATATTTTACTGCTTGGATATCTAGTATTTTTATTTATTATTTATTGGAAATTAGAACATTAGACAAAAAGCTCTGTGAAAGCAGTCCTCTAATGTACATTTGATGATATCCCAATTTTCTGTTATCTTCAGAATAGGTAGGATTCCTTTCCAAAAAAATTCCTGGCCTTTATTGCCTACAATGTCTTTGCATTGATGTCCAGTACTTCTAATCATGGACTTTTAAAATTCAGACTGCCAATGCAGAATGATGGACTTTTGACTATTAGTTGCTCCCTCAGAGAAGAGTAACAGACATCTCAAATTCCTCAAAGTCAAATACATGTTATTCGCGAACACAGACACAAAAATTTAGTTCAGTTTGCTGGGAAACTTCATGCAAAAAAACCAAAAAAACAAAAAAACAAAACAAACAAAAAAAAAGAGCTGTAATGACCCAGTGCCCCACTGTCCTGACCTTCCTACCCTCCTCTCAATTTATTCACAAAATATAAAATCTGGCAGATGTACAGTACACTCTGTGTGCACAAGCAGCTTGGTGCAGTTCTTCTACAGGAGAAACTTGAGAGAACAGTCTCTATCTCTCAGTAGCAGAAATGGTTGAGGTATCAGATGACTGTATTTAAACACTTTGATTTTTGTTACTCCTCATACCTGCCAAAAGGATCCATCTTTACAACTACATTTGATGCAACTCTGTGTAGGTCATGCAGGCAAAGGATTTGATGGAATCAAACTCTATGTGAACCATATGATTTGGGATAAAAATTATCTAATGAAATTCTCTCTGTTTTATTTTTTTTTTTGGATTTTTGGAGGCAGGCAATAGAAAATATTTCTGGAAGTCATCCTTGGGCTCTTTATATAAAAGTAGTTGATAACTGTCATTCATTTTTCTGCCTCTGTGTTTTTTTTTTTTTTTTTTTTTTTTTTTTTACAGTTACAACTGCAGGTGCAAATAATTTGTATATCAATTTCTTCTGGCTCTGAAGTCCATCAAATGTGGATGGATTTCAGTTTTTCAAAGGAAAAAGAATAATGTTATCGATAGGGAACTGTGTTGTTTCAAGTTTCCTCAAAAGTTTAGTGACTACTTGAGCCTTGAGGGGTTTATTGCAGATAGTATGATCCCCCCTGTAGGTCCATTTATTTATAGTGAGATATTTATTAAATCTGTGGCTCCTCAGTTTGTGTTCATAACACTCATCCACTCCAGTTGTTATTTATAGGATACCTTTTAGTCCTGTCTGTATTATGTGTCTCTCTTGTTGGCAACAAGGCTTGAATGTCATTTAAATGTTCTTACAGTAAATGTCATCCAGATGAAATGGTTGTTCATTGGCCCTTCATGGGGGGAGGCCTTTGTACTTGGGCTGTTTCTATTAATGGTGCATAAAAACATTATGTTGATGGGTTGTGGATCTCCATAAGTGTAGATTAGATACTAGGAAGAAATTCTTTACAGTGAGGTGGTGAGACATTGGAACAGGTTGCCCAGTGAGGTGGTGAATGCTCTCTCCCTGGAAGCATTCAAGGCCAGGCTGGATGGGGCTTTGAGCAGCCTTGTCTGGAGGGAGGTATCCCTTCCTATAGCAGTGGGATTGGATCCAGGTGATCTTGAAGGTCCTTTCCAACTTAAACCATTCCATGCCTCTATGATGATTCTATGACTACTTTTAAGAGAAGTAGTCAAAACAACTGGGAATAATGTCATATGACAAACATTTCTAGTAGCCATTACTTATTTTCAGTGTCTGCTATGATAAGTTGTTGCTCGTCCCATGACTTCAGTCTTTTTAATCCAGTGCTGAAAGAACTTTTTTGGATTAGTCAGGGAAAAAAAGAAAGAATGTACAAAAATTTCACATGAAAAAGTGAAATTAACTTTGTAGGAATGGTTTTAAGGTGTTCAAGGGATTTCTGTTTACTTTGCTTTGCTCTCTTTGTACTTGAGCCTATAAATCCCTATGTAGTGACACTTCAGAAGAATCTTTGTCTTCTCCTGCAAACGAGGCTTTCAGAAATTAGTAACAGAACCATTGACCAGACCCACTCGCCAAACATATTCTGTCAGCAAAGTCATTGTAAAAGGAGATGGGCAGAAGTCCTGTTCTACACTGTGAGGGGCTCCACAATATGCACACAGAATCAAACACCTGCTCTTGAAATTTCTTTTCTATTGATGTTTGCTGAATTAATCTGAGCTTTGAGACCTTACAAACCTAGAGAATTAAAACCAAATAAGATTGTTCACCAGCTTCCCCTAAGCCCCAAGCACTATTTATAATTTCTGTAAGCCTACATTACATCTGGTCCAAATTCTTTTGAATGACAAAGGTCACATTCTAACTATTATTACTGGAGAAGTGAATTCTCAGTGTGACATCATAGGCAGGCAGTTAATTACCCCATTTACTAGGACACTACAGCTGTTAGATGAATATTTGCATGCAAAAAGCCACTGTACTGAATTTGCAGTTTCAAGGACAGAAGCCTCACATAAATTGGTTACTTGCAATTTCAAAATTACTTTTAAAATATTCATGATAGATTTTATAATAAACAATCTGATGTAGTACATTAAATTTCTGTATTGTTTGCTTCAATTTCTGACATTGCTAGCTATGAAATACTTATTGCTTCCAGTGCTCCATTAATGCTGCACATCAGGAATTAAGCGGAAGTTGATGATTGATGGACACAATACTGGTAATACTTTTTTATCTGCTTTTCTTGACAGCTATCTCAATTCTAATTGAATTTAATGAGATTACAAACTAAAGCAATTACTTGAATTACAAAATAACAAGCTTTCTATTTTTTTATTTAGCTTACAAATTTGAAAGCAAATTATTTGTTGTTGAATGTCATTCAGTGAAAAACCTGCAACATCATTACATATTCTCAAATTGAATTCCAAGGTGTGATAGTTCAATGAAAAATAAAGCTTTACTTGCCTAATGAATCTAATAATTGGGTTTTCTTGAGTTTTCATGTATTTGAAATAGTCATTAAAACTGCAGTGGTGTGTTTTTTTGATCCTCAGCAATTTGAATCTTTTAATCAATGTCAAAATCAACAACAACAACAAAAACAACCAATCTGTCACTGATTTTGAATCCATAATCTTTTTTCAGTAAACAAACAGTTCAGTGAGTGATGAAAGAAACAAAGCCCTGTTTCCTATTACTAATCTCCTTCATCTTGTCCCCTGTGTGTGGCTCTCAGTATCATCCCTTTTTGTTTGTGTCTCTGATGATGTCTCAGTAAGTGCACAGTGCAGTGGCTGCTCTGCAGTCATGCATGCCATGTCTGGCCAGCCTGCAGCTGTTAAGGGGAATATCTAATGACTGAATTTAATCTGATTTCCACTCAAACAAGAAACACCATAAGATCTTCATCATTTATATATAAGGAACAGTTGAGCTCTCCTCAAAATTCGCTGAAAAAATTGTATTTTCATTAAGGAAGACAGGACAAGGCCCTAACAGTAACAAACAACTTGAATACCTCAGTATTCCTGACAACTGGGAATATGTATGCATCACCTAAAGAGTTATCAACTCACCAGCTTCCAAAATAGATCTTTATTTCTGATGATAATAAACACCAGATTATGCTGCTGGCAGAAGCTGTCGTCACAAAGTTTTGGACAAAACACTCAGTGGTTGCTAAAACTAAAACTTGCAAGATTGAAACCAGTTGCTTTGACTGTAGATAGCACTCTGTTGGCAAAGATGATAGAGAAAAAAAGTTGTTTCTATTTTTCCCTGTTGCATAGAGAAGTTTGGAGTTAGAGGGAGAGAGTATATGGCTCGTCATCCACGGGTAATCCCCAAGCCAATAAGCAAAGCAGAGAATGGCAAAAAACCACATGGAGATCCCCTCCCAGACCACTGTCACAATATTCTTGTTCCTGGAAGGGTTTGTACATGCGTCCATTGCAATAGTGACAAAGTAACTGTGACTCCCATAAAAACAATCCAAAGCTGAAAGCCAGATAGCTTTATGTGGAGCAACATTATCTATTGCCTTAAGAAGGTAATTGTGTTTAATTTTCAAAATTTCCTGTGTTGAATATGTTTCCAGACTGCTACCCCTTCTCCAGTCCAAGTGAAAAACAAAATGCCATTCAGTAACAGAGATGGGGTTGGATCCAACATAAACACTTCTCAGTTAGGCATTCTCCATCGAAGTGCATAGTCATTTTTTCCATATACAGTGAGAAAGACAAAGCCTCTGCTTAAAAGGCATTCTTCTCCAAAGAGGGGAAGGGCTAAAATGTCTTAGCTGTCTGCAAGCTGGCTAAGAATTAGAGTTTAACACCAGCCTCCATTCCAGTGTACTTATTGCTACAGCCACTATGTAAAAATATCACTGTTACAGATGTTCACTACTGCAAATAGAAGATCTGCAGCTGGAAAGGCTGCTATTTGATCTTTGTCTTTCAAAGAAAACACGAAGCTTATTCGAGAAAAAACAATTTACAGGAAAATAGATAAACAATTTTGTTTCATCATTAACCCCCCTCCACCCAGTCCCCACAAATGACTCACACGAAATGCGCTGTCTGAGCCATATTCCATTCACCTGAGTCCTTCACATAAGGGGGACATAATCAGTTGATGTGGTACAGCACTCCCAGAGAAATTCCCAGACAGACACAAAATTTTTGTAGAGATAAACAATAAAAGTGTTTCTTAAAGCATGCACTTGTGGGACAGCGTTAAATCAGTTGTGGTAAACCTGAGAAAGATGGTCAGCTGTGACTGAAGCTGCCCTTGATTTCCATTTTGCCACAACTACCTCACCAATTTTCTAGTATTTCCTGGTTTGATTTTACAGCCCTTTGACATTTTGGAATTGCAGTAGAGACATACAGTGATCTTGTCTGGTTGGCAAAGCATCAATTTAAAAACCTGTTAGTACCAAATGCAAATGTGAAAAACTTGACAGATTAATAAAAGGAGCTTTCATCCATCTCTGCTTCCCAAGAGTGGCCTGATGGACAAAATGGGACAGCTGATGGAAGGTGCCAAGTTTCTGGGCTGTATTCTCAGCACAGTTTCCAGCTTGGTGGTGCTAGCACCTTGCAAATGTGTAAGAAGAAAGGGAGGCAGCTGTACATGGTTAATTTTGTAGTGCAAGTTCTGCATCCAGAGATGCTCTCTGACTGAAACTTGGAGGTGGGCAGAGGAAATATCAGGGCTAAGGAAAAGAGATGACCTGTCATGATCTTTCACTGCCTCACTACCCATGGCTGGTTTCATCATGGACAAGGTCTAATAATGAAGGAATCATTTTCTTATTGTCTCAAGGAAAGGAAAAATAGATTCATCAGGAAGAAAGAAGAAAATCATCTCTTTCTCCATCCCTCAGAAAAATCCCTTACTTGAACTCCAGATTTCAGTTGACTTAGAATTAATTAACTGGTACTTTACTAATGTTGTAGAGCCACTGCAGACAGTCCCTTCCATTGATAGGAAAGTAAAGAGACAGACAAAACATAAACCTGCAGAAAGATGAAGTCTGCTCATCTCTTGCCACTGAAAAGTCTTTTCATTCAAAAGCAACAGGATGCAACCAGATCACTGGGTGTTAACAGGGCACAACAGCCCAGAAATGATCTGGTTTAGATACTTGTTCCCTGTGTATCTTCCCACACCTGGCACTAGCAGTGAAAGGTGAAAAACAAATCCTTTTTAATTCATTTTTGTTGAGAGAGCAAAGTTTAACTATCATTCATTTAGATAAAATGGCTGTATTTAGAGTTACAGAATCATAGAATGGCTTAGGTTGACCTTTCAGTAAACAATTATTTTGTTACTTCTCATGGCCTCCAGAAAACCTGGAATTTTTAGTTCTTAACTTGCTTCCTATATCATGAATAAGAACAGGCAAGAAATGCCTTTTATTGGTTTTCACAGCCCTGAATAAACTTTGGTGCACTTTGCTGGTATCGGCCCAAATCTTTGTGGGAATTTACTGCAGTAGAGTTTAAATAGCATTATTCTGGTGAGTGTTTATGTACCTTCTCAAAATATAGAACACTATCCATCTGCCTTGCCCTTTGGTTCTATTCATTTTAGCTTCCTACAATTTAAAAAGTTTGGGGTCTGATGGCTTTGCTCCTAGCAGCTGAATTTCATTAAAGCTCAGATGAGAAACTTAAGCTGGAATCACAAACATCTGCAGTAAAACTTCTTCCCTGCTAATGGAAGCTTCTCAGTACATAACCTTGTTGGAAAAAAAAAAAAAAAAAAAAAAATCCAAATTGCCCTTTATGGGAGTTAACCTAATGTAACCCTAAGGGTCTGAAATGAAGATCTGCTTTTTCAATGGTAGGTGCAGTTTCCATTAGCTTAAAAGAATATAAAGATTTCTGTCAAGCTAAAGCCCTTTTTTCCTTTAGACCTCAGGATTAGGTCTTCTATTTCTTTTAGAGCTAGTTTGTTTTGAAGTAATACTACAAGTAAGGATCACCTCATGCCTTATCTAAACAGTCTGCAAGGCCTCCTGTTCCAATGTTTTTTGAGAAAGGGATGAAGGCAATTTGGTGATAATTTGAGTATTTGTTAACAACTGGCTAGGGTTTTGCTTATTCTATTTCAGATATTTAATGTAAGCTATTCTAGAGAGGTGAGGTTGCCACAGTTCCTGCACTCATTATTGCTTATTACCTTAGAAAACCAAAAAGAAAGTACCTCAGATATTAGTCTTGCTTTTAAAAACTTAGATTAGTGGATGCTGCTAGAAGTCAGGTGGGGAAAAAGATGATGGTTAAGCGTGATTTTATTGTGCATGCTCCAACAGTTTACTTCTGCCTCTTACTGTCTTCTGTAGTAAATAGCTCATTTTTGTCATTTGACACAGAGAAAGGCAAAATAATATCAATAAGAGTTTCACTGATCTAACACATGAAGGTTCAATCACTGATGCTGAAAGCGGTTTTTAATTTATCCATCGATATCATTCTTTCCTGCACTCTGAGAATTGGCTTTCTGCCTTCTCTCCACTACTTCAGACTTTTATTATTATTTTTTTTACCCTTAAGGCTTTGGATTATCTCATTCTTGCTCTATTTTTTCCCTCTCCTTCAATTATTTACTTCCTTTCCCACTATATGCTCCAATTCTTTCCATAGAGGATGTTTCAATTAATCTTTTCTCACTTAGCAAATATCTCCACAGAATGTCTTCCCTTTTTTTCCACTAATTCTTTCTCCATAGCCCTCCTATACTGGATTTTCTTTGTTATTTTCTGGAACCTCCAGCAGTATATAAGAATGAAGTGAATCTTCATCTGGATATCACCTTACATTCATTTTGCATTAAGTGGAGTGACTACACAATGTGAATCACAGGGAATCCTTTGCCATGTTCTCCAGTATTTGGGGTCTTGCCCCACTGATTTTTCTTGCCTCAGACTCTGTGCTACTCCATTGATTATGAGCAACTTTGATCCTACTGGGAAACAAAATTGGTGTCTTTACAATTAAAGTCATCATGTTGGTGAAATTTGCAAATATAAATGTTGACGGTAGAAGGCTTTAGATCCGAATGGTGATGTACAATCTACCTCTTATTTTAAAGGCATGTTTTAGACAGTGGGATGTAACTTTTCTCAGAAGGTAGCTCTAGTTTTCATTGGTGTCTCAGTGTCTTACTACACCCTTTTCTTTCTGCCCTCTTTAAGCAAACATGTTGAACACAAAGCCAAGGGTTCTTAATGTTTACAATTCACTTGTTTGCTTTCATTGGCAGTTGGGCTGTCAGACTGAAATTCTATCATCTCTGATGAGCCTTCCTTGCAAAATATTTAAATTTGTCCTTATTTGGAAAAGAAAACAATCTTTAACTTAATGCAATCAGCTGCAGTTGGGCTACACTGATGAGCTGGATCTGGAGCTTTGGGCTCACATTCCCTCAAGATTTCAGCACCATGATATCTCCACTGCATGCCTCACTGTGCTCCTATCCCAAGGAACTTAGACATATTAAATTGCACAAGTGAGGTGAGTACTTCACAGAGTGGTGTCCATACTGATCTGCCTCTTGATAGGCAATCCAATGCAACTGGATCCATTCTCCATTGCTTAATTACCTTTGAAATTTAAATTTGCAAGTAACTTTTAGTATGAACACAGTTATTTTCAATTTCCACTTGTTGCATGTGATTGAACCTTCATGTGTTAGATCAGTGAAACTCTTATTGAAAAACTGTTGTTTGTGTATGTCCTTGTACAATTAATCCCCTGAGCTAAGTATGTTGAATTATAGAATCTCTCAGTTACCTTCAAATTCCTAGCAATTTAATCCTTTTCATAATAGTTTCTAAATAATGTTCAGCAATTTTTAAGAATTTTTGTTGAAACAGTGGCATAGAGCTAGATAAATTATTTCACAATGGCTGCTACCAGTGCTCATTATGCAGATAACATGATCTTGCATTTGGTGGAATGTAGTTAATTCAAATACCTAAATGTTCTCTAATCTTTAGCTAATTAATGGAGCCATCCTGAAGTAAGACCTTGCAGGTGAAGAGCCTCCTTTGAGGGAAAACCAGTAGGAATTAGGGAATTTAAAAACCTGGTGTGAATGGCAACACTTTACTATCTGTGAAATTTGGGCTTACACTTGAATGCAATACCTGATTCAAATTAAAGAAAAAAAAAAGTTTAGGCATATGTTACATGCCTAAGTTATATATATTGAACCCCAGTTACGTATTCAGTTATTAATGGGACACCAAGCTATTTAGATATTGCATGAGGTCCAACTCATACACACAATCCACGTTGTGATGGGGTACAGCAAGTTAACCTACCATTGAAAATGTAGTTAGTCTCTTCTCTCTGCCATAAAGAGACTTTCATTCAAATCCAAGGTACAGGAAAGCTCTGCTCTAACATTAATTCTGAATTTTTTAAACTGCTTCTCCAAGTGCCTCTAAGTTTAAGGTTGCCAAACTGGAGAAAGGAAGAGAAGTGGAAAACTAAGAAATATGTGCTAATACATACTTGTTTACATTAACTGCGGTTGCCTGTTCTTCTGTCAGTTCATAATATTAGCTCCTACCAGGAATTAAGAACACACATTGCTTGCAAATGAGAAGCTCCCGCCAACACTGTTATAGACCTGGATTTCTGAAGACACTATGAAGTGCACACTAATGAGTGGGTCCTGCATTGTCCATCATGTTCTCTGCATGCTGAAATGCCATGCTTTCTATCTGCCCTGTGTTCTGCCTTCAGAGCAGCTTGTTTGACTTTGCGGTTGAGTGGCACCACAGGCCTCATGAAGGTCTGCGCACAGTAAGCCTGTGGTTCCCTCAGCTCTGCCTTGCTAACCAACCCCCTTGTGTAACTTGGCACTATTCAATGTGACTAACAGCCTCTGTCTGCTCGGGAGAGCTGTGGGCCTGAGTCAATATTTAGCTGAGAGAGCTGAATCAAGCCATGTTGTGCAAAGGAGTTTATACTGTGGTTCCCTGTGAGCTGTGGGCTAAGAATTCAGGCTTGGAACAGGCTGATTCAAAACTGCTGGGATAGGCCCTCTTCTCATTGCTGAATGAGAGGTGATGGACTCTGGGAGGAGGGAAACATCTGAGGGTTGGAAGAAACACTACCAGGTGTCACTCTTTGGTCCTCAGGTCAACCTGTGGGCTTAGAGTAAGCTCCCAAGCCCCTGTTACCAGCTTGTGAATCATTGCAACAGAGCCATCAGTCCTACCCCAAAAGAACATCCTACTGGACCTCTCTGGAAGTAGGCATGGAGGTGGGCCATGAAACATAGTTATTGGGTCATTTGCATGTAGCATAGGAGCATGAGCTTCTTCCTGATAACATCCTGCTGTCAAGAGCCTTGGCATAATTACTGGTAGCAGCATTAATTTGGAATATGGGATCTGAACAGTGTGTAAATGTTCCCATTGTAGGGGCTGAAATAAAACCTGCTGGAAGAAACACCAGTTAGTGAGTCTGTTAGGTAAAGCTTCAGAGATGATTAAGATGGGTGAATGGGGCTAAAGTGTCATTCTTCTGTAAAGTCCAGTGTATATCCCATAATATATAACTTCATATATTACCTTCGTAAAATCTATTAACATAAATTTTTGGAAAACTATATAACAGAATCATACTGAGAATGGCCACAAGAGATTTAGAGCCTTTATCCTATGAAATCCAGCTACAAAATCCATTCAACTCCTAAATCTGGCATTTCATTCACTTTCCATTTTGTAAACAACAGGTGGCAATGTGGCTTCCCAGGGACTGATCCCAGGCCAACAGCGCAAAGATGTACATCCCATGGCATGGAGCCCATCCAAACCTCCAATGGCTCCTCAGAGCCCCTACACTGAGCAGAGCAGGGGTTAGACTCCAGTTTTCTCACACAGGTCATGTTTCACGGCAAGTCCCTCACAGGGTAGGCAGGCAGGGATTTTGGGAGGCTGCACTGCTGCTTGGAGCCACAGCAATGTGGGGGGTAGGCTCTGTTCAGTCTAGCATTAACCCCAACCATCTGAAAAGCTCATACATTAATTTCCATGGATATTAGCTCTAATAATTGGAGTATGGGGGTGGATGGGTAGAATTAGCCTTGTGATATAAGAGACTGAGATCTTGATATTGTCATACTGACTTGGCTAATCACACCTCATTTTTGGATGTCATGCTAGAACAACTCTTTCCCTTCCCATGACCTTATGTAACTCAATTTGCCTTTTACTTTGCATCTCCCACGTATGAGACATTACTGTCTCCCTCTCTCTGTGCATGCTGTAGTAATTTATTGTTTTCCCAAGCCGTGTTTTTTTTATAGTTCATTCCAGATGTAGCCCTGCTAGAGTAAGTATAACCCTATCCTCTAACATAGTGACTGCTGGAAAATTTTCCACAGTCAAAATTCTTCTCAGATCTCTCTAATTTTATTTGTCACTAATCTCAACCTCATATTTTTTGGAAGGCATAAAATCTCTGCAGGTGTTTTCTCTGCAGGCAGTTTCCTACATGCTTTTGATTTATTATCCTTGCTCTCATCACCAAAAGGAACTTTTGGAGGTGGATGGCATTCAGAAACAGAAGCATAAACTTCTCCCGCACAGTATTTGCCCCCAAAAGAGAGAAACTCTCTGTCAATTTAAGTGAGTTAAAATCTTAAGCATAAGGCAAGCAGAAAAGTGAAGTGACAATTAACCCTTCTAAAGCAGCTCTGTTTGGACAAGCCTGCTTAGTTATGTTGACAGGAAAGTTGGAGACGTGCTAGGCTGGTCTCACTGCAAAGCGCAGCAGCTGCCTGCTCGCAGCAGGCAGGGCATGTGTGCATTCTGAAGTCCTGAACTGTATCTCTCTAGTCTCCAAATGCAGCGTCTCAGACCCCCTGCAAAAATCTCCGGCATGGCTTTAAGGATCGAATGATTAAGCTAACGTTAACCAGATGGGAGCTTGGACACAGACAGATGAAAGCAGAAAAGCGCAGACACCAGAGAGAGAACGCAGTTACTGTACCTCAGCAAAAGGCACCCAACTTCCAGTAGCTACTGACTGCTGCTGCCCTCTGATAACAGTAGCTTCTTGCGTGCTGACCGCTGAGCTACCTTCAATGTCAAACAGAAAGACGCTTCCTGCGCTCGAGGCTGTGCTGGAGGAGAAGCATCTCGAAAAGAATAATATAGGAAAAAACAGGGGCCAGGCGGAGATCAAAGCCATTTCCTCCCCTTACATCCAGCAGTGGTCTTCTAGCGTCTTAGTAATTGTTTACCCTCTTCTGCAATCAGCCCCCCTTGGCTTAGTGGTGCCTCAGTTATTTTAACTTTCTTTCAGCGTTCAGTTTCCAGATGTGGCACTTCAAGGCAGTCTAACCAGATCCTTATTTAAAAGGGTGAAAAAAAAAAAAAAAAAAAAAAAGCAAAGAAGGGAGGAAGAGCGCTTTTGCTGCCTCCCTCTCTCGTTCACTCTCTGTGCCTGTGGCTCCTCTTTTCCCCAGAGGCTCCAGCTCAATAACATACAGATGGGCAGTGCTTAAGCAGAGAGTGTCAAGCGGAGGTTGTGTTCCAGGAAAGCACCGCTGGCTCCCCAGCCACCTTATCTCCCCCTGTCAGGATGCAGACTGACGCTGTGCGCGGTGCTCTGGCTTCCTTCACATGTTCACATCGTTCCCTTTTTACCTTTCATGCCCGGACCCTCCCACTCCAACTTTGCTGTTGAGAAGTGAGGTCAGCTTTTCCCCACCACCACCCCCACTGCTCTGTCTGGGTACCCTCAGCCCCTCTGTGCAAAGAAGGGGCATTCGTGACTTAAGTTTTTTTTTGTTTGTTTGTTTTTGTTTAACATCTTGTTTAGACAGTGGGACGCAGAAAAGTGCCAAATTTATTAAAAGCTGCCCAACAACCCTTCTCTTTGGTCAGGGGGAGGGGAGGCTGTGGATGGGGGGAGGAGGAGGAGGCAGCCTGGCTGTGCCATGGGCTAATAGGGCAAAATGGTTGCTCTGACGTGCTTCATTCAAACCCTTTTCCTCAAGCCCACCTCTTGGCTTCTCAGCGGCTCGTGAAAAAGAATATCGTTCACTGCAGTTTTGGAAAATGACTTCATCACTCAGACTCATGAACTTTTATTTACAAAGAGCATCTTGTATTCCTTTTTCAAGAGATGCTTTGTGAAGCCTTGCTAACAAGGCCTGCAGTGTATGAAAGCAAGCTTAATATATTGCCCACAGATGACCTAATTTTATGTCTATAATCTCAGAAAGACAAAGCAAAAGCCTTCTTATGTTTTGGGGCAAAGTGAAGGTGTAATTATACTGAAGTGCACCGCTCCTTCTAAGGGTTCAGCACCTTGTCCTTTAGCTGTTCTATTTTCAGGATTTTATGACACCACTGCACTAGAGATTGGCTTTTTGGCCTTTGTTCTGAAAGTGTCTTCCCACTTTTTCCCCTCCTTCCCTCTTCCCTTTCCAATCCGATTAAAGAAATTATGAACTGAGGATGCTTTCAATAGAGAATTAAGGGTAAAATAAAGTACTCTGGTGATCTATGAATTTCACACACCTATGTGTTAAGATCTGTACCCTTAAATGCTATACAAGTGTCATATAGGAACTATAAACTGGTTACACATCAAGAAATTCTCTGTGTTTCAGAAGCAGTATGGGCAAGGAGAAAAAGCTGTGCAACCCAAGGTTGTGAGGATCAGGTACAAAGAGTGCAGTAGGAAGTAAAACATGGTTGAGGTGACTGCAAGTAATTCCATCCTGAGCACAAAGCAGACCTCTCTGTGGATGGGACCTGACATGGTGACAAGCATGCTGCCTCCCAGGAGACTGATGGAGAGATGTTTTTGAGGGCTGTCAAGGCTTTTCCAGCTCTTTCTGCTAGTGGCAGGTCTGAAGGATTACAGAGCAAAAGATGGTAAAGACTTTCAGCCAGGGCCCCACAAAGTTCCCATTAGACCTGTTACAAGGGCAAGTTTCACGTGGGAAGGTAACAGTTAAAAAGAAGGTGCAAAAGAGAGAGCAAAACATCTTGAGAATAAGTGACAGAATCACCACTAGTGTGACAGCAATAGAGATTTAAAACTACCCAATGAATTGTGCAGCAAATTACTAGACTGTGCAGGACACTTTTTTAACCTTTTTTTCTTTTTTTCTTTTTTTTAGGAGGGAGAAGCAATTAGCAGAGAATCTTCTATATCTGTTCCCAGCCATTTGGAAGGAACTGTTGAGAAAGAAATAGAGAATGACAACTTGGGGAAGAGTTACCTCGTGTTCATAAACCTATAAATGAGGAAAAATGGAAAGTCAAATCTACATGTTTCTGGTAGGGGATCTTTAACAAGGAAGAAATTTGTCTTGCCTAATAGAAAAAGAAACTGAAGAATGTAGGTTATCTGGAAAGAAACGACATAATCAGAAAGATGGAGAATACAAGAAGATTTGATCAATCTGGGAGTATTTTCTGGAGCTGATGCTCAAGAAGAAATGTGGGAACTAAAATCTGAGACTACATCTGAGCAGAGAAATATTGAGCCAAAAGTTGAAAGCTAAAGGCAGAAAATGAGATGAAATTTTGAAGACAATAGGTATGAGAAGATGATTTAGAGTGGTTAGGCACTGGATCAGGCTGCCCAGAGAGATTGTGGATATGACTCTGGAGGCATTCAAGGCCAGGTTGGGTGGGATCCTGGGCAGTCTGTTCTGGTGCTTGGCAACTGTGTCCATGGCAGGAGGTTAGAACTAGATTATCTTTAAGGTCCCCTTAAATCTAAGCCACTCTATGAGTCAGTGATTTAGGAGATTCTTGGTTCAATATTCATCAAAGAGAGAAAGATATCAGTGGAGAAATCTGAGACATGAAAGTGTTAAAGAGGAAGGAAAGGATAAATGCCTTCTTGAGGCTTTTCCTAGCTCTATAAGCTTTAGTTTTCCTAGGAAGGCATTAGCTGTTATAGTTTTGGCTCTAGAGAACAAGACTTATTATTCCAGTGGAACAAAAAATAAGGTGTAGAACTGTATTTGTACAATTGCTTGTGCGTATTCTTTTTTTCTGGCTTGCATTGCAACAATGAGAAAAAAGATTCTTTCCAGTTTCACAGTTTTGAAGCTTTGCTTCATTGGTAAGTGAAACATTTTGGTTTAACTTCAGTAAATATATTTTCAGAACAAAAGACTTTGAAAGCATTTCTTTTAGAACAGTGGTCTCTAGAGTCTCTTTGTATCTTTTCATCTTTCTAATAAAGTGAAACTAGTACAACTTAGGCCTAAGAATATGTCACAAGAAGTGTCACTATGTAAGAGACCAATTTTAGGTATCAATCATAATGTTGACTTGACTGATTCAGTTTTGACAAATTAATTGAGGAATTTAAATTAATTGAATTATTACACTTTGACAACTTAATTTTTTAAATTGTCTTTTTATTACAGAGAAGGTTAAGAAAAGCTGAGTATTGCATGTATGCACACTTGGTTTCAGCTGAGATCCTGCTGTTGTGTCTATAGGCCGCATAATGGCTTTGGAGAGTTAAGTGCTTACATCTTCAAAAAAATTTGTCTGAACTGAGTTATTATATTGGGAATGAATGGCAGGAATGGGGAGCAGGGGCTGTGGGGTACCCCGTGCAGGAGGCAGTCATGGATTGCTCTATTTTGGCTCAGAAATGGCTAGAAACGGTGTTCCAAATCATGGAACACTGGTATCATGAAATCATGCTCAAACACTTTCAAGAAAAGGCAGTGCTGCTGGGGCAAGAGATACTGAAGAAGCCATGAAGGCTAACTGCAAACACACTAAAGGAAAGGTAAGAAGATGTTAAAATGGAGTGCATGAGAAAAGTGTGAAAATATACATTTGGAGAAATGAAATGGAAGGGATGCTTGGTAGAGGGCATTGCTGGGGAAGTGGTTGGTGATGCAGACTAGAGGGCACACTTGGTGCTACATGTAGAGTGAATCTGAAGGACAGTGACTTTGGTGACTCACAGCATGGCACGTACACCCTCAGGGAAGAGCAGCCTGCGAAGTGATCCAGGCAGGATTAGTGAATAAAAAAGATTATGTGAAAACAGCAGCATTGTTACCCATCACATCATTTCTATGTAAAATCAGAATAAAGATATTCATATCCCTTGTAAACAAATTCACAACGCTTTAATGAAGAGAAATAACATTTTAATTATTCTCAAAATCAAAATCTTAAAAGGAGGAAGGTATCTGGTTAATATTTTTAGAAAATTACATCCTTTAAAAAAAATCTCAGACTGGCCCCGGGCATTCAAAATCTGGAAAATTTCATGTGATGAAACCACATAGGGAAGGAAATACAGATAATTAAAGATGATAAAATTATTAAAAAATAATGATTTATTCTTATGAAATACTAGGAACCAAAGACTACACAGTTCATCACTGATCACAAGATCTTAATCTCTCAAGCACATATTAGTCCCATACCAGAAGAATTATAACCAATTTTTCCGAGCAGAAAACATACATATTAAAATCACCAAATGTTTCTGTACTTTGCATCATTAAGATAGCTGTTTCAGATCATGTATAAGCAACATCTGAGTACAAAAGTTGTTTCCTGCATTTACTTTTAAATCTTTAAAAATATCGTATTCCTTTTCAGAAATGGACAATTTTTGCAGAAATAAAGAAAAACATAAATGGTGCATAGGATATGTATGAAAACACAGGCTTTTGAATGTAAATTTCTGCTATGATGGACTTCCCATTTCTTTATACTTGGCAGAGATGACATGGGTATGTTGCATGAGCAATGTCAAATTTGGAAGAGGGATTGTTCAATATGGCAGGGTATGGAAGCAGCAGGTTATCCTTCTGCTTTCCTAGTATCATCTTCTGTTCTTTCCACCACTTTCCCCGACTTAACATTTGGTTTTGATTCCAAGTGTGAAGACACTAGGATTAATGAGACAGAAATGAAGAATTCAGCGGAAGACTTATTGGAAATAACATATTCTAAATTAACTAATATAAAGCTGTTATGTGTGGGCCACTGGTGGGTTATCAGGCACCAGTAGGAGATCTGCAAGCAGTCAGTCATGCTTCAGTGCAAATATTACCAGTTAAACATTTGATGTTGCATGGTGGTCTAATAGAAAGGTTGACAAATGGATGGTGTTAGTAATATAAAATATTTTGGAAACAGTTTTGAGTACTTCTGTAAAGGTTAGAAGACATTGGCAGTATATCCATGTATCATCAAATGAAAAAGCATTCTACAGTCTGCATTAGGGACCTGTGTTGGCTGAGGGGCAATTAGGAATGATTTGTCAGCCATAGTTTGTGCCATAGATATGCAAAAAAAATATCAGTTAAGTAAAAAAAACACACTATTGTTATTTCATGTGTTTTGGATTATGTCACATCAGGAAAAGTCAAAGTTTTCATGTAGAAGATAGAATTTATGCTGTAGAGTTCAAGGGGAGAGTACCTTTAAAGGCTTCAACTTCTGGATCTAGTGCAAAGGCGCACAAGCATGTTCTTCTTGGCTGTCATGGTTAAGGGCATTATGTAATAAATTTCCCACGTGACAACACTTTCAAGCCAAATACTCATGTTCTTTGTGTTATTAGGTAGTAGCAACCCTAGGATATGGCTGATCCCAACCTACTTTCAACTATTTTCATTTCCCTTCTGCCTTGATACATTATTACTGCTTAATTTTTCCCCTCTGTAAAAATCTTCAAATTCAATTAAACAAGCCAAATTCTTGCAAGTCTGATGAAAATGCCCTAATTCTTTACTACTACAGTACTAAAGGCAAACTTGTTTACTGAGAAAGATTTCTTGGGGTTTCCATCTCTAGAGTGCAACTAGATGGGAAACAGCTGTCTGTCTTGCTGAAAGCACTGTTCTAGGGAACTATATGGACCTTGCAAGACTTGAAATGAACCGTGGTATCGTGTAGTACTGGATACTTGAAAAATCCAATCTATTCTGGTCTCTAAAGTCAGTCACATTCAGGTGGTGGATTTCCCAATCCATTATCCTCTTCTGGTGATTGCCAGTTCCACATTGTCTTAATATTTGAGTTTTTTAGAATACCTGGTCATTTTTGCCAGCCATATCTGAACTCTGTTGTAGTTCAGCTATAGCAACTTTCTATCAGATGGCCTGCTGAGCTATAGAGATGCTATATGACCATTAATGGCAGCATCTATTTCATTCCCTATAGATCCCAAGATTCTGTCTGTTTCTGGGACAACATATTTATGCAAATAACTGCAAGTGTTATAAGCTGAAAGGCCAAATCCCAATGTAGAAGGCTGTATGAGAAAAGAAAGCGCCATCACACTTAGCATTGCATAAATAGCAAAATTTCAGTGGTCTTTAAGATTAAATTGGAGTAGGAGTTGGGAGATGAAATGAAGGTTATTTTGAAGGGAGACTGTGCTTCCTGTCTTCTCTGGATTAACTGTTATATCTGTTTCTTTTCTTTTACCATTCTATGCCATCTCACTTGTGAAGAGTGGACCATCGCAGTATTCCAATTCATTCAGCTTCCTGTCACCCAGTATTTGGTTCTAGCACCTTGGCTTGCACCTCCAGCACTTGATATTCCCATATGGTCTTTCATATCATTTCTTGGATTCTCTGTGATTGCTTACTTTTCATGGTCAAATAAGTCAAGACAAATCAATTCAGTCTGTTGAAGCCACTAAAATAAAATCTAAAAAAAAAAAACACAAAGAAAGAAAGAAAGAAAGAAAGAAAGGAAGAAGAAAACACAAGATGTTATTTCTGCAAATGAAAAAGCCTAATTTTTTCAAATATATTTGTATATTTCTGTGATGCTGGAGTGAATACAGTAAGTACAGTAGGACAGAAGTATTTTGTTCATAGATGATATCTAATATTAATGGATGCAGTTACGTAGAAAGGCATGTCTTTATTGCACAGCAAGTATCTGCTAACTGGGGTTAACAGATTAATATCTCCTGTTTGATAACAGCAACATTTTATACAAAGAAACTTGAAACTAAACAGTGTCAACAACTTAGAATCATAGAATCACTCAGTTTGGAAAAGACCTTAAAGGTCATCAAGTATAACCATGACTTCTTTTGAAATCAATAGGAATAGACTTCAAAGTCAGACCCACAGGACAGATTAATCATAATCAGCGCCTATGCTGACCCTACTTGTAATCTAGGCTGCAGATGATGGATTTTTTCCTGCTGTTAATTGTATACTCAATTTGTTTCTGAAAAAGATTGAATTGTGAAAGATAAATCATTTTCAACTAAGTGCATTCATTTTCAGACTAAGTGGAGGCCTATCCCAACAATAAATTTCCTTACATTTTCCTTCTTTTTTTCCTGTTGTCCTTGTCAATCTTCTCCAAATCACCAAGAAGATATTTCTTAAATTGCCCACTCTTCATGATTTCAATTATGTTTACTGCCTCTGGAAATCCCTCTACAGGAGAGGTCTCAAAGTTACAATTCCTTCATGAAGTTATACTCTTCAGCTAATCCTCTCCCTGACTTTTGTTTGTGTCCTTCACAGAAACAGAGTGCAAAGGGCTGACTGTTCTTTTGACTTCAGTCAGGAAGAGTTTACTCTAAAAAAACCAAAGATTAAAGCAAAAATCTTTTTATTTGTAATCAATCATCCTTGACCTGTTTTTTTGTA
Source organism: Perdix hodgsoniae (assembly GCA_035772895.1). Lineage (NCBI taxonomy): Eukaryota > Metazoa > Chordata > Aves > Galliformes > Phasianidae > Perdix > Perdix hodgsoniae. The sequence goes on along the minus strand of JAPSGF010000004.1, from coordinate 19,850,441 downwards.
CTCATAGCCTGGTAAAGTGGCATACTTAATTATTGTGTTCTTACACAGTGCAACATTTCCCTTAATACTTCCCATCCCATTATGCCACAGTGACCATTTTCCTCTCTGCCTGGAGTCTTCAGATATTTCCCTTCCTCTTCCAACTTGTTTGTCTAAATCAAGCTACATACTTCTATTTATTTATTTATTTATTTTAATTTTCCATTCTCTCTCTAGGGAAATTTCCTCACCCTTCCTCATTAGTAGTTGTTTCATCATAATAACGGAACATTGGCTAAAGAAATGAGTTGCATAAAAATCCTCACTGAACTCTACATACCCTCTAGAAGTGCCCATAAAATTGCCTGCCAAAAGTAGGATCGGGGTGGGGGAAAAAATGGAAAAAATAACAACCCCAAACCTAAATCTCGTAAAACTGACAAACAACCATCACAAATCCAAAAAGTGCTCAACATAGCCTTGGATATAAAGGTGCACAGAAATACGTAGTTCCACAGTTAAAATGCTGGATTCTGTGCTATCAGCATAAAAACAAAATTGTCTTGGATCTCTTCAAGTTTATCCCGCTCTCTCCAAAAAGTGTGCTGGAGGTCAGAAGGGTGCATGCCACCTACAGCTAATAGCAAAAATGGAGTCTGACACAACTAGCTGAACTAATACTGAAAACGCTATCAGGCAAGCAAACAACTTGGTGCAGGTGTTTCCTTGCATGTTGAGTGAGTTTTGGAGCCTCTACTGAGCTCTGAACATACCCAGAGATGTGCTGGATGTAGCAGATAATATTTTGGACTTGCGAGAGTGATGTTTTCCAACCCTGCTTGTCTCATGGGCAAGCATCCCAACACCCGCCAGCTCTGTCTGTTCAGTCATTCCCTTTTTAAGCATTTCACAGGTTTAAAATTGCTCTGTGCCAGCAGAGCTTGAAAATAGTCTTAGTTGGCTTGCATAGCAAGCCTAAAATGCATTCAAAACCTTCTGTACTGTTATGGGACAGTTAAATATTTTTTGGATTCTTCAGTCTGGAGGAGGCTCGGGGGGACCTTATTGCTCTCTATAACTACCTGAAGGGAGGCTGTAGTGAGCTGGGGGTCAGCCTTTTCTCTTGTGTAACTGGTGATAGGACTAGAGGGAATGGCTTCAAACTGCGCCAGAGGAGATTTAGGCTGGATGTTAGGAAATACTACTTTTCTGAAAGAGTGGTCAGGCGCTGGAATGGGCTGCCCAGGGAGGTGGTGGAGTCACCAACTCTGGAGGTGTTCAAGGAATGTTTGGATTTTGTGTTGAGGGACACTGTTTGTGAGTAGGGAGTACTATTGGTGATAGGTGGATGGTTGGACTGGATGATCTTGAAGGTCTTTTCCAACCTTGGTGATTCTGTGATTCTGTGATATTGCCCTGTAACATGAACACTTGAGCAATGCAGATTCAGAACATATATAAATATCCAGATTTTCCTATCATATCTACTGCTGTATGATCTAATGGGAATTTTTCAAATCCTTGGTTTCTATACTACTCTTCTACATTTGTTTGCAAGGAGGGATTTGTGAGCATGCTATTTCAGGTTATATGGTTTTGGATGCTGAAGTGTTTTCTTCTGAATGTCCCAGTAAGCAAGGCAGAGGAGTAAACATTTATTGCACTGTGCCACCTGCATTCCTGACTGCTTAATTTGGTAATGTCAAGTCTATAGGCATTAAATTAATGCTCATGAAGTCTTGACTACCTGATGAAGGGCACTGGCTGGTATGATGCAATTAGCTGAGCTCACTGATTATGATGGACAGCTGGAGCTCTCTGGGATTTTCCAAAAGAGCTTTATCAGAGGCATGAGAATGACAGAAGCTCTCTAAATGATAAAGGCAGTGAAGTAAGACAGTTAATGAGTTTTTTTTTTTTTTTTTTAATTCTAGTGTTTATTTTACTTTCCATTTGTCCTTGACCACAAATGGACTTACCTACATTGATGATTTTACTTTAATAAAAAAAGTTTCAACTTGCATAATAAACTGAATGTATTTGTATAAAATGGACCTGTTAGGAGGTGAAAAAAAAGTACTGCTCACACTATTTTGCATGGTTTCTTTGGCCTGCCTTGTCAATAAATGTGTTTGAAAGTCACTAACAGAGTTAACATAGTTAAGAAAGAATTTTTCTTCTTTCATTTGTGTAATTTTTTGTGATTTTCACCCTGGACAACCAATGGATTCAGTACAAAAACAAAGCAATTCCCTTTGACAGCAGGCACAATACCAGCTAACCCAGCCTGTCTGCTAGCAAAAGGGCTGGCTGAGCAGCTGGCCCCTGTCCCATTGCCAGAAACTGCTGACAGCAACAGCTACAAAATCTCAGCTGTTAACCTGCTCCATAAGTATGTCTTGATGGCTAATGAATTGTGTAAGTGCTATCCTCATCTGTCCAGAAAAGAGGAAAAAGAACAGCAGCTTTGTGATGTCAGCTGCTTTGAGAGAATCCCTGCACCCTGGAAAGTTTCATTACAAATGTGCAGGACATGTTCTTCATGCAGTGACATCCCCTAGTGTGTGATGCACATGAATGGTGGTGTGTTTTTAGGTAAAGCATAGCGAACAAGAGTTTGGGAGACATCTTTGAGCTGGCACACAGTGTTTTGCTATGACAGCAGCCAGCCATGGTGGAGCCAACAGACAGAGCAGTGTGCATGCAAGTTGAAAATTGGCTGATTTAGTTGCTTCTCCACACGTACAAATGAATCCTGGTAGCTCCCTAATTGCCAGGCTGTAAGCGATGCAGTCAGACAGCTATAGATTAAGTCAGTCCCTTCCATTTTAGACATTTGCTTTCATAGCTGTGAGAGAACCCATGTGGCTTTATCCACTATTATTAAGCTATCAGAGATCTGAATGTCTGCAAGTGTGTGGACAGGCATTGTGTAAAACCTTTAAGAGTTCCATGCTTTGGGGCAACTGCCCTTAGGTACACATGCCCTGTAAGGACCAGAGGCAGCTGTTTCTTCTCTGGTATCTTAGGCAGACTTTATCTCATACATGAAAAGTCATGTTTAAAGTCTGCCTCTAAGAATAATCAGAAGTTTACTGTGGTGGCCTGTTCTAATAGAAAGACATTAACTTACATGAGATGATCACAAACGAGACGTGGGGAGCATTAAACTGATCTGCTGCATGCTGCTAAGGGCACAAAGTACACTGAAGAAAAACTATTCAATTCTTAGTTTGAAGTTAAACATCCTGAGAAGATCTCACTGTTAGATATCTGACATTTGGAGGATGAGTGGACTGTTCAGATACCTTTGGGGATATTTCTTTTCATTTTTCTAAACTTTGCACTAAGCCCAGATTATTATTTTTTTGATAAATTGAGAGTATCTTTTTGAGAAACTACTCTTCCTACTTAGGGTGATGGATGTACCAAGATTGGTTTCTGATCTGAAAGCAATTAACCCTAATAATGGGTTAGTCCTGTGGCTCTGTAACTGCAGGCTACCTGGTCTGCTGTGATAACAGTGTTATGCTCTATAATCAGTGTGGATGGAAGCCATGTGGGCTCCAGCTGCAGCGCTCCACTCAGTTCCCAGAGTTCCTTGTCCAGTGTTGTGTGAAGGGAGCAAGCCAGGCAAGCCACTGTGTGCAGCATCTGTGCAGTCAGGACCAGCTGACTGATCCACACAGAGGCAGGAAAATGTCAGAACAGTCACCACACCAGGCATTAAATTCTACATGGTGAGGGATACTCAGACTTTCCAGGATCTATATTTATTTTAAAGACACTGCCAGTGAATGCATCCAAGTCCTCCTGACTCAGTGTCTGCTATACCCTTCCAGCACATATACCATGTGTCCATAGCACCACTCATTACCCTCATTATGAAGAAGTCTAAATGAGGCTTACAAAGCTAGCATCATTCTGATAACTCCTGCCAAAGCCACAGGAAAAAAATCACTTTATGTTTTTTTGCTTTCCACTAATGTAATGGCAAGGAAAATAAATAAATAAATAAATAAATAAATTGTATGCTTTCAAAATTCCTGGTACTGAGACAACATTAAACCCACTAACACTTTGACACCATTCCCATTGTGGTTTCCAAGACCAACCACTTTCTCTACTGACTATCATTAGTTTCTGTAAACTAGGAATTACTGCTAGCTGCCAGGAAGTTTTCTTCACTTCCCAGATATGTTTTGCTCATAGTTACACAAGCTGTCTTTAACCTCTTATTTTCTATTTTTATTGTTCCTTAGTTGATTGGCACAGGTAGAGGCGTATTAATATTGCTATTTATGATTGTCTTTCACATCACTCTTTCCCTAGCTCTAGACCTTATTGTGGTTGGCAAAATGCTTGAATCAGACGAAACAGCAGGCTCTTACATTTTATTATCATGATGGGAGAATCCATGGCTGTTACAGTGACTGCACTTAATGTACACATAGAGCCAACATCACGCTCAACGGCTTTGGAAACAACCCCTGATTTGCATGAAAGGCTCAATTGTTCATACAGACCACCAAATTAAAAATATATTTCCCCTCTTGGTTGAGTTTGCAGAAAAATAGTTGCTGTGGGCCTCATTTGAATCCTCAGTACTTGCTAGGCTGGGTACAAATTTATCTTGTGAATTAAATAAAGATGAAAAAAAATGTTTTGTTTGCCAAGTTTCTGGGACAGTCCAGATTTACTTCAGTGTCAGAGCAAATGGTTTTAACACTGTTGATCATACATGATCTGCAATGTCTGATTCTTTGTCTTCTCCTTATGCCACTGATACCTTCCCACTCACCTCCACAGCTATCAACATGTGGCTGTTTTGATCTAAGGGTATTATTTTGTGCCTAGAAGCTCCCTTTGCTCTTTTTTCTTGTTTTGTAGTAGAACCAGAAATTTTAAATATTTTTAGATTTTAAGCTCAGAACGTCACCATCTGGTATGAGTTGTCCAATTTTTTAACATTGGATTTTTAAGTCTATGTTTGCAGGCTAGATTATTTTAGGTTAGATTTCACAATTTTGGGGACTATGCATTAACACTGGAGGGTCAGCTCCAGAACTTCTTGCTTCTGACCACTTGTTGTTGATTGATGGTGAATACAGACTATCCTGGATGTGGCCGCAAGAAACTTGCAATATTGCACTACCAACAGCAAAAAAAAGTGAGTAAAATCAGACCAGTGGCAGTTAAAAGTTTAATTTCATGTAGAATTGAGTTTTAATGTTGATGTCAGTAATAGACAATGGTATAATGAAAGCCAAACAGAATCTTGCCATAGGCTGTATTAGAATCTCTTAAAGATTTAAATATAGAACTATACCTCATTTATGAATTTAATGAGATAGTAAAATGCACAAGAATTGATTATAAAAAAGGGGGAATTGCTCTGCCAGGACTTATCATTAGTAATTTTTGGACTACTTATTTGCATAGGCCTATTGACAGCTTCATGCTGTTTTACTCCAAAAATGCTGTCTAAAAGCATCAATATGATAAGTGAAGTAGGAAACATTGACCACAGTCATCAAGTATGAATTTAGTCAGAATGATTAAGCACTTACTGTGCTGTTTTCACTCTTTTATCTAACTGCCTTTAAGCCTTGTTTTTCAACTTTCTGGCAATTCATTGTTTTCTAATTTTTTCTCATGTACTAGGACTGGCATTTTTCTCATCCTAGGTGAGCCAGGTCAGGGAACTAAAGAAGTTGAAAATGAAGCTTACAAAACAAATTGTTTTCAGCTAGTTTGACTTCCTGGAATCGCTTGCTTGGAGATCAGTAAGCACCAGCGCTAGTGCAGGTTTAATGAATACTCCAAGGAGGAAACTTCACTTAATGAACTGTGTATCCTTCATCTTATCTGGTCCCTGTCTTCTAAATGGAGTTTGTTAACATAAACTAGGATTAAGCAGTTTCCTTACTAGGATAACTTGCTTATCTCTGTTTCCCTGTGCTGTATGTTTCCACGTTTTGAGTTTGTTGTGATTTATTAAAGCACAAATGAAATCAAATGCAAAACAAATAGCTGAACTGACTTACTGTAACTAGGAGTTACCCACATGCCTAAAAAAATGTAAGTAGAACATTCAAAATATAACAAGATTGCACTGCTGGCCAAATTGTTTTCATAATTTCATAGTTTTTCTGAAGAAGTAGATAAGGTGAATTCTTGACACCACTGAAGGTGATAGCAGATTTTTATTGACTGGAAGCAGGACTTGACTCAAAAGAACTTTCTCTCACAGTGGAAAGGAGAAAATCTTGATCTATTTTCTTTTCATCTGCATTGGCCACATTTTTATATGCAATTACATATGTTTCTATAAAGGGAAGCTCATAAGTGAAGAGAAACGATGTAGACTTAAAACAGAAAAGAGGGAGTAAACATTTAGAATCAAAGCAGAAACTCTGGAGCTGCCCATATATATTTATCATTGCAATATGAAGTTCAATGAAACAGTTGATGATTAGGAGAAAAGGAACACCTTAGTAAGCCTTTCTCTTAAGTTTCTGGAGTCTAGTAAATGACACTATATGCCGTAGTGGAATATCTGAAGTTGTGACACTATGAAACATTCAGTGTTCTTCTTTACAGCTAAATCAAATGTCTATTTCTGTGAGATACTTTCTTAGGTGATTTGTTGGATTGCAGTACCAAACAGGTTAGAAGGGTCAGAAGTTGCTTTCTTGTATTTTTCACCATGTCTCTCTATTTATTTGTGTATAATATCACTAAACAATTCAAAAGTGTGTAAGGAGGTTATAAGCAAACAGCGCAGATACTGCGGCTGATTCCTTTCTCAGATGGAACATTGTCAAGGTCAGGCTGTTTTTCTGGTATAGCATTGTTCTTCTGGGTAGATGGAAAACAACCTTTTCAGTGTAACTGTCAATTTGAATGCAATTAGTATTTCTCAACACTAAAACCAAGCAAAGGTCTCAAAGGTCACAGCTATGACTTGGAATAAAAGAGGAAGATTGAAAGCTATGTGATTTTTGGCAGTCAAGACAGACACTCAGAACAAAACTAAGCTGCAGCATACGTGGGATTCTAGTAAAAAAGAAAAAGAAAAAAAAGAAAGCAAAACAAACAAATAAGAAAACAGAGACTATTTCTCCCTGGCTTTACTTAGCAAAGTGTACTGTTGTTCTCTACCCTAACTAAGCCACTCTAGTGACATACATTGCAGTTTTAAAAGGCTTAGTGCTTGGCAGCCGTTTTTCTTTCACAGTAGGTTCCATGAACAGAAACATGGAGATTTGGGATTATATCTTTCACTGCTCTCCACCCAAATGAGTTCACTTCCTTAAAACAGTATTGTGAATTAATTCCTCCAGATAGGGGGGCTGGAGGGGGAAGAAAGAGGAAGAAGAGGAAAAGTCAGCACATAAAAATAGTGTGGATTTAATTTGGACAAGAAAGAAACTTCCCATGTCTGCAAGCACAAAGGCTCTTTCAAGGCCCAAATTATCCCCACATGAGGACCTTTGAAACATTTTCTAAAGTTTTTTAAGAGGGATCACGTCATGCCTTGGAATGCAGATGCATTTTCAAGTGCAAGGATAGTTCCATTGTTACCACTTTTTCTGTTACTCCTCTCTAGTCCCAGAGAATTCATAGAAAGTAGAATTATAATGAAACTGGAATTGGGCACATTTAATGAAGAGATCCTCCTCAATGGCTGTCATTAAATACACATGGTGTTGTGGGATTTGGTACGGTGGGTTCCAATGCAATCAGTATAGCTGTATTGCTTTATACCTAAAATGAGTGGCAGTAACTGGTTGGAAATACCTTTCTCTCTGGCAAAAGAAATCCATCACACTCTCTAGGCCATGGGAAATAGAGAGTTTATTTCTTCTAAGTCACCAGCCTTTTGCATTTGTTTCCCACTGTTAAATAGGGGGATTTGGGAGGGGAATGTTGACCCATTCATGAAGATTACCAGTATGGTAAAATAATCTGGAAGTGACTGTATCCAAGGTAGTATAAATATTTTCAAGCTCCAAGATGATGCAATTCCAGACGTACATGTTTTAATATGGTAAATGTAATTTGGCTCATTTCTGCCTCTGCTTGACAAAAGTCTCCTAATGGTATCATATATGAGATCCCCATTTGCAATGACCTATAGTAAGAAGAGTGAAACGAAGACTGTGTTGACAACTGTTTCCTTACGTATTTGCTTTACTTTGTGAGAGAAGGATGAAATGACACAAACTCTAGCACATTAACTTTCATATCCTACTAAAGTATAAGAAAGGCATTTTTTTTCCTACCGTGTAAGAACCAAAGTTTGGAAAGTTTGACACAAATGTATTGACAAGATAAATTCAAATATTTGCTAAAAAACAGCATTTTGCATGGAAGAAGGCAGTCAGGGAAGGAAAGCTCACACACATAGAAATGTAGTATGTTTTGGCCGTCAGAGAGACATCTCCCAACCACTCTGTGAACATCTGCCTTAGCAAAGTCGCCATAATTTCAGTACCTTTTTTTCCTTCCAGAGATGAGTGTTTATCAGAATTCCTGTGATGCTCACTTTATTCTTTCAGCAAGTGGTCTGTGAGCACCTGTAACCCCTTCTAATATGTTTCTGGGCAAAGTTCTTAATAAAAGCAAATCTGATGGCTTTTGGTGTTGAAGAGCAGAATCTGTGTCAGTCATTTCCTCCCCAAATGTGGAAAGTCTTTTCTCTACCTTTCTCTTTCGTTCCATCTTACTTTTCTAGATCAACTTTGCAATCTGAGCAGCTCTAAAGTCATGCATCGTGTTCTGATGAGCAACATGAAACTTGAACATGCCAGTTGGAGGAATGCATGCAGATGATCTCCAGCACCCACACTTCATTTTGTTCACCCAGAGGTAGCAACAAAGGGATTCCCACACTATCTCTTCCTGTTCTAGCTTAGCAGGCTTTAAACTGGTTCTTCACTTCTCTTTCCTGTGTTGCTAGAGAGCTTATTATTCTGTAGATAGATGTTCAAAATCTGGGGGTTATGTGCACAAAGATTAGCTTCATGCAGAAAGGAGACTACAGCACTGAGATGGCTTTCTACTCCTGGAGGAGGGGCTGCCTGAAACTGCTGTCATGGGCAGAGGTCAGACACAAACAAACAAAGGGTAAATTCCTTCTGTGGATGTGATGTACTCCTAGTCAAAGGGCAAATACTTCCCAGCTAACTGAAAGCTGTCACTTTGTCTCTCTGACTCCTGGGTTGTACATAGTAATATTAAAAGATTGCACTTTTCTCACAAATGCTGCTGGCATGGGTTGCCATGCAGTCCCCAAGAAACCCAAGGCTGCTTGCTGTGTCTGTGCCTTGTGCAGTGGCTCTGTTGATTGCCCACCCAGGAGTGCAGCTGTCTGTGAAGCTGCTGTGTCCAAAATAGCAAGCTCTGAGCTATGTGACAAACACACCTCTGTGAATTATTGCCCAAACCATACCCTGCATCACTGTTGGATCTGCGCAGACAAGCTATCCTTTCCACTTCAGCAGACAGCCTGAGAGCAGAAGTGGGATGATGCTGATTTCCCCTTCCTATGTCCTTTTTATGCTAATGAGAACCTGTATTTCCAAATTGGAAATAGTTCTTGCTCTGGATACACATAATTGGGGAGCAAAGGGGCTGACTGAACTGGTGATGGTATTATTATGACAGGTCAACAAATGTGATATTCTAGTCAGCAAGAACTCAAGTCGTAGAGAAAAAAAGATCAAATTGATACTATAGCCCACTTACTTGCTCTTTTCTCTCACTGCTTAGGGGTTTAGAGATGACCTACTATGAGGACTGCTCCAAAAGTAATGCCTCCTATTTTATAATGACCTAGAACATCCAAGGCAGATAGTAGTATAGCAGTAGAGGCTGAACATTCACTTCCATTACATGTTGTTGTCATATGACAGATGGCAGCAGAGGGGCAGTCTGTGACACAATGGCATCTGAAGTGTGTGTGAAGCAAAAGTGTGTCATTGAATTCCTGTGTGGAGAAAAGCGGCACCTAATGATATTCATTGATGCTTGCTGTACATTTATGGAGACCAAACAGTGGATGTGAGCACAGTGAGGTGGTGGATAGTTTGTTTCAACAGTGACAACAGTAGGTTACCTCTACTACAGTGAGTGCAGTATGTAGGCTCTTGTTCACCACTGACAAAAATGCACAGCTAATGATGGTGACTATGATGAATATATCATTGTTTTTACAATGTTTTGTATCTGACAATTTCCTTGATCAAACAGTGTTATTGTGCTCTTTGTATCTGTTCTAGTTTCCATGGAAATAAGTAGGAGGCATTTCTTTCAGTGCAACCTGTGCATATTAATATTCCATTGACATTCTTAATGGATCAGACAGTATCAGCTCTATAAGAAAATGAATTTTGTGAAGCATTCAGCACCTGTCTTTAAACTTCGTATAATTTTCCTTAATTGGTTACTACTGATAATTCAAGTGGCATGGAAGTCAGAAATGATTTAGAGAGATTAATTTGAGACTAGAAAACAGAAATTGAAATAGAATCTGCATTAATCTGAGTGTCACAAACTGCAGTTTCAGTTCACTTTCTCTGGATTTGTAATCAGAAGTGAGAAAAGATTATTAGTATTTTTTTTTTTTTAATTTTGTTTCTGGAGGAAAATCAAAGAAAGTCAATGAGAAGATAAGAAAAACATGCATTCTGTTGACCTTTTTGTTAGCATATGCAGTCATTCCTCTCAAAGAACAAAACAAGTCACAAAAAGAGGAAACCTAGTGAAAGGAGCAGTACTGGAGACATCCATGCTAAAAAGTGTCAGGTTCTTCAAATGGATTTGATTCTGTAGATTCTGGGAAGTCAATCCTTTCTATATTGATATGAGGACCTTCTAAATCAGAAATCACATTGCTTCTTATGATCTTTCCAACTTCCACAGTAAGGCATTGTGGTCTCCTGCTGAAGGAAACATTTTCATTACGTTCTCCTGTGATACTTCTCACAGTGCAGGAAGAAATGAGACATGCTTTTTACTTTGCCCCTGTTTCCAGGCTCTGCCACTCAAACTTCCCTTGACATCAAGGAGATGGTACTGCAGTTGGCTGGCCAAAAAGCAGCTTTCATATTCCTTCCCAAGACAAGTCTGTTGCATCTCCACCTAAATATGTTGTCTCCAGAACTCCTTTCAAATCTAAATCGTTCTGTGATTATGTGATGTTAAGTGATGTTGTGGAAATTCACTCCTGAACACACTCAAAAAAAGATAAGGTTTGGGAAGGGTTCTTGCAATGATCAGATTCAGGACCTAGCTTTTATTTTAGGAATTGTAAATAGTAATCTAAGTACTGTCCCAGCAGGGCAGTGACTGTAGCAGGTGCAGAATGGCAAGAAAGACCCACAGACACTCAAGTAAACATTTCCTTCCTGTAGCTACACAACATCTAGTCTTTCTCTCTTTAGAACAAAAAGACCCTCTTCATGCTGAAAATCACTCACTCCATTGCTTACTCAGAAATAATGAATGGGTTCTTATTTTCCATTGGCTGCAGTACATGCATCTATTTTGCAGTAAGCCAGAGCCTCTTCACAGATGGCTTACAATACTAGGAAGGAGGACAAAGCTCTAGAGATCAGCTTTTGAACTTAAGCTTGTATATCATTAAGTGGTGTTTTTCTTGTAAGCCTGATGTCTGTGGCAGCTTGACAAAGACAGACAAATACATAGATGGGGAAGCAGATGGCAAAAGGACAAATAGGGAACAATAAAATAAATGTGTTTTTATATAATTACCAAGACCACGCTTTCTCAGATGCTTACATCTATCTCTCCACAGTCAGAACTAGCTCAATTTATTTTTGAAATGCTGGATGTAACATTTTGTAAAAATGGGATTACGTGAGACTTTTGGGAAGACCAGAAATTTCGTAAAGTAGCCACATTACCGTTTATTTCCATGAGTTTGACATAATTCAGAAAATAAGGAGAAAATTGTTAGCTTGTCAAAATAATTTCCAAAAATGAAAGAAGCAGTTTGCCAAACTTAATAAAATCAGATTACATCTGCTCTTTCAGTCAGACTGATGCTGTTAGCCGCTGTAAATTGTACCTTATTCTCAGTCATGTCAAGGCTTCTGCCTGCACCTGGCTTCAGCTATTTATTTCAGTAACAGTATTGATAATACAGGATGAAAATAAAGATGCGTATTTAAGTTTTACAGTATCAAAATCTTATTCTGAATATTTTCTTCTTGCTCCCAGTGAAATTTATTGGAGATAAGGATATCACCAACATAAATAATTTGAATGGTTTTATAAGAAATTCAGCTTTTCAGTAATTTGTCATTTTGTAAAACAAGTCACCGTAGACTACTTTTTGATTCTATATGCTGTTACTAGAGTTACATGCTGTTAATATGCTGTTATTAGAGTTACTAGCAATAAATGCTGTCACTAAAAAAGTCAGAATGAGCATTTTAGTTTATTTACAGTATTCTACAGCAGGAGGCAATTCCACCATCATCATCTCTTCAATTAGACAAGTCTGCTGTGCTCCTGATACTTGCAAAGTAGATTATTGTGCCAACACAGAGAAAGTTCTCCAATATGTATGTGAGAGTATAATGGGTGGAGGAATTATGCTCACAGCTTGCGTGTTTGTAATTTATGGATGTCATCTTTCAGTAATATCATGATATTCAGGCTGTAGTGAAGTATTAAGATAAACTGAGGAAGGATGACCATATGTTTCACAAGCAGAGCCATCTTAGCACTCCACTCTGGTCTCTAATGGGGACAGAAAATTAAATGATTGTCTGAGATTGTCTAGTCATAATGGAACAGCATCATGTTCCAGTATCAATAAAGATTTGATTTCACAGTCAGTAAAATGGAGCCATATATATATGCCAGTATTCCTCTGACTTAAGCTTCATGGCAGCTCTGCATGCACTAATCTCACACTACCTGTCCCAGAAGCAACTGCTTGTCAAACCCTGCATGCTCAGCCTCAACATGATGAGATCCAATGCAGATGGTGTGACTGCAGGACGCCTGAAATGAAGCCATGGTCTGTATGTGCACAGGCTTCATGCCTTGTTTGGAGAATTTATCTCCACAGCAGAGTCAAGTTTAAATCTTTCCTGAATCTGATGGGACACATATATGAAGATCCCTCCTTTTAGGAAAATGCCCTATCTGATAGTAAACAGATTTTAGTATTTACTAGGGCTACCATTCCCCTCACCTCAAATCAAATGAATCATAGGATATCTCTAGACTAGAAAGATCAGTGCTGGCCTTACTCTTTGTCCCTAAAGCAAAGCATCACAAGAAAGGGTTTGCATTCATAGGGAGGGAATGGGAAAGCTGGCAAAAGAGAAGGCAGTGCAATGGGAGAGTTTTCTGTTGTACCGCAGAACTTCCTGTGGTTTCTGAAGTATTGCCATTCAGAAGAATGGAACAGAAACATTTCAGAGTCTTTTAAAAGTTGAAAGAAAACAACACTTCCCAACCTCTTGAACTGCTGAGTTCAAGCCCTTGCTCTAGATTTCCCCTTTGTGACTTGAAAGTGGGATTTACTAGGGGTTTTCCAAGCAAGCTGTCAGTCTGTTTCCCTCATTGTTCCCATCCTTATTCAATTTCTACAGTATGGAGCTACTCCATTAAGCAGCAATAACATCCAAGTTCTCATTCAGGATGTGGGACCCTTCCTGTTACTTCCTACTATCCTTCAAGTCTCCATACTGTCTTCTTCTCACTCCCAGGAGAGTATTATTCTGAGAGGGCTACTTCTCAGAACCGAAATCCCACTCTGAATCTCATAGTTCTTTTCTGACTAACTTTTTCAAAGCCAGCAAATCCTCACATTATCATGACATTGATAGTAATATTTTGCAGAAATGACAGAAGCAACACTGTGTCATTAAAAAATCTCCTCTCACTTCAAGTCAGATATTTATTGTACTACATATATAAATCTGCACTGAGTAGAGAGCTATTTGTGGGAGATTTCCCCAGTGTCCTTATTTTTCAGAGTCTCTAAGGATGTATAAAGAAGAAACACACAGATGCTTTTCCTAGATGTGTCTGTGTCAAATTTGATTAGGAGGTTGAGCATCAAAATAATCTATCTCTAAACACAAGGTAACACAATGAAATTCTAAGAAACTGGCAGCAGATCCCTGTAGATGCACATGGCTGTTCATGACTATGGATTCTCCATTCAGTGCATGATTCATGCTGATAGCTGGATGTCAAGTCTTTGCTGTGCATAAATGAAGAGGAAAAAAAAAACTAGCCAAAATCTCAGACAAGGACAGCGTGCCTAAGAGAAGATACAAAGGTTACATCCATACACTTTAATTTCTTTGAAGCACTGAGTTGCTGACATTATCATGTATACATTTTTTGTTTTGATTTTCCTGTTATGTGGTTGAAAGTTATTTTATGGGATTATATAGGAATCTAAAAGCTAGCATTTTCAAAAGCAGCAGCACCACGGAGGAAACTGAGCAACTATGAAAGTCAAAGTCAGTTAATCACCTACAGCATTTAGGCCAAGACCTTAACAAGCAGGAATATTTGGCTGTCTCTGAATTTCCAGTGACAACTTAAAATACACTACCCATCTCTTGCCAAACATATTGCTACTGGGGATATTAAAATCCCCCCACATATTGATATAGCTCTATGGAGCCACATGGAGTCTTCTGCCAAACTCTGGCATAACTTCTGTTATGCTAGGTTATATTTAAGAGGAGAGTTAGGAATGGCTATGCCAGATCAGGACCAATACATAATTAATCTCCCCCACATCCTGTCTGTGACAATGGCCAATAGCAGGCTTAATGGAAAGAGTGTAGGAACAAGACTATCATGTAGCAATACTTTCTTTGGGTATTTTGCCAGTCTCCAAAAACAAGTCCTCAACAGCTTTCTGAGCTAGTTGCCTTTTTATCAAATGGACCTTAATGGATTTTTCTTCCTTGAGTTTTTTTCTAGTCATATTTTGAACCCATCTTAATGATTTACTTCCACAGTGCTCTGTGCCAAAGAGCAGCTGCCACCAGACAGAGACATTTGATTCCTGCTGGTTCTTAGGGGATTTATTCTTTAAGCAGTTATTTACACAGCTACCCTTCAATCACAGGAGCTGCAAAATCAGTGAGTACTTTCCCCATGGATATGTCTATTTCAGTTTACTCTTTGTAAAATACATCCACGTTCCCACAACATGAAAGGAGGCTGTTTGTGAATCACTGAGATGCTGTGCCAAGCCTGTGGAAAAATCCATGGGGAAAATGAACAGCTGAGCAGCGTGCTGTACATGAAACTGAGGCCCAGATACTGAATAATGAGGAGAAAACAAATTATCAGTGGGATGCTCATTAAGTGAACATCATCCTCTAGTGTATTGGACAAACACAGACAAGCTTATTATCCACTTCTGTAATTAGAAGCAATGTTCTATACAGATAAACATTGAGTGCAGGTGACTCTTGCTTGAATTTGCAGTCTCAAGAAGTTGTTTCAGTGCATTTTGCACACGTGTGAGTCTCATGTCAGGGGTAATGCCTCTCACTTACAGCGAGACCGCTGCTTATTAAAAATCTGTATTGTAATTTTTCTTTTTAAATCCTAGAACATCTGAGAGATTCAGTTTTGAGAGCAGCTGAATTTTGAGAACAGCTGAGAATTCTCTTTGCTGAGAATTTCAAGTCACATCCTACCCATTGCATGGCTGTGCCAGTGCAAATATTATTTTTGTAAATGAAAAAGACCACCAATAATTACCGCGACCTATGCAGATCACATGTCCTGGGGTTTATTGGAGTATTTATCAGGCTCATGTTGATAATGAAAATCAGCTACTCTTCACTCACACCAAATTGTTCATAGTAGTTTACATATACAATTAAATTGTCTAGGGAGAGGTGAATATGAAAGAAATAGATTTAGAAATGTCTTTGGAAGCTGTATCCTGTGAAATTTATAATCAAGAAATATTTGTGTAACTGTTGAAGAAAAGGTCAAACTCTGAGGCCAGTTGCCCAGCTGTCTTAGCAAAGAGCCAGGAGTGAACTGATTCTAGAGAGGTCTAAGTGGATTTCTAACATAAACTTTCCTTGCTCTGTTAGCTGTTTTACCTCTGGGTTGTAGCTGACAAGGTTCCTGGACATGTGTGAAAGCTTGCCTTTTTGCTCCCAAATCTAACTCTCCTGTGGGTAAAATCAGTTTTACAGCTGTCAGTTCAGAGCCTTTCAAGAACATGGGAATTCACAGAAAAGAATCAGAGAAAGCTGCTATTAGTGAAGGTGGAAGTGAAATGCATAGGTAGGTGAACACTCAGTTCCCACTATGTTCTACAATGCATACCTTGTGGCAGATAACTGGGACAGGGTTCCACTGCAACCTGGTGTAATCACAATGAAAAAAAGCAGAAAATGAACCCTTCTGAGTTCAAATTTTAAAGCAAAAGCATATAAAATTAAAACTAAAAATCAGTGAAGCAAACAAGAATAAACTGAAAAATTATTTTGTTTCAAGTTTCCTGGCTAGAGTATTCTGCAGACATTCTGCCCATCATGAGTATAAAAAAACACTCTAGCTTTATGTCTGGAATGGCAAAAGTAAGTGATAGGAAGTGTTTAGGTGACTTTTTGGTGGTGAATTTGCACCGCAGCCAAAGAAATCACTGTGATTACTCTCAGACCACAACACAGAGCTGAAGATGCGATACAGATAATTTCTTAGTGACAGAAGGCGACCTTCTCTGCAACAGGGAACACACTGAGGAAAAGCTGATGTGAGCCAAAGCAAAGTCTTCCAGCTTTGTTTTTTTAGCTGTTAATACAAATAGCCATTGCAACATAACTGCTTTCTTGCAGGAAGTATAATCCTCTGCATCTGCTGCGGGAGACAGAAATGGGTGCAGCACAACTGGTAAATTCACATATACCATGCTACACCGTTACTGATGCATGAAGCTACAGCTCTGTGCAGTACATCCTTTTTTTTGTACATTCTGAGTACAATTACTTAGAAGGCAAGGGGTGACGCATGGGGCCAAAAGGAGTATTTACTGACACAACATTTATTTGGTGATCTCCTGAGTTAGGGCCTTGACACTGTGGTTGTTTGGCTTCCTCTTGCCTCTTTGCTCACCCACCAGGACAGGAAGGCCCTCAATCTACTTGTCAGCTGCAGGGTTTGGCCACCCCTCAGGATGGGACACTTGTGGTTGGCCAGTGGCACCCAGGACAGGCCTGGGCACAAAGAAATGCATGTCTAGGCAGGGGTACACAGTTATTTGGGGTTGTGTAATCCTGCAAATACTTGGGGAGGCTAATTTTGCAAAGTGGCAACACTCGCAATCCTAGACATTAGGCATCCAAACTTTGGCCCAAAGTGTGTAGACATTCCTGCCCTCAGCAGTTTCCACTGTCCAGCTTTGGCTACGGCACTCTGACTCTGTTTTTGGCAGCAAGGACATAGTGGAGTTGCTAAAATTGCTGAGAAGCAATGATTCGTGGGCAACCAGGTCCAGCAATTTGGCCGTGGACCTTATCAAACTTTTAACAAACAGACAGCTAACTGCCAAAACTGGAGAGATTTGCAAATTCTTGCATCTCTTGCATTTATCAAAGATGTAAAGATGTCCTCTTTATCATCACAGTAATCTCTGTAATCTCTTCTTCTACAGAATGTGCAAAAGGTTATTTGGTATCTGGCAGTTCTTTTTGTGATTTTTTTTTAATTTTATTTTCTATTTTTATTTATTTTTTATTTGGTATCAAATGTGGGATCCCTGAGAAAATCACAAGAAATATAAATCAAGTTCTAGAGGTGCTTTACCAGCGCATTATTTGGTATTGCAACCCATCTGGGTTTATGTGATTAACAACTTAGATTCAAGCTGCTTGAAAATTCTTCAAATTTCCCTATCTTTTATTTATTTCTCTTTCTCTCTCTTCCCCAAATACTGAGCATTTCAAAGAGTGAACTAATTAACGAGGAAAGCATATTTGCTAGATATAAAATGCTTGAGTCAAGGGAGAAACAGATGTATGATAAAAATTTCAAATTCAGCATTCTTTCTATTCACAGGGGGAAAAGAAAGGAAGAAATGTTGGGTTATTTATTTCCTGGAAACATAGAAAAATCCCTACCCAACCCTGCAGAGTATTTTGTTTTGTTTAATTTTGCTAATACTCTGTATTATGATCACTGCTTGGTGAAGAATAAAAGAAGATTCTTTAGTCATGGGAATAAAGATATGTTTATTTCCACTTTGGGAGTACAAGATACTTTAAAAAAATCAGCTGTTTCCTGCATTAGTTACTGAAACACCTGGTATCCCACGCTCCACCCAAGATTGCAAAAATATTTGAAACTGCAGGAAGGCAATACAGCTGTGCAAGCTTATATGGAGAGCTGATAATTTCATCAAGTTCAGGAAAAGCAGCCATACCCATAAAAATGTAGTTGCTTGAAACAGAGAGATGTTATTTGCTAAAATAAAGTTTCACCCCTTAATTATCTATGAATTTATCAATATAGTCTCCTATCAGACAGTGTACTTTAAAAAAATTCTGTTCCCTTTGAAACAGCTGTAGTTTATTTCTAATGGTGAAAAAAGATATAGTGAGGAGAAATTCATATCTAGCTTTTGCTGCTGTTTGTCATAGCGCAGAAGGGTTGGAAAAAATAAACAAACCACAAACCAAATTCAGTTTTTCATTTGTGAGTTCTGACTGTGGCCATAAAAGCAGTCTCCTGTATGAAGACCCTTCTTGCCTTGACTGGCAAGATGGAAATCATATAGCACCAGGAGAGAACCCTGGCTGAAGAATGCCATACATGTAAGGAAAAGAGCAGTGAGTGCTTCAGAGGATGGAATTCAATTGCCGGAAGGGTCGGATGCATCCCCTCCCATTGGACCAGCTGTGGAAAACTCCAACCAGCATTGCGGAGATAGCAAAAATGACCTGTGCTCACATTAAATGTGAGCTAAAGGGATGTGTATCATTCAGGGATAAATGATAAATTTTAAAACAGGCATAGTATTAGCAAGCAGATGAGCTTTGGTTCAGAATTCCAGTCTGAACTGATTGTCATGTGGTATTCAGTGATAAAAGACGCTCAAAGATTAATTGAATTTTGAAGCAGATAACTTTGGTGGCGGATTTTATGCAACTCTAGCACCAAGATCAGATTTAATAAAATATACTTAGATGTGTATTTTTGTAATGTGCTATTGACATCAGCTGCCCTTTTTAGCCAGACAAGGTCCATTACTTCCTTCATCACGCTGCAGGAATATCCAACTCTCACAGCCCATAAACATACGTGGACCATTCATGTTCTTTGTGGTGTCTTGAACACCATTCAGGTTCTTTATGGTATCCTGCCAAAGCGTGCTGAACTGCTGATTTGCCAGGGCCATTGTGACTGAACCTGTCTGGGAGGTGTGAATCTGCCTTGTGCATTTCTGCACTATGCTGCAGTTGCAATTGTAGTAGGAGTACACTTCACCCATTTTTAACTTTTAAACATAGTTATGAGAATCATTTTTTTCCCTTGCAGAAAACTGTGAGGGGAAGCAGCTGCTTTTAACATGGAGAATCATAATACAGAGTTTAAACCAAATGTCTGAAGTATAAGGAAGCAGAGCTTGGTGCACCTTTGTTGATGACAACTGGGGGAAAACTGGATAGTTCAGTCTACCTGCCTCACATTTTGAGTGCTGTATTATGTGAGCTGACAAAAGTTTTGTCAGAGTGTTTTTCCAGAGCTGAATTCAGTTCACACCTTCTAGGTACCGAAGAACTAGTTGTCTGATTAAAGTTAGTTCCAAAGGCTACTTTCATAGGCAACAAGCTGAGGTGGGCACCTTCTGAGAGTGATTCATGCTATGTGAGGGAGAGCAGAAGAATCACCTTCCGGAAGTGCCTGTTTATTTTCATTGACTCTAGAGGGAATCCAGCCTCACTGTCTAAGCCTGATGAAGGATGAATCCAGCTGGGAGTGAGAATCCTACCTACAGAACTCCGCACAATGTAGCTGTGCTCCTCCAGAGCATTGTTGTAATAGAAGTCATGGCATACCAACCCATCACAGCACTCAAATGTGTTTTGTACATTTATTAAGCACTGGATTTCTCCAGGGCTTTCTGGAGATTATCACTCAAACAACTGGGTTTTTCGGAGTTAATAACTTTATTTCTGTAACAAGATGGCTAGATGAAATAAATCATCTATAAATAGGAAACAGCTAGAGAGACTAAGATGGACATGTTTGTGATTTTGAATGGCCGGTTTCTCTGCTTGATTTTCCAGTGACCTCACTTGTATGTTTTGCTCTTTGATCCTTGCACAATAAACATTTTCCTCAAGATGCTTTTGCATTGTGGTGCTTTCTTTTTCTTCTCTTCTGCGTAGACCCATTTTGGAGACCAGTGAAAATCTATGGAAATCTCTCAAATGAAGTGCCTGGACCAAATTTAGAGTATGTTAAAATCAGAGTTTTGTGTCCTATTGTGTAGAGACTTCAGAAGTTTTGGCTGCAAAAGTGAACATGATTTCTACTGAACATGCATTAACTGTACTTTCAAAGAGTCTGCTGCTAGGTAAAATTTGTTCAAATTTTCACTGCGTAGGAAAACCATTTATGGACAGACAAGCCATCATGAGTGCCCAGTGTAAGTTTGTGCTCTGAAGTTTGTAATTTTGATGAAAACACTGGCAGGATTTATCAGGACAAAAACAGTGTTTCTCTCTTCTTGGCCCAGTAGAGACGGAGAAGGGTAAATCTTAAAGCATGTGAAATGTGAACCTTCTTCAGTAAGAGTTAGGCAAAGCCATACACTGAAATTAAGGCTGCAGGATGTGAAATGCTGTGGGTGGCTACAGTCTAGGCTTCCATCCCTTTGACAATTTTATTATATGCTTCAACAAAGTTATTTTCTTGCATTTACTATACTTATGCTTTCTCATGCCAAGAATGCAGTTACTGATCTATGGTTTTCTGGTAAAAATCTGTTTCATTTAAGTAAACATAAAATGAGGAGAGATGGAATATATGCCAATGTTACTTTTTTATTTTTATTTTTTTTAATTAAATATTTGCACTCTGAAGCAAATCCATTCTGTTTACCTGGATATTTTCAGGCGCATGAGGAAAAAAATGTATTTACTTGTTGTTTTGAGTAAGTATGGATGTAAAACCTAGAGCTGTAAATTCCTTACATGCACCCTTATTAATTAATAAAATGTTTTAACTGTGAGGTAGGCATCCATGAGAACGTTTTCTTAATAAATTTAAGCATGGGCCAGGAGCATGGGCAACCAGCAGTCCCTCCCCACATGCAGCCTTCATCTCTGGCTTGCCTACTGACCTTTGCTGTGAAGATGTGTATACTGGGGACAGCTTCAAAGTGCTTGTATTCTATTCGGTTCAGAGGAGATGGATTTAATTACAAGGGCTATAATTGGAAAAGATTTTGTAATTCAGAAAAGCTTTTAAAAATCCTTTCAGGATGACTAAATAAATGATCCTTTATTGCATTTCTTCATCTTTGTATGGCTGCAGGGAGTTTAACAAGGACCTCTGCTGTTCGTTTGATTTATTACACCACCTTATGCCTTGAACATATCTCCTAGTTCTCATTTTACTGGTCCTCGTTTTGTTGGTCTTTCACAATATTTTTTCATGCTCCTTGTGTGCTTGCACGTACCAATTATGTGTCACATAAAAACTGTAAATCCTCTGATACCAGCTGGTGTAGTTAATAAACTTGTAACTTTACTCTTGTTGAACTTTGTCAAATCCCTGCAACATCTGGCATGTTTTAATTTCTATGCTATCAAGAGTTGAATTCTCATTTAAGAGCTCCCAGATCCAAGCCTGTCAAGAATTTTCTTGCCTTGTAGCTTCTTTAGTCTTTAAACTCTGTAAGCGTGAAGACTTTCAAATGACAAGCACTAAGTATTTATAGGCTCTTCATACATTTCATTTGTGTAAAGGATTTTTTTAAGCTATTTTTTAAATTTGTCATGTTTTCTGATCTGATGTGTAGCCCAGTAAAATGAATAATGAATTGTCATTTCTACACTGTCTGCACTACTGCCTCTGTACCCATGTCAGCTCCATGAATGGGGTGGTTGTCTTAGGAAACAGTTTTCTCTTCTGCTCTGTCATGTGATATTTTAGTAGCATACCTATTAATGTGGTTTAATATCTCTTAATTGATGCCCTTTGCTACTTAACAATGCCATCCTTAATATAACTGGATCTCAATATTTGTTTCCTTCCAGTTGCCCTGGGCTGGACACACTCGTCAGAGTAAAACATCCCAAGGTTTTGCTTGTATTGCTTTTGGTCTCAAATTTCTGGCCTCTCAGTTTCTCACAATCACATCTGCTTCTTTATTTTTTAAATGAAAGGGCATAGTCTTGCTGAGGAAGGTTTGGAGAGTGGCAAAGGGTTAATACTTTCTTCTTTTGCTGGAATTTAATGGATCATTTGTGTCTTCCATATTAGCTCATCTGAGCCTACCTCAAATGATATATGATCTGTTTAGGCACTTTCAGACAAACCATACCATTAACAGTGCTTCCACAGAATCCTCTCAGCTGTGTGAAAAAAGCTTTGAAAAGACAGGCTAGAGGATGTTACCGCTTTCACAAGAGGGATAAATGATGAGCTGCTGAGGGAGAGGGAAACAAAACAAAGTGATACTCAGCTGGGGCCTGTCTCTGTCACCATCTTTTCTCCTTGGTTCAAGGTTATGAGTCTGCACATCCGCTCACATTTGAAGTCTGTCACGTACTTTCTCTCTTGGCTAGATAGCTATAATAGTTTAATATGAAAAGAAATCACTCCTCTTGGGGGAGTCAATGGAAGTCCTTAGCTTGGAATAGATATGGCTTTAAATAAGCTCCTAAAGTAACAAAGGGAAAAGTCTCATACACATTCAGGAAAGAGCCGTTAAGGCAGCTGTTATTCTGTGCAGACTGGAGACCTGCTGAAAAGGAGTGGATAGTTTTTTGAAAGATTCAGCCAGAAGCTGCAGCTGGAGGGCTGTATGTCAGCTGGAGAGATGCTTTGCTTCTTGGAAACATCCCTTTTAGTCAGACTGAGGGAGGGCTTTTGGGATGTGCGTGATTTACCTTCTGCAGTGTAACTCCTGCCAAAGCACAGCTTTACTGGAGGGAGAAGGGTATCCCTACAATTACCTCTGTCTGGGGCTTCCTAGGCAGAAAGCTGTGTGGTGAAGCCCATGTACAGTCTACATAGCTTCCGGAGGGTACGTGAGTTCTAAGTTGTGCACAAAAAGTGCAGTAATATGCTTTGAGACTCTGCAGCATCATTCAGAAATAACTGATACAGACTGTAAATATGATATTTGGTATTTTGGTGTCTGATCTATGAGAGTGGCCATCTTACCAGTGTTTTTCCTGGAGCAGCAGGTTGTCAAGAAGTCTGAAGCCCAGTAATGCCATCTCCTCTGACCTTTCTGACGGAAATCTAGACACATGGTAATTTCTACAGGGGCCAGACAAGTCCAATACAAAGATTGTGTCTGCATCACCCGGGATTAGGGCTGGATTAGATTATTTTCCCTTCTGTAGATTCTAAAGGAAAAAAAATGTCATCTATACAGTAATACTTAGTAGAGCATCAATATGTAATTACTATAAACAGTATATTTCACTTGTTTTACATGGTACCTTTTCATGTCTGTTATCAGTGGTGTCAGTATGCTCTGAAGATGGCAGTGGACTCGGAACAGGTTGCTAACGAGGCTGAACTCCCCCTGCTGACCTACAATGAATGTCCCAGCTGCACAGAGGACCAAGAAATAGGGCTCCTGGGAGGTGAGGGAAAAGGAGGAATGCCCCTCAGTATTTATAGCTGGAATTTGAGTTTAGGGAGTCCCCTTCACCACGAGGAAGAGTTAGCCAGTCAGGGAAAAGTAGCCACTTGAGCTAACCAATGACATGCCTGCAAAGCAAACATTGTTATGTATGGAAACTTTTCATTTATTTAGCTAATTTTATATTTCACATCAGTCACACATCTTTTCAGACTTTAAAATATGTACATTACTTATTCCAGAAGCAGATGTCATAGTTCTATTTTACTGTGTTTAATTAACTTATTAAGTAATTAACACTGTGAGATCACTAACATGATTCAGAATTTGCTACTCTTTCTCCAGATTTTCCCTCTTGTCTGCATGCACTGAAGTCTGAATTGGGAATTCAGCGTGGTCCTTATAAATTTAACAGTGTTCTTTGTGTGTCTATGGCCCCAGACCCTGCTTCACTCTTAGAGGTGATGCAAGCTCATTACTACCTCCTGAGCTATTAAGCCTTTTACATTCAGTTTATCAATCTAAAGCCAACAGGCTGATAATGGTTGAACAGTTTGTATACGACTTATACAGGGATTTATGTGTGTGAAGATAATTTTTCACCCACTTCCACGGTTTCTCAATTTTTTTGCTAAGGCATGGAGACAGAGCAGTGACTGAAACCCTTCCTGTTTTTGTCCTGGCAACAAAATGTAAATATCAATTCCCTAGTTTCTGTTACGAACTCTGTTCTACTTTCTCTTATACATAAGCATCCAGTGCTTTAAAACTCTGCAGCACTAGGATGATGTGGGTTTGCAGGTGAGAGAAGAAGAGCCTCTTCTTTCCTCACACTGACATTCCAGCATAGTGTATGCCTCTGTATTGCTGGTGCAGCTTGGCATGGAAGAATGCCCCATTTCAGCAGGTGCACATTTTTGGTTCAGCCTCAAACAGTAGTGAAATTACAGTGTGCATTCCGACTCTATGCAATACTATACTTCACTAAACCTTGAGCTGGCACCAGTGTATTACAGCTAAATCAAGTACAGTATTATTATGGGACCTTGAGGGTGTTAGTTGATGCTTCGCTAAACATGAACCAGCAGTATGTCCAGGTGGCCATGAAGGCTAAAGGCATCTGGCTTGTATCAGAAATAGTGTTGCGAGTAGGAGCAAGGAAGTGACTGTCCCCCTGTACTCAGCTCTGGTGAGGCCACAACTCAAGTACCGTGTTCAGTTTTGGGACCCTAACTACAAGAAAATCATCAAGGCCCTGGAGAGTGTCCAGAGAAGGGTAACGAGGTTTTTGAGAGGTCTGGGACAAAGTCTTATGAGAAGCAACTGAGAGAACTGGTATTATTGAGTTTGGAGGAGGATCATGGGCGACCTTATTGCTCTTTATAATCTCTGAAAGGAGGTTGTAATAAGGTGGGGATTGGCCTCTTCTCTTGTATAACTAAGCAGTAGGACTAGAGGGAATGACCTCAAGTTGCTCCAGGGGAGATTTGGGAGAGATGTTAGGAAAAAATTTTTTGAAAGGGTGGTCAGGCGCTAGAATGGGCTGCCCACAGAGGTGGTTGAGTCACCACCTCTGGAGGTGCTAAAGAAACATTCAGATGTTGTACTAAG
Organism: Perdix hodgsoniae; assembly: GCA_035772895.1. Classification (NCBI taxonomy): domain Eukaryota; kingdom Metazoa; phylum Chordata; class Aves; order Galliformes; family Phasianidae; genus Perdix; species Perdix hodgsoniae. The sequence continues at coordinate 19,824,985 of JAPSGF010000004.1, read as the reverse complement.
GGATGTGGTTTAGTATGGAGGTGCTGGTGGTAGGTGGACTGTTGAATGAGCTGACCTTGGAGGTCTTTTCCAACCTTGATGATTCTGTGATTCTATGATTATCCAAATCAGTTGATAACTATGTAGCTTAAGGCTACTATCTTTCATGAAGCTTCTTTGACACTTCAATTGGAGCCTAAGTCTTTCTGGTGAAATATTTAAAAAATGAAAGAAAGCAGTACGAAGACATTATTTTACAAGAAAATGATTATTTGTCTTGTGCCTTCAAAACTGTATGGCATTATTTAATTTTCTGACTGTTCAATTTTATGTCTCCAAGTAAATGTTACCTTAAGTGCTTGCTAAATTAATTAAGCTTTTGTTTGCATATATGAATGAGGTTCCTGTCTAAATAGTTCTAGCATAGCTAGAGCTTCTGTCAAAGAAAGAGAAAATGACACAGTGAAAATGCTTTTCCTTGTATCAGTTGCTCATGTTCAGCATACTTTTACATTTTTTCAAATTGTGACAGTTCAAGACGATAACCAGTCTTGAGATGAAGATGTGAATGGATGGAGAGATTAAAAAAAAAAAAAAAAAAGTATCTATTTGGAATTTTTATCATCTAACTTCCCATTATTCATTCTTGCCATTCCTTTATTTCTGTTGGCTTATAGGGCTCTTCAATATCCTGTTTGTTGTCAAAGTACATGCCATGATCAAGCCAACTCAGTCTTCTGAAGCATTTTTATTAGCTCCATACATTCAGCTTCTTAGATTTCTTACCAGAAATATTCTTTTAGTTTTTAGATTATTAATTTTAATTTTTAGTCCTTTCAGTTTTCCCCCATCATGTGTCAAATATAGGTACCAGTATTACATGCAGTATTTCTTCTTCCATTCTTCTGGAACTTCTTTTGCCTCTCCATGAATTCTGAATGGTGTAAAGGTTGGTTCGTCCAAGTCCCTAAGTACACTAGAGTGCATGGGAGTGGGACCAGGTGCTTGTCTAATGTAGGGAAGGAATCTGAGACTTGTCTTTGTTCTATCCTGAGCCATTACCACTTTGTCACGGATGTTAATTGTCAGCCATCTGAGCCCAGTTTACTTTCTTAATGAAGATAGAAGCAGGAATTCTGAAGCAAAAAGGCACTAAATGAATTGCCCTTCCCAAAGCCATCTGCTACCAGCTATCTCTGTCATTCAGCAGAGGACCAGGTCATCCACTTTCTTCTGATTTATCATAGTTAATCCGCCATAACCCTTCCTTTCTCTGCTTCTAGTAAGCAAACGTATTCCAAATGTGTTGTTTTCAGAATATTGTTCCCTCTTTGTTAGATCATGTTTTCCTCACTGTCAGGAGCCTTTTAAATGTTTCCCATTTCTGGATGAAAACCCATTATTTTGTTATTGAAGTGTTCACTGAATTACAGTTTATGGGCATTCCTCGTAGGTGAACTGCTCACAGCTGTGCTTCAGGAGTGCAGTCAAATGTCACTCGTGCAGTTCAAAATGGTCTCATTTGATTTGAATCTAATATTGAATATTCTTCCTTTATTTTCCTTTGATGAAATGACCTCAACCTTTTCCAAGGAAATTACTTCCTCGCTCATTGGAATTCCTATTGACTTTTAACAAATGCCTTGGTATAAAACATCTCATTTCTCCTGAAAAACATACACAAATTCACATATGTAGTTGCTGCTCTTCAGAGATATGTCAGAATCTGAATAAAATTTATTAGGAAACAATCTCTTATTCAAAACCAACTTTACAGACTCAGTATATATCTAAATGCTGCATCTGTCAGCAAATCTGGACAGTTAACACTGTTAACCTGGCTCAAAATGAGTGTTAGGATAAATCTCTTAGGTACCCCAGCACAAGGTAATGTGGCTCTACTAAAAAAATAGGGCAGTGGGAACAGAAGCCACATCACACAAACTAAGATCAATTTCCTGTTAATTATTTTGTAGAGTTATCTACAAAATAAAGGAGAGATTAATCTCCCCTGATTTAATCGATGACTGATCTCAAATTAGCACTAGGTTTCACTGCTAAGCATGAAGATCTTCAACTCTGACTGTGATGCTCAGGAATTACAAAATTCCTGAACCTCCAAAATAAAATTTCCAGTGTAATGCTGTCATCTCCAACTCTATTACTACTTGAGTTTTGCTCCTGGTTGAAAAGATGTGACACGTTAATTTTACTGTTTAAATTTCTGGAGCATAGTATGTTTATTTGGGCTGCTATTGTAGTCTCCTACAGCACTATTCAATCTTTTAAGAAAATATTCCTCCTTTTGAATTCATCTGTAATTTTAAGTTCATTCTCTAATTGGGAAAAAGATTTATTGCCTCACAGGAGATCTTTCTTAGATGGGGTTGGTTGCATATCCCAAGGTGATCTCCTTCACCATCTTCAGCTGGGGCTGTTCTGTCTTTACTAAATGTTCATTACTACACCAAATGTGAACCAGAATTCTGATACACATATTCCACACTGAGATCTAGGTTTGTTTCCAGCCAGAGAGTATTCAATAATCAAGACTGAGTAGCAGTATGAGCAGTAACAAGGAGTTAGGGAAGAAAAATATAAGAAAACAGAGACTTTTATTTTATTGCAGAAGAAGTTTTAGAGTTTTCTTTGTTTTGTGTCAGTGTTTTAATAACAGGTTTGTTCATTGGAAAGAATGGTCGACAGTGCATGGTGTGTGTTGTGGGCATGTCCCAGTGACTGGTCAGGCTCTGAAAATGCTGAAGGCTGTTGCAACATCTCATTGTTTAGGCAGTAGCTAATAGTAGTTTTGAAATCTTGGATATAGCCAACTAAATTAGGATTTTAACCTTTTTTGTAGATCCCACATAGAATCAGAAAAAGTAATGTGTATACTTTCCGTGCAGTGAGCACAGAAGCAAAGATTTCCAAACATAGCATCTGTTCTTGTATTTCCACCAGTTCTGAAAATTCTGTTAGAAACTTTGATCTTCGTTTTGTTTCCCAGAGTTCAGAATACCTCCAGCAAAGGCATAGTCCACGTTGAAAGAGCTCTCTAAAGACTTATTCTTTTTTTTTTTCCTCTGAGAAAGTAAGGTTAAATAAACCAATAATAATCTTTTTTTTTATTTTTATTTTTAATTTTTTGTATAATTTGGTTAATGTATTATCTTCAGCAGGGTGACAGATCTAACTTCTACCCAGAAGCAGATTTCCATGCCTCTGACCTGAATTGCAGATTGTGTATAATTTAATAGCAACTAAAACATGGTGGGAGGAATGCCTTTCAAATGTTTACTGCTATTAGCTTAGGGGACAGGAAACTGGAGGAATCCAGAAGTTCTCATTTCCAAATGAAACAAATCACACAGCACAGCACAAGACCTTTTGAATTGCAATATGGCATTGTATTAAACAGAACCCATCTGTGTTTCCTTTGGCTTTCAATCAGTTTACATTTTTTTCTTAGACGTAGTAGTAGTAAATGTTAAGTGTTTTTTCACCCTCTCTCATAATGCAGAATTAGCATGTGACTGCTCATGTTGGACTCAATGATCTCTAGAGATCCCTTCCAACCGCTACATTTCTGTGACTCTTTGAATTTACAGCCCTCAGGTGACCCACTGCTGACAGACCTAAATTGCAAAGAGCTGCTCATCTTCACAGAAGTACCACCAGTGAACTGAAATGGCTCTTCACATGAGCTGTGACCTAGATTTTGCAAAATATTAAAACACTGAACTAACCTACTAGAAAGGAGTTTTAAATTAGTTGTTATTTTCAAGTGAGGACCATAAGCTTTTGCAATAACATGTGTGGTTCCCGAGTATCTTCTTAAATGACACTGTAGTTTCTCACATTGTTGGCTTCAGGGCACCTGTACTAAATCTAGCTGTAAACAGCGATGGCTTGAGGTGTAAGTCCAAACTGGTCTACTCTAGCAGCAAAGGACAGTAGTAGAAAGGAGAGACAGTCACTGGGAGATAAGGATCTATTATTTTCCCCTGGCATAGCTTATTCATGCTTGTGAAACTTTAATGACTTTGGCTTCTCCAAGATTTTGCCAAAACAGACACTGTACGAAGTGACCTTATCAAAGTGTTTTACTACTGCTAATAAAATAAAAGAATAGTAATTAGTGTGAAATGATGCCTGAAAATGGAAGGAAAGCACTACCAGATAATGCTGGACTTTACTGTCAGATGAGTCATTACTAAAGCATATGGATATATCCCAGTATGTGGGTGTATGGGCTGCACCTGTGCCGTAAAATAGTTCCATTAGGACAAGAAAGGTGGCTGAGGCTGTTGAGGCTGCCTGGATTGAGCTTAGGCTGCAGGGCCTCAACCCCCGTCCTTCCATGAAGGAGAAGGAGTCAAAAGTACTAATTACAGGGGATTTCTGGCAAAAGATTGATGCCCTGCATTCAGCCTGTGCTCTTTGGTGTGGCCATCCCTCTCTCCATCCCTTGTCTTCCTGAGGACTGAGGATGCTGGGATCAGATGAGGCAGTTGGAGGCTGGCAGGGATGATCCAGATGTCTTTGAACCAGACCCTGCAGGGAGCTAAGATGGAGAGCTGAGCCCTGTAAATATGATTTTTTGAAGGCTCCTTCTACTAAATGTACTGCCTACTGGGCATGCAGTGAGTGAGCCTTTGATTTGGAGGATTTTCTGCCAGGCAGAGAGGAGTAGAATGCCTTTGATAGCTTTGAGGGGTGGTGTGAAAAGAGAAGATCCTGTTCTTAGCATCACTTTGTCAAGCTTATTTGGAGTCTGGCAGTGATAATACTGAGGAGGGTTGGATGTACAAAATGCTGTTGGTGTGTCCTAGTTGGGATGACTTAAGGATTGCTGGAAGCACTGGGTTCTTCTATCAGATGACAGGATACAGCAAGGAAAAGGGTGCAAAGTTTAGATACATGGATTGATCTTACTAAATGGAACTCATTTTAAAACCAACGTATAAGCTGGTTTAGGTTAATTATTCTCTGGAGACAAACATATTTTTCAGGTTATGAGTCTTAAGTGAGCTAAGGAAGCTCACACTGCCCCAAAAGCAGCTTATGGAAATGACTTGTTGAGTCTGTTTGCATCACACTGTCATATCTGGTACACAGCATTACTCCCTTAGGAGATCTGCTCTGATTTAAACTCTATAGGTTATCATGCACAGGCACCAAAGCAATACCTATCATCAGTTTGAAAGAGTTTTCTTTGTGTTCACTGCAAGCTAAAGCAGTGACTGTACTTGTTAAATGAAGGGTATTTTCTGAACATTGGAGATGTATATATATATAAATTTTGGTTTGCATCTTTCTGGTCTTGTTTGGCCTTGAAATGAGATTTACTGAGAGATAAAGCTTCTCCAAGTAGGATGAGGATCTACAAGTCAGAAAGAAAATCCTTTAGCGTAATCCTTTAACCTGTAAGAGATGCACTGGGAAGGCAGCATCCCGAAAAGAAACAGAGGGTTTGAGAGTTAAGGATTTTCTACTCAAAAATCCCCTTTGAGTAACTGGAAGTTTTTGCAGATGACTCAGTCTGCTAGTGTATTATGTGGACCAACAACAGGAAAGATAAGAACTCTGAGATGTGTGGCACTTGCTTCATGATCAAAATAAATGTGACGTTTCAGTAAAAATTGCCATGGCTCCTACGGAACCAAGCTAAATACATAGGAAGTATTTCCAAAAATCAAAATTCACCTTAAATAGTTCTTATACTTAAGTCTACGTTTTGCCCTCAGAAGCTGTGGGTATAAAAACACAGAAGATGCTGAATTTTTTGTTTGTATAAACTTTAAACAGTTTTTTGCTTTCAATAACATACTTTCTGAGTCATTTTCTGGTCCTTTTAGTTTGTTACTACACAGACTTGTGACAGCTCTGGCAGCTTTGCACTATTGACTGTTCAACAGGCTCCTTTCTAAGGTGTAGATTTAAAAAATTGAGATGGACCAGAGGCCAGCCTGCAATTTGTACCTAATCTCTTAATTAAGATTTTAAAATTATCTGTTCAGTATTATATGCTGCCTTTTGGAGTAAATAATATTGCTTGTAGGGGATTTTTCATAGGTTGTTGAGGCTGCCTGAAACCAAATATATGCACGAATTGAATGGTTATAAAAATGGGCAACCTTTCTATTTATTTTTTAATATGTGGGGTTTTTTTTGTGTGTGTTTTTAAGCTCTTCTATTTCTTCTGGTCTATTTCATGGTCTTGAGGTTGTCTGAAAGTGTGAAGTCTTTTTACACTGAAGAGATGTAACGGAAGTTTACAAATAATGGCATATCCTAGTCTCTTCTTAATGATGTGACGTGCAGATGAGTGCCTCTTCTCTCAACATGGAACTGGCCAGCTAACTCCAGTGGAACTCGTTTACAGACATATGTTTATATGCAAAATTTGTGATTTCCTCCCCTCAACTTTCTTTTCTTTTCTTTTCTTTTTTTTTTTTGTGGCCTTTGGGGGGGGGGGGGGGGGGGGGGGGGGGGAAAAAGAACGGAAAGCAAAAACAAAATCACTCCACAGAGCTAGGAGATCATGGTTTGCTGGGTCAAAACCATTACTGCAGGAAAAAATGAATAATTTTCTTATTGAAGGGCTATTAACAGACTGAGGACTAATTAAAGTTGACTATTGTTTTTTTGTGCATCCATGCTGATGGAGCTGGAGGACTGGCAGAAGTATTCCTGGAACTGTGCAGATTTTTCTCTTAAGATAGTGCAGCCAAATAGTTATGCAGTATGTGCCATCTTTTATACATTGAAAGGTATATGAATGTATTGAGAGTAAAGAGGGGCAGAGAGCCCTTCTGGAGACACTCAATAAACCCTGCATCAAGTAATAAACTGGTTGATATCAAAAAGATCTGTCTGCTCATTTGAGATACTTATCTCCTACTGAGATTTCATACTTATTACAGACCTCTCTGTTTGCAAAATTTAGGTGGGAAATATTCTGAGTAAAGGCCATGGCAAGCCATTTCTGAAAGCAGCCTGATACTTTCCACTTGTCAAACCATTAGGGCACTCTTTCTGTATTTTAGAACAGTCGAATTTCTTGCTGAAGCACAAAGAACTGGGGAATAAAAAGTCATGCTTACTTAAACATGCCCAAAATAGCTATGTGCTGAGAAGATCTGGCTTTTATAAAATCTGTACTGTAATTCAAGGTGCTTCATCTATCACTACAACATGCTGTGCTCATACCTACAATCTGTTCCTGTGTATCACAGTAACAGAGGTTCCAGGTGTTACGGAAGGCTCATGTGGTGTACATTATGCCTGGCAGCATATTAAATGTGGCCTAGATTCATTCAAGAGTAGTGCTGTTGGCAACTCTCCCATTTTGCCTTGGGAGCTGTGTTTAAGCTGGTCCTTGCCTGAGATGTGTTGTGGCTATGCCAGTACCTGGCCTTCTGCCTTGACTCGGACCTACAAGCTTAATGTCTTGACTTGATCAAGAGTGATGTCTGTTCACCTGTGTGCTTCATCTGTGGCTTAATTTTGGTTTTCTTCCATTGCAGACTGAGATACATCAAATAGCTGTTTCCCACCTGTTCAGAGCATGCACAAGGAAAATAAATTGCCAGTTTGTGACCTTCCTTTTTGAATCCATCCATTGAAAACAGAATTAGTCTTTTCTGGTGTTCTTCTGCTGTCATATTCTATTTTCACTTATAGAAACTGCCTTCTTTTGTTCTGATCATATTGCTCATGATAAACATATGTTGGCTTAATAATGAACAACCATAATATCAGCAATGTTATAGTTTTGAAAATTATTTGCAAATATGTCAAGTGGCTTTTTATGCACACTTTGCTATTTTCCTTCCCTTTTCTTCAATACTGTCTCCATAGTTTCAAATGCTCTGTGGTATACATCACAGTAATTATAGTGTAAAAAGACACAAACAATTCTAAAAAGTAGGCTATTCATCAGAAATCTACTCAGAGTCTGTTCTGTTAGTTTAAAATAACCACACGAGTATTATGCATTTGGCAGCAGCTATTCTACCTCAGAGAGGTAAACAGCCAGGCTATTGCATTCATGCTGAGGACAGTTTAAATAAATCTAATGACAAAACTGTGAGTTGTGGTTCTTTCTTTTTTCACAGTTCAGCAGAACTTCACACAGTAAAATGCCCTGACATGGTAAGGATGCAAGAGTTCAGCTGTAGATCCTGTGTTAGGAAAGGACCTGCAGGGCATCATTCCTAACTAATGGGCTTAAACAGAACCAGGTGGGATGAAGAGGCAATATTAGAAGAGAGATTTTTCTTTCTTTATAAAGAAAGTCCTAGCATCAGAGTGACTACATAAATAAATGGAGAAAGGTTTTCTTCCTCAGATATAAAACAGCTGAAGAATGGTGATGGTCTAAAGGGAAAGAATATTTTTGACTTTGCTTTTTGTTTTGAAAGTATAGTCATGCCTTTGTTGTTGGCTTTGGGGAGGGTGTTATCTTTCTACTTTAACCAAAGTATTTCTGCATTTCATCACTAATTTACAGCGTGGTCTTGGAGATTTAATCTCCTTCTTCCAGATTCTGATAAGACCTGTTTGAGAACTTGGCTGATGTAATAGGCTGTATTTACTGGGACATGTATTTCCTCTCTTAAAGGGTGTTCTATATGTTGTAGATGAGTCTTTTGGCTGCATTTATTCTTGCCATTTTTAAGTATCTAACTCAACAGTTAGAGCAGGAGCTTAGAGTTGTCTTCTGGACCTTGCTATTCTTGATCTTAAAACATGTGCATTTTCATCTTACTCAAGGTGTAAATGGGGTTGTATAGTTGGCTTTCTCTTTCCATTCGTATAAAAGTAGACAATGGTGACTATGTACTGTAAGTCTCTCATGTAGGTGAATGTAAAGATGGTGATCTGTAGGAGCTATGAAGGAGGTTTATGCAGCAAATTTTAAGTGGCTTTTTCATTACTACTTTTTTATTTTTTTCTCCCTTTAATTGATTTATGGTGTAGTAGTTTGTACACTTAAAATTCTTTGCCAGTTTTTTTTTTTTTTTGTCTTAAACACACACAACACATTAAAACACTGAAATACAATCTCTGTGGAATCCCTTTGGAATTTTTTTGAAGCTGTGAACATTTAGCTTTCTTTATTTTCTAGCTTGTCCTATGACAAGATACAGTAATAAAGCTCCCAGATCTGTAGTATAGAACCTTACACCTTATAAAATGGGATTTTGCAATGGAAGCAAAGCCATGATATCAGAAATATCTCTGAAAACAGCTTACCACAGAGTTAAAGAGACAGTGTCAAGGCTGGCATAATGCCAGCAGCAGGCAAGCACTGGTTTGGGATTTTTCTGAGAGTTGTTCTAATTCTTCACATATGTTCTTTCCTCAGCCTCCAAAGAAGTATTTTTGCAATGCTCTTAAAAAAAAAAAAAAAAAAAATTCACAACACACACATCAGTTCCAGCTGTTGAGTCCTTAGAAGAAACTTCCAACAGCAAGGAATTTAGCACACACGATGCAATTAAATGCCATGGATACAAGAAACAGATCTTTTTTAAGGTGAAGGTTGTTATCAGTGGTAAATGAAACAAAATAGAGCTTTTACCATAGAAAGAATAAGGAAGCAAAAAAACCCAACAACAACAAAAATCCATGGTTTCCACTGTCAAATCCTATAGATCAAGGCAGAGGTTCTATCCTTGCTAAGGTCAATTACTGCCTGAGGTAGAAGTAAGGTAGTACTGGCATTGCCATCAGTGCTTTCAATAAAGCCCCTACCTGGGCTGTGGCTGCAGCTAGTGTTTGCATATATCACGCTCCATAGTTTGATACAAATCCCTTGCAAACACTGCTGTACTACAACAGTTGCTTTTGCCCCCAGATTTTTTATTTTTGGCAATCAAAAGCAAACAATACCTACTTTGCACAAATAAAAATAAAAATCCCCCAAATGAACAAAAGAGAAAAAAAACGAAAACAGCCTAAAACTTAAAGAGAGATCTTTCTTCCACCATTTAGCAGTGTTTTGAAGCTGCTGGAACTCACTCCTGACTCAGATCTTTGTTCAGTCAAGTGTTGAAAATCTACAAGAAATGAAAACTTCTCAGCCTTACGTGGCACCTGTACAAGTGTTTAACCATTATTACTGTAAGACATTTCTTTCATTGTATTTATCCTATATTCCCTTGTTGCAGCCTGTACTTGTTGCATCTTTATTGTTGCTGGGTCCCTCTACTTTCTGAATCTATTTATGCTATGGAAAGGCTATAGTTAAATCACCTGTCAGTTTCCTTCTTTCCAGGCTTAAACAGCTTCATTCTCTGAGCTCTCTATCATAGCAGCGGATAACCTTCTCCTGTAAATAAATAGTGTTTGCTTCTCTGTAATACATGAAAGAATGAGGCTTCAGATGGAAATACTTTTTCTCAGTTTCTTTTTTTTTTTTTTTTTTTTCTTTTTCTGCTACTGGATGGTCAATAATACTGCTTCCTTTTATTATTTTTTCAATTATCTTCTTGAACCGATTTCTTCTGTTGAGCTACCACTGAAGAGCTTAAAGGAACTTCAAGATTCACGTCATCCAGCTTACTGCTTTAAGAAAACATTATCTACTATACTAATGCCATTTCTAACCAAGATTTGATTTGCCTCATTTGTTTTTAAAGATTTCCAAGGATGGAGACTCCAGATTTCTACAGTGGTTGTTATTTTTTTTTTCTTTCTTTCTTTCATTCTTCTTTTTTTTTTTTTTTTTTAACTTCCAGGAAGAATTTTCTATTGTGTGCTGTGAAATCTTTTTCATTAAAATTTTATCCCATTTACCTCCTGCTTCCTTCATAATGTGTACTAGGAACAGATTTATCCCTTCTTAAGAGCAGAGTGTTACATGTGAAGGCTGTTCTCATGATCCCTCTCAGTCTTTTCTGATATAAGTTAACAAGGTCAATCTTTCTTCCTAGATTGTTTTCTGGAGCTTAATTAATCATTAATCTCCTCAAGACTTTCTGGCAGTCTTACTGTTTTCCTTAAGAAAGGAAAATTCCAGCTGAAATTTGATGACTATTATGTAGGACGGAGTGATTATCCTGCCCATCTTAAAGATTATATTTGTATTTTTTCACAGCAGTACGTATCTCTCTTTTGCAGTAGCAAGGTGTTGTAGACTCATGGTCAGCTTGAAGAACCACAGTAACCACCAGTTTTTTTTCATTCAGATTTGCTGCTTAGTCATCTGCACTCCAGTACCTTTGTGGCTGACTGCCCTTGGCTTACTACAGTAAATCACGCATGCTATCTTTGTGTAATAGAGTTGTGTCATTCTAGTGGACCATTTCTCTGATTTATTATGATCACCTTGAATTCTATATCTATCTCTCAGTGTGTTCCCTTTTCTGCAAATATGATGAGCCACACCAACGACAATAATGAAAATACTATTTTGCATGGGTTTCTGGGTATGACTTATGGAACTTTGTATGTGTAGCTGCATCTTGATAGTAAGTTGCACATACCTCCTTTAATTCCTTTAGTTTAATAGTGAGAATGCCAGGTCTCACAATCTCAAAAAAACTAAACAGTACCAATATGATGGGAGCTGTAGTCTCCCAAATACGACTAAGAGCTGCAGTGAAGGAAATGAAAAGCCTCTCTAATAACTTACACCCTTGTAAGCATGGTAAATAATTTTAAATTGTACAGGACTTCAGGCAGTGAAATACCAAAGTGTAAAGAGATATCAGAAAGAAGTGTGAAACTAAAATAGCCTGAGAATTGTAATTCATTCTGACTTCATAGATTTCTGAATGTGTGGTTATTCACCTCTAACCTGGACACACACTGTAGCTACTTGCATCACTTACCTTTTGCTTCAAGGCATAAAAGGTTATTAATGATTGAGGATTGATAGAATCAAGAAGAATGAGTGGTGCAGGCAAATAAGTTTTTACCAGTAGCAATTCTTCCTATTTGTATATTATTGCAATGTTCAAACACAGAAAAATACCATGGAAAAAAAAACAACAAGCAAACAAAGAGGTGAAGTTACAAGCAATGTTAAGGAACATATCCATAACGTCATACATGAGGATATAGCGTATCAATGGAAAACTGTCCTGGGTTTGTAAATGAATAGATCTTCAGCCTTTTCCAAAGGTTTCTTTTGGAGGACAGTCTTTCTCAATGTTTTTATAAATTATATGGATGCAGGATTCAAATATATACTAAGTTTATAGATGATGCAAAGTTGGGAGGAGTTGACTCCCTCGAGGGTAGAGAGGTCTTGCAGGGGGAGCTTGACAAATGGAAGGTCTGCACGTTCACCAACCACAGCAAGTTTAATAAGAGCAAGTTCTGTCTTCTGTACCTGGGATGGGGCAACCCTGGATGGGGGATAAGGGGTTAAAGAGCAGCCCCACAGAAAGGGATCTAGGGATTCTGGTTGATGGCAAGTTGAACATGAGGCAGCAATGTGCCCTGGCAGCCCAAAGGGCCAACCATACCCAGGGGGAACCAGCCCAGCACTGCCACTGGGCAAAGGGAGGGATTATCCTGCTCTGCTCTGTGCTGTGTGGCCTCGCCTCCAGTGCTGGGTGTGGGTTGGGTGCCATAACGTAAGAAGGATATAAAGCTATTAGAGCATTTAAAGGAGAGATGTGAAGATGGTGAAGGGTTGGGGATTAGGAAGAGGTTCTTCACCAGATGGCAGTGGAGCATGGCCCCAGGCTGCCGGAGTTCAAAGGGTGCTAAGACAATTCTCTCAGGCATAGGGTTTGAATTTTGGTCCTGTGTGGAGCCAGGAGCTGGACTCAATGATTGTTTCAGGTCTCTTCTAGTTCAGGACACTCTATGATTCTGTGATGCAGTCCACTAATGCACCACTAGATCACACCTGTTTTATGAAGAGAAGAGTGTGATGCTATGACTTATCCTTGACTGAAAGGAGTGTCACAGGGCTGCAATCATCCCCAAGGTTTCCAGGAAAAGTCACATGCTTTCTTCACAAAATCCTGGTGGTGCACTTAGTCTATTTTCTCACTCTGTGATTTCCAGGTATCACTTTGTGGTCTACTGTTAGCACTTCAAAAGGCCAGCTGTTCCTTCAGATTACCAGTTAGCTGGTTATCTCTAAATAGGGTAAGGCTAATGCCCTGGGGACATTCTGGGTTGGAATATGAGTAAATGTATTCGACAGGTCTTCTGAAGCTTGCTTTTGGGTGTTAACATAAATTTTCATATAAGATGAAAGTCAGAAACATATCCGCAATTGTCTTAAAAGTATCTTAAGACACAGAGCATTTGTTCTAGTTTATATGTGTAGGCTATCACTCGTTAACAGGATAACATAAATCAAATCCTTTCTTTAAAAATGAATGAATATGTGACCTCCTTCATTGTGCAAAGCTTGTGATCTTTAGAAACAACACATGCCATTTATATTTATTTGTTCCTTGATAAGAATTTGTTTTCCATTCCTTTGTGCAATCCTCTCCTGAAGCACAATGGGATTGACACACAATGATAATTTTTTTTGAAGCTTCATGTTTTCCAGGCTTGCGTTTCATGTTGTAGTTTGAGCGGAGACACAGTAGATGGCAGTGCATAACATAAATTACTTCTGTGGTGCATGCTTCTTTTCCTTGCAGTAGCTGCCCAGAGCCAGTGAGATTACCCTGGCAGGCATTGCTAGTTCCCTGGCTCGATCCAGAAAAAAGAAGGCGGCTTCTGCGAAGCAACCAAGCTGCTCCAAAGCGTCGCTTTTGCTCGGTGGATCAAGACTGCTGAATCAGCAAAGGCAACTGCTACTCATTTAGCCAGCCGAATCACCAGTAAGAGTTTCTAAAGGCCTTCCACCTTCTCATAGTGTGTGACTTTCAGCACATTCCAGTCCCAGAGTATTTTTATTTTCATCCATGATTTTGTCTTCCACTTAGAATGTTATTAAGAAATCTAAATAAGCCCTTGATTCAATTTTGTAATAGGTCTGATGCTTCAGAATTTGGACAATTAGTCCATCAAATAGACTTCTTCCCATTTACACTCATAGCTCTATTTTTATGTAGATGGTATGACAGTATTGGTGTTTTGTGATATTTGAACTTATATCTGATACTGAATTATATGAAAGTTTGCTTCCTAGCTCATGAGGTGTGTTTTGATTTGATCTGGTGCAAGGGTCAGTCTGAAATAGGAGAATATTGAGGAAAGGAAGGAAATCTTACTTTCCTGAATATATAGAAAACTGAGATGTTACTGCCGGGGTACTAAGTACTGAGAAAACAAGGAAGAAAGACTCAAAATTAGAGAGTTTTAAGTGTTGAAACACAGATCAACCATTTAGTTCTGGAGCTACTAGGGGAGTCCATTGAAGAGTCATGGAGATGATTTCAGAATTACATTTGTCAGGTGGATCACAAAATACCAGAATAGTCCAGGAGATTCTCTTCCTGTTTTCCCAGGTTAGAACCTGGGAGAGCAGCAGTCAGGTCATGTCATATTTGCATCTCCTGGGATTCATAGAACTGAAGAACTTCTTTTCAACTTTTTCGGACCCTCCTTCTGTTCAACAAAGAGAGATGGAAAGTTCCTTTATTTTATCTGCTATGGAACTGTAAAATTAGAAAGGCGCATCACATAATATAGCAAATAGTCTAATTACCAAAAGCAGAAATTTCTGAAATATGCAAAAAGTTCTAGATAACAAAAGTGCTATTTAGAACAACAATCTGAAGAAAATGTTAACTGGTTTCAATAAACTAAGGTGCTGTCAATCTTTTAATGAAAATGAAAGCAAAAAATCTGCAAGTTGATATCTTGTTTTAAAACAGAACGTGATTGAAATGTATAAACTTGTGTGTGGAACCAAGTAAGAATAGCAATTATTCCTCTCAGTGGTCTTACTCAGCATGTACTATTCACTCTCCAGACTGTATCTTTATAGATCAGAAAGCATAGAAAGGAATTGTATCAATTCTTTCCATTAAAAGACAAGATTTTTTTTTAGGATCTTGTTGATAAAAGACAAGAAGATTCACTTAGCGTGTACACTCTCTTTCAAGAATGAGTAATGAAGAGGAAAGGCCTTGAAGAGACGGGTCTCTTTAGGGAATTCTTGTTGAGAAGGAAGTTGGGAATCCTTCCCAGGAGAATGCATGTAGCAAAACTTCTCCTGTGCTCGAAATGGTATAGAGACAATGTTCCTGGAGGACATCTTATCCATAGGATGAACATCTTAGACAGTGGTTATGACCTTCACCTCAGAAAGGCCAAAACGCTAATAAGCAAAAGGACTAGATCTTTCCTTTTTTTTCTTTTTCTTCTTCTTTTTCTTTTTTTCTTTTTCTTTTTCTTTTTCTTTTTCTTTTTCTTTTTCTTTTTCTTTTTCTTTTTCTTTTTCTTTTTCTTTTTCTTTTTCTTTTTCTTCGTTCTTCTTTCTTTTTCTTTTTCTTCTTTCTTTTTCTTTTTCTTTTTTCTTTTTCTTTTTTTTTTTTCTCCCAGGTGCTGCTCTTCCAGGGGACATCTGAATGTGAAATGTCAAAAGCACTGTGGAGGCATTTGCACAACTGCAAACTTGAGAAGAATCTCATCAGTCAGAATAGCTGATTTGGGAAGCGGGAATACTGCCGTTAATGCCTGTTTCAAATTCTCTTTATAGAGTTAGCTTAGAATTTTACAACGTGTAACATTAGCACTTCAGAGATGCTCATCATTTTTTAGAAACAAAGATCAAATTTGACTGTAATATTTCTACTGTTTATCTCAGAAGAAGAACAGCTATTAGACAACAGCCAGCTTTCAGCAGTTTCAATATCACAGTCACCACCCTTGTGAATTTTCTACAGCAGACAATTACTCGTCCTCATACTTAAGAAAAAGGAAAACATTATCAGCAAGAAATCTTTACAAAGTCACGAGAGTATCCCACAGAGGTCTTAGCTTTCAGCAAGGTCTGACTTTGTCTGACACGGTTTAATATCTCTGACATCATTTCTTCAAGCATTGAAATGGGACAAGTTGTGATTCGTATAACAGTAAGACAGGCTGCTTTTTTAAACTCATTTGGAAATAGGATGACCAGAAGAAAAGACCTGCGTTGATAGTGCCAAAAACCAGCCCATCTTGCAGTGAGAGAAACTAGACTTCTTCAAGACTGAAACCTTTACTGTACAACTGAGATATGTTAGGAAATCCATTTATTTTCTCCCACTTAGATGAACTGCTACTTTTTCTTTCCTACCCAGCCTTTCTTCTCTTTTGTTTCAGTCTGCATTTTGTTTGTTGTTTTGTGACCGTTCAGGCCACATAAATCCTTTCAGAGCCTCGCCTTTCCACTGCAGCTCCCACAGAAAGCTGTGATTTTTCTTCCAGGCTGAGCCAAGGAACATGTGCAGTTGCCCTTGTTTTCCTGGAACATGCTGCTGTTGGTTGCTATTCGTCTACTAATGGTTTGGTCTGGCGCTCTGGGTGGTGGTTAATTATTATGACATGTAGTGGTACCAGCAAAAAACTAAATAAAAAAGGAATAAGTGAAGCTCTCATCTCTATTGATGTATTAAAAAGGTGGAATTACAGATCTGGAATAGTCTGTATACCTCTAGAAGAAACTCTTGCCTGGTCCTACTGCCTACTGTGAGACAGTAAAATTAAGGAAGGGGGTGATTCTGTACAAAAAGGAGCCTCGATTGGCAGGTTTGCATCACTATTCTTTACAATTTCTTCTTACACTAGTCTATTTTCATTAAATATGCTTTTTTTAAATTTTATTTTAACTTGACTAAGTAATTTAAGCTTAAAACATATGCTTTAGTTGTGTCTCTCTGGAGTTTTTCAGTCTTGACTATATCTTCCTTGAACAAGGGCATCCAAACCTGAACAGATGTTTCTCCCACAATCACCTTCGTTCATAACAGGCATGCAGAGAGTATTGCTGAAATATTCATAAGCGTTAAGAGATAACAGTGCATGAATACTAATGAATAGTAAGTTATATTGTGCTTTGAAACAATGAAGAATGGTGAGGCAAGTTCAAGCTAAAACACCACACATTTAAACATTTGCAGAGATACACACTCTTAGGTAAAGACTTCACTTGTATTGCTTCCTCTAATCTAGCAATATGTATCTTGAATCAAAGAGTTCATGAGAGATTGTTTAATAGTCTGTTAATTATGATTACTCCTAAATGGACATTCGTGGAGATTTAAGGCTAAATGGACATTTGTGGACATTAAAGGCTAACTAGAACTGTTTTATATTTATTTGTTTATTTTAAGATGATTCAAGAACTTACACTGCATGCATGTGATCACCACCAGTATGAGCTGGAAATCATGAATTTACAAAGAAAATCTATTAATTAACTGCCATTTTTCAATTTCAATATTTTTATCAAAAAGCATAGTTTTCGGTGGCATTTTCACATTTTAAGTCCATGCTCACATAACATATTGAGTGGGCAAGAACCAGAGGTAGAGAGCAGCAATATGAGCTGAGGTGAGGAATCCAGCAGAGCCCAGCTCATCAGCCACCAACACTTGCTTTTTAGTGTCTACATAGACTAGCACCTTTGGCCTGCTGGCACCACTGTTGCACTGAGTAGTACCAGTGGTGAGAGACGCTTTCTCATGCTTTCAAGCCTTTCTGGTGTCCTCTGGCTTCAGCTGAAGATGTCTGCTTTATGCAAATGCTGCATTTTCATCCCTGCATGGCGTGTGTTTCCCTGTGCTAATAAAGGAACTGCTTTGGCCTAGCGCTGAGATGAGAATATCCTCTCAAATGTTCTACAATTTATCCCATTTTACACATTTTTTTTAAATTACATTATTCCACCTCCCTGCTGCCAGTGTTTAAAGACTCGTTACCATGGAATTTCAGATGAAATAGAATGATGTTGAGAGACGTTATCTGACACCCTCTGCAACTGATGAGTTCCAGTGCTTATCAAGACAATTCCTTTCACAGTGTGATCAAATGGTGGAAACGCTGACATTTCATAAGCATATGTCACATGGAAATGACAAGTCTTTAATGTTTTTTAGGGAGGGGCTCAGGTAGTCAAAATATCATAAATGATAACATCTGTGATTTATAGCACACTGGCTAATTCAGAACAATGGCTTGTCATGTTTTTATCAGGGAAATTATGTAAGATCGTGTAAGGGAAGAAATGCAAAAAGAAAGTGAAAGGTAATTATAAAGGGAAAGGTTAGCTGTCATACTGATAATAGTGTTTGGTATCAATCTGTTTAATTGTTAGAGGGATAGCACATAGGGCTGCCAATAAAAGTGGTGTGGTCTCTTCTGCCTATTTTAACTCCTGGAGTTTCTCTGGACTTCATTGCATAGTAAAACTTGTGTGGCATGCTCTTTTTGGAGTTTCTCCAAGCAGAAAAGGACTCAGTGAGGCTGCAATGCAGCCAGCATAAGGGAAAGGCTGATCACCAGCAATGGCCCTCTGTCACTGTGGGAATCGGTGGGCTACAGGTCAATGAGAAGGAAGAAAGCATCAATGGTGAGGCAGAAATGCACTCTGACAGAGTGGTTCCTTATCTGCCCAGCTCATGGTTCATAGATGTACTGAAGTCTACTGCTGTATTATCACATGCTCGTTTAATCAGGAAAGTCTGCACTTTTATTTGTGTTATGTATTCAGGATTATACACGTGGCAGGAGCTTCTCTCTAGCTTCAAGCCAAAGAAAGGCAGTGTGATAATAATGTAAATAGCTCTGGGGCAAGGAGAAGCTGGGCAAAGCTTAGCAGATAATTTGTGATTACCATGTGGGTCCACTGGACAACAGGATGAGGGGAGGGACACAGCTGTTGGGTGTTGCCAGAAACATGAAGTTGAGATAGTGTGCTTTTTTGTCACTTCCCAAAATGAATTTGCATAATGTGTTTCCTCTATGGGGTTGTGAAGCTCTAGGGCAACATCTATAACAGTGCAGCTGAGTTGTGAAGCATGGGATTTTTTCCACACTTTCCTTCAGTCTCACTTTCATCAGGATTCAGGGCTCTTTCTCCCAGCATCTCCTTTTCTTTCAGCATTGTATTCCTCTACCACTGGCTGTGCTAAAGGGGAAAGAAAAGGGCTATTTTTTAATACTGATATATTATTGCTCCATGCCTGTAAGAAAATAAAGCTTTTGTACAACTGAAGCTGGACTCAAATTCTTCCTCTTGACAGCATAGAAAAAAATTAAACAGGATACTTTTACTGCAGAACCTGAAGACCAAAACAGACTACTATTAGAAGACAAAATATTATTTTAAAAAGCAAGATTGTATTCCCTCAGGTCTGCAAGCAGTGGAGAAAGTAAAACAAAGTTCTTACTTCTTGTTGTCGGTGATATTCTGTTTTTCTTCTCAGGCAAAGATGCCAGTTTTCTAAGCAGGTGCAAATGTTTTGCCACCAGTCTGGGGGTGTACATTATAGTTCCTTGAGAAACCATTGCCTCCTTTTGAGTTGAAACTCAGTTCCAGAAACTACAGGGTAAATATATTTAATAAGAAGATGGTAATGAGCTTCCTCAAATGGACATGATAAAGTAGAACTAATACAGGGTCCATCTAGAAATTATTTTAATACTTTCACACAGAAGATGAATGTGTGGGTCCAATAGCATTTTATGGAGAGTGAGTAAAGATAGTGATGCAAAACTTGGAACTTGATTATCTTTCTAACTCAAGCCATTCTATGATTATATGATTCCATGAGTATTGTTTGTGGAAATATTAGAAAAGAATAATTATTCTGCATTACTTATAACAATAGCATTCACTTGGAAATATTTATTTATTTCCAAGTATTCAGCTTAAGGAAGTGATCATATGATTATTATTATCTTTACATCTATACCAGAATTTGACAAAATATTTGTAAAATTTTATTTGTTACTGTAAAACACGTTTTACATAATTCCCCAGAATCTTACTAGGACAGCCTTAGAGAGTTTCATAGAAAAAGGTTTGGAGTTGTACATTTTGCAAATCAGACCTTGTAATGTATAGAAAATCATAATAAGATTTGAACTTTTTTTCTTATTATGTATTTCCAAGATTTTTATGTCTCTCTGCTTATGATAACTTCTATATTTCATTGCCTTTACCTCAATATTTCACAGCTTCACTTCTACATTTTAATAGAGGTGTCTTCTAGAAGTGAAATTTATGGAATGAATTTGATTTATTTTTTTCTGCAGTTCTGAAGTGTCTAGGTATATTTTTTACTTCTATCACCTCTCCTGATGAATTATACAATCTGCTTGAACTACATGTAGCGCTGTGGGATACCTCAGGAAGTAGAGTAAATGGAAAACAGCAGTTAAAAAAAAATTAACATCTTAAAAAAAATATTTCATCCTTAAAAATCTGGTCTGGAGTTGGATATGTTTTGGAGTTGCTTGCTTCTCACCCAGGTATCCTGACCTCTTGCTTATGGAAGCAATTTACTGAGGATAGTGTAAGTGGGAAGAGGACTGGTCTCTGCCGGGGATATTCCCATGCATACTGTCTGCACATACCCAGGGTGTCCATCAACATCGTCTGCAAGTTTAGATATAGAATCACAGAAAATATTGTTCTAGATCATTGGTGAGACTGTAGCCAGCTTGCTGGAATATATACCGGTTAGCTCCTTGTGCAGAAATGTTTATAGAACCCTCTTTATTTTTCTGTATTGGAATATTGATCTATGAAAATATGTATTTTGAAGTCCACAGGCAGGATGGGAACTGGCTAACAGCACCTGAGGTGTTAATAGAATAGGAGAGGCTCCTCAGAGGATTCTCTGCCTGAGTAGCCTCTTTTTGGCAAAGTAAGAAGCTTCAATTAAGTGAGAACTGCCAAGTGGCCACATATGGTGACCTAACAGGTCTGACATGACTAGAACTGACAGAATGTCTTTATTTTTACCAGTGGTGTAGTGCTTCATTTAAAAACGGTAAAATATCAATACATTGCTTTATCTCCTTTTAATCAGAGTTATTCGGAGAGCAACAAATAGTCTCACCAGCTGGCAAGTAAGAGATGTAGATGAAAGCTTTGTTGCTTTATGTACAATTGTGTTAGAGCTGTTTACATGCACATGGCCTGATTACCCCACTTCCCTAGGTGGGAACTAGCAGCTGAGTTTGAGTGAGGACCAACCCCATCAAATGCTGCTGACTTCTCCAGTAGTCCAAAACACGACTCTCCAAACTGTATGGGTCAGGATGCATTATAGGTACCTTGACTGTCCAGCCAGAAGCAGCTGCTTAACATCACAGTTCTAATTTTCCTCTTTGATAAGAGTCCTTTTCTTCTGATTACAGAAGGAGCTTAAATGATACCTTTGGGCTGGACACCAACTAAGAGCACTGAAGTTAGGGAAATCAACCCCACATAATGTTCCAGCTGAGTTTTGTGCTGTTTTCACAGTAGAAATGTGTAGGAGATTTCCATTCAGGCTCTGTTCTGGTTTGCAGAAGGAGAGCCTATGGCCAATTGCAGACACCCGAGGTGCAGAGTTGGAAATAACCACAGTCACCAACCAAAAAAAAAAGATTTTTTTTTTCTTTTGAGATAGCACTAAGGAACAACAAAATAACTTGTGCTAATAGGATCTGCAAAAACAGTGACTAGTACTCATGATTCTTGCATCTAAATATACCTTTTTCACAGGTAATAAGTGCATCTCATCTGAAAACAGAAATGACCATCATGTCCGTTTTAGGGAATGATATCCAGAATATTTCCTCTTTCATTGTCTGTCCTCTTCTATGGTCATAAATATTCACTCAGTTACACTGAATAACTGAATTTTATCACTTTCTTTTCTAACTGAAAAGGATAGTTTTATGGAAGTAGATGTGAACTACGTATTTATTACCTCTTAAATCCATAATCAAATTGAATATATAAAAAGAAATGAGATTATTCACTTGGTTAGTCTCACTGTGGCCTTCAAATGTACACCAGATGCTGGGGACACTAACTTAATATTTAGTTTAAAATTAATATTATTATATTTTAAGCCTGTTGAATATCTTCTTAGTGAATAAATTAAAATGAGATATTGTCATCTCCTTTAAACCAGAAGTGCAGTTATTTCTTTCAGATATGATACGGATGTTTCTGATGAGATTTAATGAAATATTACTTTTGACTTTTATTAAAACTGTAATACGTTTTTTAGTATAGGTGGCACAACACTCTGCCTTTTGAGTTCATGTCACAGTATGAGTTACACAGGGTGCCCTATATGAAAAGTGCTCTCTGTTACCAGACTATGGAGGAAGACAGCTAGCAGTTAGTAAAAGTGTGCTGCTCGAACTTGTACTAACAGACAAGGAAGTACTGGTTGCAGATATGAACATGGGGGAAGCTTTGGCTACAGTGAACGTGAGATCTTAAGAGTTCAATATCCTACAAGGAAAAAGCCAGGCAAGATGTAAGATTGCAAACCTGAACTTCAGGAGAGTGAACTTGAGCCTTTTCAGGGACCCGTAGAGTGTAGAGGGGTCTAAGAGAGATGATTTAGGGAGAAGGAAGGTGTTAGAGTATGCAAAAGTGACATGAAAGGGCTGCTAAAGGGTGACAAAAGGACTGGAGCCCCTCTTATTATGAGGAAAGGCTGATGGATCTGGACCTGTTCAGCTGTTTCAGAGAAAGCTCGCGAGGGATCTGATAAACGTGTGTGAGTATCTGAAGGGAAGGTTTCAAGAGAATGGGTCCGGACTCTTCTCAGTGGTGCCCAGTGACAGAACAATAGGGAACAGGCACAAACAGAATCACAAGGAAAAACTTATTTACTTTTAGGGTTACAGAGTATTGGAACAGTTTGCCCATAGATGTTGTGAAGTCTCAACAGCTTACCTGTATGTATATACCCATACATACCTATCATGAAGTGGTTCACCTATGTACTAAGGTTTTAGAAAAAAAATTAAAGATGTACAAACTCCCCATGTCTGTTCTGAAATCTGAGTATGGATTCCTACACCACTTTAAAATTGTAAAAAATGGAATGTTTTTCAGTACTAAAGAATATGCATTTATAATCATATTTAAAGAAACAGAGTAGATAGAACCTTTTGTACTCCTGAACAGGTTATCTTCTCTTGATAATACTGAGGCCTTAAAAGCATTGGTTAAACATTTACAAGTATTTATAATGTTGACCAAGTTTATTTGTTGATGTTGATTTGTTGTCAAAATGAATAATTATTTTGCAAAAATATTAAACAACAGTTAGGCCTGGGACTATAAAGCTCAAGATCACTGTGCATTTACTCAAATCACTTCTAAAATCTGGATACTATACTCATGGATTTCTTTTCTGTTCTGAAAGATGTCAGGAATTTAGTTGAAATACCGTATAAGTAGTCTCTCTTCCCATAGTAACATTTGTATGAGCATTAATTTATTTATTTGGGATGATTTATTTATAAAAAAAAAATAAAAAAATTATTTTATTGTGGGGTGTTTATTGATACAGTAGGAAAAATACAAACATATCACATGGAAGCCACCAATAATGTAAACACTGAATGATGTTCAGCTTCACTAGAAATTCTGTGAAAGGACACAGGTGGATAGTTAATTTAGCTGCAGGGCTTGTCCTCACCTTCTAGCAAGCTTTTAAAATAGCATCTTTTCTTTTCAAAACTTGTTACTAGCAAGTTTATCTGATTAGAGGCTAAAGTAATGTTTATGTCTGTTTCCTTTGTTGATGATAAAACCCTTCCACTCTATCAGGACCCCTCTACATATATAGTATGTGAACTGCAGGGCTTAATTATTGTGCTGATCTTATTTCTGAATGAATGAATGTTGATGAAGTGTGGCTTGACAGCAGTTCTTCTGACTGGGCTGTAAATATAACATTTGTGGAAAAAGTAAAATTTCACCAGTGTTGGGATATACATTTCCTTTATCTGCTTACGAAGTATTTTTTTCAAGCGTTGCCAATTCCAAAGCACAAGCAGCTGTTAACTACTTTGGTGCTGTTCAAGCAAAGTGCAATCACAGCAGCCTGCAGTCAAAGTGCTGCCTGTGTAGAAATTTCAGACCTCATGGCCTTTGGACTTTGTGATTATCTGAAGGCCAGCAAAAACCTTTGAGAAGGAGTCAGAAGCCGATATTTGGGCCAAATCAGGAGCTGACTGTAATCAAGGAGAAAATCCTGTTCCCATAGCTGGCAAATAGTGAAGCTCCTGGGTCCGTGGCAAATCCTGGAGCCTTCAGTATTGCCAAAAGACTTGAGGTGTTTTCCCTGGCATGAGTGGTCGTTTATATGTGCTCCCGTTGTTTTCATTTCATTGCAGTATTTGAGGATAGGTGACAGTGTATCTCTGGAAAACACAGAAGGCCAGAAAGATTGCAGACTTCTATTCAGTTTTAGCATGCACAATGAAAAAAAGAACTACAGAAATTACAGGCTTCTGTTTGGTATTGCATTTTCCCTTATTTTCTCTCTCTGACCGAAGCACATCTCAGGTCAGTTAAGGAGTACTGTGAGACCAGCTAAAAGGTGGAGTTGTTTTTCCAGACAGGATACTGTAAAGAAAGATATATTGTTTAGGGTAGCTTTGCTAATTTAGTAAGATACCATGGAATTGCTGCTGAAAATCACTGATTCCTCTCTGACCTGTTTAAGATGTCTGGGTTGTCTTTCATTGTTCAAACATGTCGAGTGCATGTTGAATTACATGCCTTTATCATGTGCAAGCAGCAAGCTGAACTTTTTATGTGTGCATTAAATATACAACATTGAAAGCATTTTTTAATAACAGAAACAGGTGTCTTTTTCTGCCTATTGGGTGGAGGCTGAAGTAAAATAGGAATCACTTTTCGGGGTCATTTCAGTGGTCAGTGAGAATGCCTGCTTTATTAGTATTTTCATTTTCTGATTGATGTTCCACTATCTGTGTGGGAGGATCAACAAAATATATACATTCTAATCCCACCCAAGAAAAAAACATAACACTATCATTCTACAGCTGCAGATGACTGGTAACCTGCAGCTGAAGGTACTGAAATGACTCCAGTGTTGCTCACATGTGATGAACAGCACATCAGAGGCAAGGACTGTCATCAGGCCAGGACATCTTGAATCGCTAACTGACTGCACGTATGTCTGCACCAGGTTAATGTTTCTCACCAGGCTTTGTGGCTCTCTTCAGATCTCATCCCAGAAGAACCTCATGGAGCTTTTTTTTTTTTTTTTTTCTTTTTCTGGCAAAACGTGAGCCATTTGGGGTGACTGGAGGTACCTGGCAAGCATAAGGACAGTGCTCTTGGCCAGTGGGAGGAGAACGGGAGGATCCAGATCTTATTTAACTCTGCTCCAAATCCTTTTGCTGGAAGGGTCTCACTTTGGAGCAGCTAGCAGCTGCTTTATGTATGCATGGATATGCCCATAAAAGTAAAGAAAGAGCTTGCTGTATGCTCACCTAAACATTTCTTCTTTCTGCTTGAAATGCAAGTACCTAGAACTAGCAGCTTGGTGCTAATCTTTATTGACCTAAATGAAAGAGATGAAATCTCTTTCAATGTGGAAAAAGAGATCCCAGTAGTCATCTGCTTTGGTTTATGGGGCATTATTTCATTTGTCTTCTTGGGGAGTGCTACTGTCTCAGAAGTAGAATTATCTCTTTATAGTAACTGACTTTTCAGGTACAAGTATCTTGAGTTTTTAGAAAACACATGGAAATGTTTTCATTTTGGCCTAGAATCACTACTTTTATTCATCCTATATTTTCTTTAATGAGATTAAATGCTTGCCTAGTTGTGCTGTCATAACTGCTAAGTTACTGTCATAACGTACTGTCATGCTGTCATAGCTATTGCAGTTGTGCCATCTGTACTTAACAACTGCCAGCAGCGTGCATTGATGATTCTTCTGTAGCAAATTGCTATTATTTTGACCAGATGTTTAATTTCTTCAAATACATTGATCAACTACAATATCTTACTTATGAAAAGATTCAAGGACACTGTCATTTCAATAAAACTGATGACAGCATCTAAGTATATCTTACAAAATACTTCTTTTGTTTACGTTAATGATATGCTGCTGTAGCCAGTACTATCCTACATGTACAGAACTGAGCAGGCTCTTCATCTTCTTCCTTAAGAGCAACACAGTATCTTTCTTTCCCTCTCCCTGGCTTTTCTCAAAACATCCCAGTGGACTCCCTAGGCCACTGGGATGCTTTCTGCAGTCTTAGAAACTGTGTGTCAAATCTGGACCAATCATTGGTTTGATTCTTTTCAGCATTCAAACTTCAGAAATTTGTACAGAGGCCAGTTTGCAGAGGTACTTATGTACCTAGAAATGTGAAAAGGTCTTTGCAGGATTTACTAAATCCTAAACGGATTATATACTTAACTCCTATTGACCTCCTTTCAAATGGTTTTGATTCTTTTGTCTGCAAAACAAGCTGAAATATCTAAAACAATCTGCTTCTGAAGACTTTGAGCTCTTGCTGATTTTGGCCAAGACACAAATAACATATGGCAAACTCTCCCATGGAATGTATGCATCAGCATCAGCATTGCAGAAGCCAGAAGATGCAGAAAGAAGAGAAGGGACTCTTCTGCCAGCTCTGCCTCCTCTCCCCTCTCTGACTTGCACCATTACAAAGTTGATATATCGGCTGAGAACTGCTGGGTTTCTTTCCTGGGCTCTGCTTCTTGTCTGTGATGGCTGGGAAAGGCAGACCTGATCTTTACTGTTATTTCTTTTCAGTTACACTGCAAGCTGCATCAGTGAGCAATTAGATCCAAACAATCACTGTGAGCAAAGGAATGTAGTTTATAATATGTGTCACTTCTTTTCTCTTGTTTGCAGTATTTCTTTATTTTAAATTAGAGGTGGCTGAAGCAAGGCAAGGTTGAAGTTATATTCAGCTTGTGATATTCCCTCCCATCCTCCGTTGCTCACAGACAGCAGTGCCTACATTAAAAAACTCCGGGAAATGAAGATGTGACAATTGGGCAGATATAGAAGATGTGATTCACAAGAATGGCAGGGAATGGTGGCAACGGCAGGTTGTTTCTATTGATGAGACCTTCTCAGATGAAGGTGCTGTGAGAGGAGGAAAACAAATCTCCAGGGACAGCTGGAGCCTTTATCCATACCTTGCTGCAGCCTTTATCTGCTTACCTCCTGCAGCGCGAAGGTTGTTCTGTGCAAGGCAGAAACAAAGCACACAGGAAAAAGCCATGAAGGCAGGCATTTAAAAATGGCCTAACTGTGCTCGGTTCTTTCAGGCTAAGGGCAGCACACGCTGGTGAGAAATGTGAATCATACTGAGAAAGTGCCAGAAACCTGAGGTTTGTTCCTATCTAATTGGCTTGTTAAGCTGTTACATCTGAAACGACTGAATACTTGGATATCTCTTGCCTGTATATTTATTTATTTTTTCACATTCACAGCTGTGAAGACATATGTGCATGGCTAAGATCTGTTAAAAAACTGACTTTGCTGTGTTTCACCTCCTGTGTGAATGCCTTATTGTGCTTTATTCTGTGCTTGTGCAGCACTCGGCACAATAGGGTCTCGACTTGTGCCTGGGGTTTCTTCTAACAAGCATCAGCTCTAGCACCACATGGGGAACATCCGTAACAGTATGAATTGTGTCCAGCTAGTTTTTCTCTTTGGGAAGTAATGTTGTTCTCTGTGGACTGTCAGCTAGCTAATATTTTTCAGAATTCAACAGCACCAACAGTAATCTGTGCATAATAAGTCTAAGCAATTGACTACGAAGAGATAATTTATTAGAATGCAGTAGCCACACAACATATTGACTTAGTGCAATTACACCATTCTTTCTTGGCCTGTCATCTGAAATTGTGTTAAATTTTGGAATCACAGGACACTTCCCACCTGCAAAAAGTCAAATCAGCCTTTAAATAAAGCTTTGTCAGGGATTTAACCATCCCACAACTCCAAATCAAGTTCAGACTTCATGTGTATTTGCAAAGGATCCTTCTTACTGAATTACAGTGCAGAATGCTATTGTTTTTGTGTTTTAGCTCTGTTGAGGTTCATTAATGTTTGGTCATTATAGATTATAGTATGGACACTGTGTTCTCAACTGACCCAGCGCAGACTTTCTTTCTCTGAACTTGACAGGAATATGTCTGTTTCCACTACTGGCACTTTTGCTGACTGATCACTGTCTTATGAACCATTTATGGTATCTTGAATCAAAACAGCTTGGTTTTCTATGTGCTTCCAGAATCCTGATTTTCTCATGCATTTGGGGCATTAACAACTGCCATTTCCAGTAGTGTGAAAGAAGAGGAGATAGGAGAACGGGTGCAGAATGCCTAATTCTGTAATGAAAATGTAACATTCAGAGTGTTCTGCTCGGAGTTGGGTCTCTATGAAACATCAAAGAGCCAAAAAATGACAGAAAAAAATAGAGCTGGAAAATAATTTACAAGAGTTTTTTATTTCAGAAACACATCTTATAGCCTTTTCAAATGATTTATCATCTGCTCACTGAGGCTGTCCCTGATGCTGTTATTCAGCATCTGTTTTTTATGAGCCTTATTCCTGGTTTCTAGGTCACCAAGCCCAGAGGCAGCTCACAATTGTTTGTTGCTTCACATGTGGGGGAAATTTGCTCTTCATCTATTAATGTGCAGTTAATGCAATCAAATGACAAGACAAATCTATAGCCTTCCTTTTTTATAAGCATATTTAATGTATGTAGGCGGTTAGGCCTGAATACAGAACAGTAAACAAGTACAAGCCAAGTCAGAGAGGAATCAATAAGTGATGCTGTTTTATAAGCCAAGTATTTGATTTTTCCTTGTGGTGCCTTGCTGGAGAGACAGATTTATTTATTTATTTATTTATTCCTTTTTTTTTTCTCTTTTTTTCTTTTTTTTTCTCCACTAGGTAATGAATTAACAACAATTGCAAAACAGCACATTTCTGACACCTATGTTAAGATTCAGCAAAGTGTTGTACAATCAATACTGTATTGTTTCTCCTCCCAAACAAAGGTTCTGGAGCCCAAAGATTTTCATGCTAATGAACGACAATGTGACATGCAACACAATCTTTTGGAGACAATGGGAACTATATAAAGATTCAATAATCAAAAAGGAAATTAAAAAAAAGGCTTGTAAATTTTTACTTCTGTTCATTACCACACATTAATTTTTTCTGTCTGCTTTTGCAACACATGCAAGAGAATTTTGTGTTCACAGAACTAACGTCTGCTCATACAAACCCTTATTTTACAGGTTCAGAGAAATAAAATAAGGCATTGTCATGGTCAAAAGTAAACCCAATTAAAATGTATTCAATTTGAGTAATTTATATTCATAGATAGGATGGAAGTTGTAGCACAAAGCAATTCTGTCAATGTTTGCTTGAACATAAATGAGAGCTTGTAGGGACTTCTTAGTATTCACTTCTTTCGAGCATTTTGTGACTGAATTTAATGAACATGAATAATCATAGAAAGGCAGTTTTATGCTTCTGTGATCATAGGGATAATGTGACTAACGTGACTTAGAGAAAATGAGTTTACTTATTAAATCCAGTGTTTCCCAAAACCTAAGAATAAATGTGTTTTCAATAGAACTAGAGAACACAGATAATTACAGCCAGACAACGAAGCAGAGTTTCATAGCATCAGGTATGAGGTACAAAATAAACCATCTGAAATAACGAATGCACTAGAGAAACTGGAGATCTTTGTGGAAAAGCTATGTGAAAAGAGAGATAAAATGTCAGGTATGATTCACTGTGGACCTCCCTAAGTTGCAGTGCTGAGTTTCTAAATTGCTTACCATTACAGAATTTAAAGTGAATAATGATACCCCATGAAGAAATCTTTCTTAATGCATATTTATTTAAGTTTACTTTTACACATTTACTTGTATTCTTTGAGCATTTGCTAAAAAATCTGTACGCTCCTAGAGATCCATTTCTAGAGACAACTAATGATTTGGTGTGCTTTGGGACAGTACAAAAGGAAATTTTTTTAGATGATTAAAGCAGCTCTCATATTTTCAGGTGTGAGAATGAGGGTTGTGCAGCTTTTTCTTTGAGACACTGGACATGTATATGCTGAGGACTGTGGCAGAGACCTCTGCAGAAGTACTGTCCTGGAAATCATGGCAATGGCAGCCAGGACTACATCTGACTCTTGGGGTATCAGAGTTGTCTCACCAACGAAAGACATTACAAAGCCAATTCTTAAATCTTATACCACTGAATAGGCTGAGTTGGTTTTACTGCAAACAAAATGGTACTCTCTGTATTTACAGAACTGTAATCAAAATAACCTAGATAGTCTTTCTCCAAATCCCTTCAATTAACTAAGCTGTTCTGATTGTTGTCACCCTGCTGCTTGTTAGTGTTTCTAACCTTAGTGCGTGATGGAATATGAAACCTCAAAGACATCTGACTTTTCCCAAGAAAGAGGCTGTCTGCCTGCCATGGAGAACTGCTACACATTATTTATTCCCAGTGGAAAGCTGAGCTGTCTTGACATGGATGTTACACAAGGGGTGGCTACAGATCTGTATTATTTGGGGCATTAGTACTTCCTCAGCCCTGCTGAATCAGCTCTAAAGAACCAGGTATTGTCATGGCTGTTGGGCACTGTCATCACCTGACACAGATCTGGTTCTGAGAATCTCCAAAATGCGATGGGGGGAACCAGTGGTCTTGTCAGCCCCAGGGCTGAAGGGCTTCTTTTCCCTCACCTTTTCCATTATTTTATCCCTTGTAATGTGAGACAGGTACTGAGCCAGTAAAAGTGGCTCCCCAGGTCTTGGTCGTTAATGGTAGGTGTTCCATTGCTCTCGGCAGCTTTCTGCCATGCCTGAACTTGGCCCAGGCTCTGGGGGAGAAATTCTCTTCACAGGACTGAATCAGCTCTCTTTCTGCTTCAGTTTTAGCAAATTCATATCTTTGTAGGGAAATCTACACTCATGATTCAACTGCAGTGATTATCCCTTAATCATCATTTCTTTCAGCATGCCAGCAATTTACTATACATGATTTTCAAGGTACTTGGATCTGTAACTTACTTATGGGAATTAAGAAAAAAGAAACAAAAAGCCTCCATCAGTCAAATTCAATTCCTGCTATGCAGAAATATTTGACCTTCGTAAAAGTTTGTATAATATGTTAAAACACTCCTTACAAGGAATCCACCATCAAAATTATTTCCCCAGACGTCTAATTCTGTCTAGATTGGAAGGACACACAATGGCAGCACATGTAAGGAAAACTTTTCCAGGTTCATGTTTTCACTAAGTGTTTCCCTGCATTCCCTCAAACATTCACTGTTTGAGAAGACATAGGATGTATTGGCTTATATCAGTGTCAAAAGCAATGGCCAAAGCCTTTATCACTTCAGACAACTGATCCTATGGAGAGATGTTCAGTTCACTGAAGTATTTTTTTTAAAGGCAGCTAGACTATAGAGATAAACTGTATAATTTATATATATAATATATATAATATAAATATAATTTATTCATGAAAGCATTTCAGATCTTAGCATGTGCATTTGTGAGCTTGATTTCCTATCAAGCATAGCAACAGTTACGTTTTAACCAGAGATATAGTCTGTCTGTGAAATATATATTTTATCATTTATGGCTGCAGTTTGTATGCAATTTTAGAGTGCCTTTTTTCTTTTTCTTTTTTTCCTTTTAACTGATTTTGGAGTGTTATCACAGGCAGCAAACTAGGTAGATGCAGATTTTTCTGAAATTGTTGCTAAAACCAAACATACAATATTTGTCATGTGAAGCCTAGAAAAAAATCCTCTAACACTATTTGTAACTTTGCATTCT
The DNA here is from genome assembly GCA_035772895.1 of Perdix hodgsoniae. Taxonomy (NCBI): domain Eukaryota; kingdom Metazoa; phylum Chordata; class Aves; order Galliformes; family Phasianidae; genus Perdix; species Perdix hodgsoniae. The sequence goes on along the minus strand of JAPSGF010000004.1, from coordinate 19,793,211 downwards.
ATTTAGTTGAAAGCACAATGATTATCTGAAATATATCACAGAGAATGTAATTAAAGGAAGGTACACAGACAGAAAGAAAGCAGCAAAAAGAGCTTAGTATTTTTGATCTAAACTCAAACTTAGTTATCTACGCATCAATATTTTGTGTAGCTGCAGATTGTAAATAGTATGTAGTTGCCTATTTTATTAGTAATGGTCACAACATGATATCTTATAAATAATTAGACCAGCCATTTTGCAGCATCTCTGCTAACAGTGAATGCATAAACAAAACAGAGATGTTTTCATTTTGTCTAAGCTGATACTTAGTGGGCACAGGTTGACTAACCACTGCTCATCCCTGACCACACTGCATCTGTATCCAGCTGTGAACATAAAAAATGTTCCTGCCATTCAGTGAGCAGAAATCTCAAATGCTAACTCAGCTAATTAAAAATCTTGCTTAAATAAAACCATAGTGTAGACTCAGATGGATATGGTTTCTCCTGGATCTGAGTTTTTCAGTGGAGAGCTGAAGCCACTTAGAGGTATGTTGTCTCCTTCTCATTGTCTATTTTTGCCTGCTCATAGAGAATTCATTGTAACTGGAGACTTCTGTTTTAAAAGCAATATGCTTGAAGGTTTCAAGGAAATCTTATTACTTTTTCTTACTCGGTTTCTGTGTATTATTAACTCAAGGGTACAGTACAGAATGAAGTGTCTCAGCTGCAAACAGAATTGGAACGATACAGAGTCTTTTCAGAAATGGAATAGGAACCTCCATATTTTTGTTGACACGTTACAATTTTACAATTTTTTTTTTTTTGCTTTCACAATAAAAACTAATATGATGGTGAGACGTTGGAAGAAAAATGAAGAGTGAATGTGTACGTTCTGCATCTTTTATTCCTTTCTGTTTTCAGTAGTGGGACAATGGACTGCAAGGCAAACTGACATTTGTAGCCAATCTTCCTCAAACCATTTTCTCAGTGAGTTTCAGCTTGAACAATGGGGTTGATGAAATCTGTGGTCAACAAGGACCCTCCTCTTTGCCACTGTGCATTTCCTGAGCCTCATTAGTGTAATTTCCGTGAAGCTTGAGAGAGTGGCTCTGTGGGCTTCTCCACTCGATTTGTAAGAAAGAAATTTATAGTGCAAAAATATGTCAACTTAATCTATCTTCAAACAACATTGGTGGTAGTAAACATTGTTCGATCACATGAAAGAAGCGCAACATCTACCCTAAAGAGGTGATTTGGGACAGAGGAGCAAAATATACAAGTGAATTGAAAGATCTGTGCGGTGATTTGTGACTGTGAAGAAATGAACAGCCCTTGGAGGTAGGAATATGGGGACTATTGCCCCATTGCCTGCCCTTAGCAGATCTGAGCAGAGAGGTTCGGGATGGCTGACTCTTGGCAACTCCAAATGTCTTTTCCTTTATTAAAAAGGTGTGGATTATTATCAAGTCTGAGATACCACAGAATGAATGAGTTCATTTCTTGTAATATCTGAGATAGTTTTAGAAAATTTACTTCCTCTTGCCAATGATGCACTCCTTTCAGAAACCTTTTTTCACTACTAAAATGAAACAAACGAAAAAACAAGCTAGCAAAAAACCTGGGGCAGAAGGAGAAGAAAACAGGTATTTTCACTTTATCTCACACTGTAATCTATGTAAGCTATTTTCTTCCTTCAGCATGCACCCCCCCTCTGTATATGAACTCAGGGAAAAAACGAGATATATTATTCAACTCACCTGCAGTAATTTTTAACTGGGCACTTTTCACTTCAAATTTTTTCTTTAACTATTTAAAAAACCTGCTAAAATGTGAAATCAGTGTCTGTTTTGACTTGAAGGAATAAAATGATTCAATAGGAAAAGAAGTATTTTACCTACAAGAATATTATTGCATGCAGAGTTGTGTCAGAAAGCACCTACCTATAAGAAATGTATGGAGACAAATTAGAGATTGAAGTGAGTGCTATAATGAAAAGGAAGAGGCAGCTGACTGATGGAAGAATGAGTAGGCAGAAGTGCTTTCTTTGTTAGGTATTGGAAGTAACTAGCAGTGGTAAACTTGATATTATTAAGCGTTTTCAGGAGGATTTGAACATTGTGTAGAACCTGAAGAAAATATCTGAGTACTAAGGCAAGGGAAATTACAGCTGAGGTTTGGATGTCAGATAGAACTGAGGGAGTTTCCATGTCCCAAACGAGGGTGATTGTGAAAAATGCTTGCCATTTCAGATGGCACTTATACTGAGATAGCTTGGTAGAAGAAAAAAGGCATTGGTTGACCTGAAATCCAGCATGCTGTGCAAAACCCTTGGCTTCAAATCTTGTTCGTGACTGATCTTTCAGACCTTTTTATTCAGACCTTTCTGCTGAGTCACAGGTCCTGTCTTGTTAGCTCACTTGTCTGAGTGAATAAACACAAGGTGGAAGCTCATGTCAGGGCAGAAGTGAATCTAGGTGAGGTTTGCTTTTGTTACACATTACAGGGTGGTATCATATTGTCAGAGGAGATGACGTGATATGAAGCTGAGATAACAGATTCTCTTTTCTGTGAAAGGACCTAAAGAACAGCACAGCAATGCCAAACTGAGTTAGAAGCAGTTATTTTGCTACATGCATGGCTTTTTTACACTGGATCATTACTACACTGAAGCAGATGGCTTCCAAATGCCTCTTTTCTGATGATGTCTGATTACAAATATGTTATCCCTTAGGAGATGCTTTCAGTTTCCATGTGCCACTCCAAATTTTGCAGTCTGCCTTGTCCTGAGGCAGGCCCCTGCTTGTTCATTGTCCTCACTGAAGATTCCTGATCTTCCCATCTCATAGTTTAAGTCTGACTATTCCATTATACTCTGGCCCTGGAAAATAAGTATCAGGTTATTATACTGGTCCTTTTACAACAAGATGGGCATAAGTGTGGGTAGTTGGTAATGGAAGATAAGTGTTTTCCCTCCTGGATTTTGAAAACTGACGGTATCTCCTATGGAAATGTATGTGGAGCCAAGATTCATTGTTGCTTGCATAATATATGGCAGATATTTAGATATCTTATGGTTAATCTGTGCTGACTGTCTACAAGCCAGTCCCTCTGGACCTACCCGTTTGTGACCTCATTAAAGTATCATTTAGCTTTCATTAGGGCAGAAAGCAAATACAGAAGTGGCTGTCAATCCAAGTCTGTTTTACAATTCCAGGGCCAAATCCTTTTCACCTCATCGGAGCAAGTCATCCCACTGAAACCAGTGAAGTAATTCTCTAAGATTTGCTCCTGATCAAAGTATAGTGACCCGCTACTGCTACTAATTAAGCTTCTCTCTACTGAACCACAGTAAAGTTTGCCAGACGTGAATCTGTCATCATGCTGAGTGGTAAATTCACCCTAGTCCTTGGAGAAACATTTAAGTCTCAGATGGGCAGGCCTTGAAATGATGGCTGAACCTACTGATGCAGTTTGCATTAAAAGGAATAGGGCATAATTTCTGAAATCAGATTTGATGATCCCTCATTCTTCCAGCTGCCCCCACTGAAATACAAAGCCTGTTAGCTGAGCCTTGCTAGCTGCCAGAGCTGAGGTGCTGGTGGAGATCACAGTGAATTGGAAGTTATTTTACAGCAATGTTCAATATTATAGAGGAAAAAAAAATCTGTTTAGCAGGCTCCTAGATTGTTGACAGTTACAAGTATTGCAAAAGAGGCAAATAAAGGAACAGCAGGTAAAACAAATGCAAGAGGCACAAGTATTAGTTGAACTAAAACTGTTCCTTCCTTTTGCCTTCTTGATCTGATGATGAAAATAATTGATTTTATAGGACAGTTTTAATTGGAAAATTCTAGTGATGACCCATCATTGTAAAACACATAATTGTAAAACACTCGGGTCATTTACAGTAACATGTCTGGCAGCAGACTGCAAAGAATCTGCTTTGTGGGGCATTTGGATGAAATGAAATGTATATTGTACTGTGTTGATTTCTTCTGTTCTGAATGATTATCACAAATGATCTCTTGTGTGGTAATCAAGTCCTGATCAGAGCTAACACCCTTCTCACCATGCTGTACAGGAACAATCTGAAACAATTTCTCATTCGGAATTGCATTTAATCAAGCCAAGGAGAATTTAACCTGCAAATGCATCTGTCCTATTATCTTTAGGGTTCAGAGAGTACTCTAAAGACACTTCTGGCACACATCTCTAAGCAAAAAGCTGAAACACAAATGTAGTGAATGACTTCAATATAAAACAGATGAGAAGAGACCCAGTGATAAAAGCATATATTGATGCATGAGAAATGAGAGAAATATCATCAGTGGAATTCTAAGTCTGTTGAAGTTAATGAAAACAACGACACTGACTTAATTAGGGCAGGATTTCATCAGTCTCCACTTTTCTTACCAGATAGTCTTGTTATTACTGACTGGTAGTTTCTGAAAAGCATAAGTATAAAATCATTGTTGATGGGGCCACAGCATCGCTTGTTGTACTTTATCTATTGAGGACTACACTGAAAAAAAGGTAAGATAATTGTTAATGTGAGTGGACAAAGGAACTGTGGAAATTAGAAAACTTCTCAAAGTGTTTATTTATTTGGCTAGTATTTAGTCATTGATTTGGAAGAAAAAAATGCTTGAAAACATTTATTTTGAAATCCTTCAAAGGAAACACTTCCAATTTGAAACAATCTTATTTTGAAGATTTGCTCCCATTTATTGTTTTTAAATGTGAGATAACATGAAAATGAAATTGTTCCTTGGAATGATTTTTCCTTCCATTTTATTAGGTGGCCTATTGCAGTGAGACAAATCTTTTTTTCTTTTTTTTTAAACAGCTCTGAATATCACTAATGGATTGGGGGAAGGATGAAACAATTGAATATTGTTGTGAGTAAAAGCACATGAACAGGTGTAAAAAACTGGAGAGTGGGAGGCACTGTTCTAATTTTAAAACCTAGTGACAGCAGCTTGATTCACAATACTGTGAATTTATTGCTCTATCATGAGCATAACAAGTGGACCTGAGAAGTGCAGAGTATTTGCCTGCAATGCAACAGTGCATTTTAAATATGTCTTTTCATGTGTATATGTCCACATACAATTTTTGAAGTGATATACTCAGTTTATTGCTAATGAAATCACATGCTCATAGGCTATAGGCACAGAAGTCATTTAGATCAACTACAGAACATAGCCCAAATCATGAATGGGGCATAAGGTGTTACAAGAACTGCTCACACCGCTATGTTACTTCTGGGGAGAGAACATCTGGGTGTTTAGAGCACGTAAGTGAGAATACAGAGCATGGCTCTGCCCCAGCTTTTTCTCTCACTTTCCAAACCAGGTGGCTAGGATGGATTTTTCTGTCCTCTAAGCATTTTTTTAAGAATGAAACATTTAAAGGTCTTGGATTGCCTCTCAACAACTCATTCAGTCTGTGACAACAGGATCCTTGCTAGGGTGAGATGTTATGACTGTAGCAAGAAGGGTACTTTTAGAACACTTGCTTCTCTCATATGCCCTTTCCTACAATCCTTTCTGTCTGCTGTTACCTGCAAGGTTCCATGTGGTCATAAGATGCAGTTCATTGTTCATGTTGGTTGGCCCTGTCCTCTGGTAGTGACACTGGTGTACATTGCTCCACTTTTGGGACAGCGATAGAAATTTAGATATGTGAAGAACCTTTTCCTGCACTGCTTTAATCAGCAGTATTTCTTAAGGAAGCCTCATAGCTTAGACTGGGAGCTGTTCACCACCCAATCGTACTTGTGTGTTGATGTAGTGCAGCTTTGTAAATTAAATTTGTTCAGAAGAGGTGAATCTACCTTTGAGTTGTACACAATGAGCTTTAATGCTGACAGCTGCTAATAAAAGCTCCTGGAATATTTTTTCATTAATGATGCAAATGGGAAATGAACTTTCCTTCTCCTTAGCCTTCCCTCCACTGTTCTATAAAACCGGAATTACTGGTGGGGGGAAAAAGTTGAAAGTCATTACTAGTTTGCAAAAAATGCAATTTGGAAAGTTTGTGAAAAATTGTATAGTTATTTTTGCTTCATCCCTTCTGACCCTCGGAAGGACCAATTTCTCAGCAGTATTTCCATGCGACTTCTAGAAATCTGTCAGCAGTTCTTTGCCATTGTTGCTTTCAGATCTCAGAAGACCATGTCTGCCTGGGCAGTTTGGCCGTGTTCCATGGAGCCGGATGCTTGAAGTCTGTTTTGAGATGGACAAGAAATCTGTGCAAGGTTGTGCTTCTGCCATCCGTGTTGTAGCCCTCTGCCCAGACTGCTTATAAGCACACAACACTGGTTTCCAGGACTGTCAATTGAGCAGCATTCACCAGAACTAAATTGACTTGAAAGAATAAAGAGAGAAACACCCTTAATTTTTCTAGAGATTATTTGCACTGTAAAAATGGATCATTTCAAATTCAGACATTAATCCAAACCTGTAACCTTTAGCAAGAGCGCTATTTACTTGCTCTTTATCTCCTAAATGAATCCACATCTCTCTCTCTCTCTTTCTCTCTTTTTTTTTTTTTTCATTAGAAATCCAGATGAAGTTCAGATGTTTACTTGGAGCCAGTCATTTTGGATTTAACCATGAAAAGCAGAAATATAATCTCATAGTATACAAAGACTCTCTTTCATTTCCTTTAGTATTTGCAAAAACACAGATTTTAAAGTCTGGGTATTAGTTTCATAGGGTTCCCTCCATACCCTTTAAGGATTGTTTCATTGGTCAAACATTTATGAAGTTCAGTAAATGTCTGATGAAAACTGAAGATGTTGTAAATGAATCCTGTGTAATGGGTGAGTTTCACAATAATGAAGTGTAATTGAATAGCAGGCAAGTAATTCCTTCTTTAACTTCCTCAGTCCAGGGTGAGAGCTGTACACACATACCTCCCCAAGACCCTTCCTTACAAGGCGTGGAGCACGGTAAGCCTATCTCACAAAGCACAGTGGGTGCCATGAGAAAGTACTCTGGAAAATCTCATTATGAATCTATTTGCACAGGCATTAAAAGTTGCCCCTACATGTAGGTTTAATTCTGTATGCACAAATGCTTTGGCAGTGGTGCTAGAGAGAAAAGAAACAGCAGCTAGTCCACCAGCCACATACTGCACAGTATGCACTTTGTGAGAACCACTGTTGAGTGCAGAGAGCAATTTCAGGTGTCCCCTTAGATGCTGCAAATAACATAAACATCTATGCTGTGTGTCAGGGCC
>JAPSGF010000004.1:19773006-19785885 GCA_035772895.1 Perdix hodgsoniae | reverse complement strand
GAAGGGAAACTGGATTGATGAGATGCTATTACATATTTATAGAGGTACATGTTGAACCAGGTGGAAGAAGTTAAAAACAGAGACTTCCCAGCTGTCAGTTAATCCAGCAGGCTTGGTAACACACTGCTTCATATCAGTGATGTACATCAGAGATGAGGCCACGAGGGTATATCAGCAGGTTTGCTTACGTGCAGCTGCTTAAACCAGGGACATTTGGACTCCTCTCTGCACACCCCCCCTCGCCCCCTGGTTAATGTTGTCTGCTCTTTCCCCTCCTTTGCTGTAAGGATCAGAGGAAGGCCCCTTCCTCCAGATTTGTCGCTTCTGGCAAATGCTGTGGGAAAAGGCCAAAGAAATGCTTTCCTTCAGAAAGGCCATTAACCCCTTTGTGCCCTTGTTGAGTGTTTCCTTTTAATACCACTTCACATGGGAATATATAAAATATTATATAAACACCGAGGGTGTTTATTTTCTGGATGAAGCAATAACGTTCTGCAGTCACAGATCTGCAAGTGTGAAAAAGTAAATGTTAAACAAGGAGGTATTATTAACCCTTTCTCTGTTGAAACTGCTGGATTTAAATGTGACGAATTGCTGATATTTTTTCCTGCTTCTTGCAAAACTTTATTAATAGGTTATGCACTGGGTAGGAAATCCTGTAGAGCATAAAAAAACAATCATTTACTGAGCAGTCTGAAGAGTGAAAGGAAAGTCTAGCATATCCTGTACTAGATCACCTCAGGGAAAATTAGATTGAGGAGAGGAAGTTAGCAATAAAAATATAAACATATTTACTAAACATCTCTAAACTGTTTTATCTCTTCAGTAGCCAAACAACAAAAGCAATTTTGCATTAACAGAGGCAGATACAAATTGAAAAGTGGAGACTTTGAGCCTTCTCCTCCAAACCTGATGACTTTGCTAGCTGTGATAGCCATAATGATACTGTTCCAAATTGTTATATGTACAAATAAAAAATACCAACCAAGAAACAAACAAACAAAAAACAAACAAGCATCAATAATGACTGACAGTGCATATAATGTAACTCAAATAAATGACTTCCAAGAGGGAAAAAGGTAAGTGGAGCAATAATATTTATCTTGTTAGGTTATACTTGGTATTGCTTTTTAGGACATGCAAAGTGTCCAGTATGTTTGAGTTTTTCAGTGATCTTCGGGGAGATGTAAACAAAACTTCATGAATATGCTAAATAGGGCATAAAAAGTCACATATAGTAATTTAGCAATGTTTTACAGAAAAGGACTTTGAAGAATTGTCTGTTCTATTAATTCTCCACTTTGCAATGCATCCAGAGATATGAGGTATTTGGAGAAATTGTCTTCTTCATCCACTTGCTCCAGATAGGATCTGGTGTAATTATCTTCCTCCTAAAAGGCACCGGCTTAACCTGATCTTTATGGTCTTTATTTATGGAGTCCCACAGTCCTCCAGGCACTTTCTTCTTGTCACTAATAAGCTTTTCCTAGAGTTTTCTTGCTGTAAGACCGTCTCCTCTGTTCCTACCTGCCACCAAAATGGACATCAGGATACTCTCTTATTCCACATATATTTGGAAACTTTTTGTCCTATTTGCCACCTTTTACACTTCGTAATGTACCCATCTCTAGTTTTCTTAATCTTTCTTGCTACTTGTTTACTCAAGTAGACTCTAATCATTTTTACTGAACTTTTCTCCATCTTACCCAACTGATTCATATTTTCATTTTGTTCTCCGTCACAGACATCACCAAATAGTGCTCTGTGTAGTACTGCAGATATAACCTGACTGGAATAGAGCAGAAAGTATGTATGACCTCATGTAATGTATTTACTACATCTCTATTTATGTTGGTATGGTTTTAGTTGTTTTTTTTTACTCATACTCAGTTTCTGATTAATAATGACCCAAATGTTTTTCTGCAGAGCAGTATGTATTCTGATGCTACTTCTATGCAAAGAAGGGAAATTTTATCTCCCATCATAGTGAAGATAGATCACAAGGATGATCAAAATTATCTTCTGTATGAAAATCAGACAATACTATCAAGAAGCTTCAGACAGGATAAGAGTTTCTATATGGAGCATACAGTAGAAGCCTGTTGTGCCACAACATCACAGATAAAGAAAAAGGGAAAGATTTATTTTTTTCTCTTTTCCAACATAAGTACAAGGAGAAATCAAATTTTACAGAAATAGTCATATTCAAAACAACTGGACATGCTTCATTTCACAATGCAGAGTTAAGATGTTACTATTTCTTGCCACAGGGTGTTTTGGATGCCAGAAAAATATGCTTGTTCAAAAAAGCAACCAACCAATTCATAAGGAAGGAGTATGAAGAGATCATCCCATGTTCAAACTGTCCCTAAGCCACAAGCTGTTTGAATGCAGTATTCTGAGAAAGCACTGCTCTATTTTTTAATTTTTCTTCTGCTGTTCCCTAGAGATTCACCCTTGGCCACCTTTCTAGATGAGATTGAACCACTAGTCCATTGAACTGCTGGTTCCATCATGTCAATGCCTGGCTGTAGTTTTGTGCCTTGTGTACAGAGGCATAATCAGAGCATTGCTTTCCAGCTGTATTTTTGTGGTCTGCTTGGAACACATTTTGTAAAGTAGTCAAAATCCTATTCATGTATTTTTTCTCATTTCCTTGTCTGACCTGTTACTCTATCATACAAATAAATGAGAGTGGCTTGACAGCTTGCTCCTGATTAATCCACATGGGTTATTATTCAACTTTGTTTTCATTCACATGATTGCAATCGTTTATTAATTTAGTTGTTCCAGTATTTTTCCAGAAAATAGAAATGAGTAATACATATGTATGTAGTTCCTTGATGTCTTTTTTCATATATATATATTTAATTTCCTTGAAGGTAGATGACATGTCTGCTCTATGGTTGGTTTTGGACATCTCACTTTTTTCCATGACTGGAATAATGACTGGAGATTTAATCAACCAGCTCCTTAAAATTCTCTATGATGACATAATGTCAAGACTGGTCAATCTGAAAACATTAGACTTTTGAAAATACTTTTAACCTATTCTTTTCATACCACAAATGTGACACTTTTCTTGTCTGTCACTAGAGTTTACTTCACTCTCTGCAGCTTATTTTCATACTTTCTCAGAGCAATGTCTCAATAACTTCTCATCTTAGCTGTTTAGTGGTTTATCTTTGCTTTTCCTCTTATCTGTGACCATGTTTATAAATTTGAACCTTAATAGAATATTTCCCATGTTTCTACCTGCTACTCTTGTATCAACACGCCGTTGATAAATGGAGGACTCCTCACTTAACCAAGTTAATTCTTTGCAACACTTTACTTCTTTCTCCCACAGTGACATAATTTATGTTGATGCCTTTCCCCAGGAACCTCTGCTTTTTAACATCTTCTTACACTGCTTTCTCATGACATCTCTCTTGACTTTTTTTCATTGGCTTTGGAGTTTATCTGTGATCATTCCATTTTGCCACAACTGCATCTACTTGTGATCAGTTGCTGCAGCAATCGGTCTTTCCAACTATTGGGACTGGTGCTGGAATAAAGGCAGAAATCTTCAGTCAGCTGAAAGATAATCTTGTGTTCAAGAAAGAATAAATACTCTAATTCAACCAAGTACAACTAACTGTGTAGAGAAAGAAGCCTGAAATCCAGTTGACTGTGGTGTCCCTGGCCAATGATGCTGTAACCATTTGTGGGGAAGTGCTGAGCTGAATTCTATGCCAAGATTTGACCCACAACTATCATGAATGAAATAATCTCAGAACTTTCTTTGATCTTCAATTACTTATTCTCTGTTTTCTTTTATTTATTAATCTATCTGTCTGTCAGTGTATCTGTCTGTCTATCTATCTATCTATCTATCTATCTATCTATCTAGTCATCTAAACAAAACTCCAGCGTGGCATTGCTGTTTCCTGCATTTCTGTCAATTTAAAGTTCTTTCTGGGGTAATTGCAGCAGAGTTGGAAAGACTCTTACTGTCTCTGAGAAACATTTGTGGAAGAAAAACTGCAAGCTGGACAAAACAGATTTTCTTTGCTTTTGATTTTCCACTTCTCTTTGTTTTTACAACTCCTTCTTTGCCTTGATGTGCAGCCCCCTCACTGCTTTTCTGCTGGAGTTGTACTTTTCTGCCCATAATATCTGCACAGTCTCAGTTACATCTGCGTGTACCAGGGCAACATGCTCAGAGAAGTCTATGACAGTAACTACAGGATCTTGGATAGTCTTTGGTGAGCTTTTGTTAAACATTTTTTGGTCTATTGGAATTGTACAAAGCTATGTTACTTTGCTTTAAAGTCATCTACTTCAGAGGATGCACCAGCAATTGCAGAGCTCCCAGCATTCCTCAGCCAGATGTTTCACAGCAAAATATTTTCTCAGCTGGTTGGGAAATCAGGGAAACTGCAGAAAGCAGTGGTGGGAATAATCAGCCTCAATGAGATACTTATATTCTGATTTCACATGGGAGAATGGCTCACAGATCTGAAATGCGAATCTCCATCTTGCTCCTGATTTACCTTAATAAATTCCAGTTCCAGCATTGCAAATGTAGATTGACAAACATGGAATACATGGAGTGTAAAAATGTGGGACATATTCAGAAGTCATTACAGTCTGTCCTGCTTCCAGTCATACATTTGTTCTACTTCAGTATGACAAATGAGTTTTCAGTGTATGTTTGTAATGATGTTTCAGAATGTCAAAAATTGTTGTTCCTGATGCAAGGAATTTGTGGAACTGAGTTACATCAGGCCTGAAATCGCAGTAAAAATGTGATTTTAATTGATTTTGAAAAGGTATTAAAGAAAAGGAAAAATTATTTTGTCACATGGGATGGTTTCTGAGCTGTACCAGTGTAAAAAGCCAATATTATTTGTTTACATATTCACATACTGATTTTGCATACAGTATATTTCCATTGCTGAATTTCCTGCCCAAAAATGTTATCTGAATTAGTATCACATATCTATGGATCTACAGACAGTTTTGAGTTAAAGACTAAAAATTGCATAAATTACAAGCTAAATCTTCGGCAGCAAAAAGCACAGAATTTTTGTACAGTGTTCCGCCTGCTCTCTCTTTTTAGATGACAGCTTGCCTGAAGCCAACCCCAGCTCAGCAGTCTCCATGCAGTGGCTCAGGAGGCAAAGGTAGGCAGCTTTTATAGCTGAGAATACCTCTAAATACTGATGTTCTGCTGCTATGTGCCATGTCTCCATTGTCAGCATGGCCTCTAATAAATTTCTAAATACAAACATTGATGAGCTCGGAGATTTGTCCCAACTTTTCTCATTCAAAATATGCAGCAGAAAATCTGACTTCATCTGTCTCAGTAAGAGCTCAGGGATTAGCCTTGTCATGTATCTAGGTTACATGCTTAGAAGTAGAAATCAATGTCTTCAGCTCCTCTCCCTCTCTCAAATCAAAGAAAGTGAGGCAGAATTAGTTAAAGAGAAGACTGTTTCAACTATGTTTTTGGAGTTTTACTTCAGATGTTTCAACTCACTGCTGGAAGCACAGGAAACGTAAGCAATCTGTCACAGAAAGCAGCACTGTTTCATGCGAAATCACCCCACCCTTTATACTCACAGTAGCTTGAGACAGAAGGAGATCACCTGGAATATGTGATCCCTCACTATTCTCAGGGCTGCAGCAACTGTGGGGGATGCTGTGCTTATGGTTATGACGTTTCGGTAGCTGGCTGATATTAAAATCCAGTCATGGGAAATTGTCTGCTTTTACAAGTACTCCTAGTTACTGACTGAAGGCATTCACTGCTGTTACACTGCAGTTGTCATCTAATGAAGATCTGAGAATATGTGCCCATGTCTTCTGATAAAAATTAAAAGCACTGTACTAAACTCTTTTTTTCCTGCAGCTCAACACATTCTCCCCGTGTTCTTCTAATGATACCCTGAGAAAAAAAAAGGCACCAGAAATAGGACCCTTGGCGATACTGAGTCCCCATCTTTCTTCACCTGCCAGTACTTCAATGACCAGGACCAGGCACTCTTAATGTTGTAATTACCTATTGCTTACTGGTATGGTGTAATATCTAGTGCTGAGCCCTGAGCATTGTCTATCTTTTCCATTTCCTGCAGCTCATGGTGGCAGTATTTATGAGGGTGTTTCCGATCTGGCGTTTTTTACTGACCTGAATTCCAGCTGTATTCTTGCCGTTGTGGAGAGCCAAACACACTTCCTTTATGCTCATGGAGATCTTAGGTCAGTTACTGATGTTTCCAGTTTCTGTAAGTAATGTAACCAGTGTCGCCAGGAGTACTGAGCACTTGGACATGATTGACCTGCTCAGTATCCCCAGTTTGGCTTCCTGGTCTTTTGGCCTCTTAGCACATCTCTCTGTTCCTTTCAGTAAACGCTTTCCCAAGGATTAGACTCAGAATGTCATTTTTTCAGCTCCTTCCTGTGTGCCTGCGCAAATCTCTTTCATTGCTTCTTCCTTTGGCACCAACCAGTGCTGCTCTCTCTGGGAAGTCAGAGAGCAGTTCCTGTGAATGCTGTCACCTTTTCCAAAGTGCTCTGCCTCCTTCTCCCGCCTGTCCCTGCAGCTCCAGCTCCCAAACAAAGCTGTTGGTTCATGGGCGCTGGCAGCCTACTTCCTTCAGTCTTGCTTTGTTGTTTCCAGCTCTGAATTACGTTAGAAGTCAAAATCTATTAACATTTTCCTAGCATTACTTTTCTTCACACTTAATTGGTGCCGTTGCCAGAGGGATGTCATGCAATCACCTTTGGGAAAGAAGGTGATCAGTGCTTTTCCAGTTGGGAGTGAAACAGGAGGGAAATGGGACAAATGCATGGCTGGGAGCAGGAGGGAGAGAGTGAAGGAAGCTGGGCCAGGGGATGGGCTCCCTGGTGGAGAAGGGAAAGTGCGCCCTTTAGTCTTCCAGTGCCATGTCTTGTGTTGCTGGTGGGGAAAGATACCTGTCACATCCCAAAGCACTGATGAAAGGAGGAAAAAATGAGAGAGAAGCTGTGTGCCTTCCAGTCCAAGCACATAGATGGGGCTGTCTGTCCACATGAAACCCTGGGATGTGGCGATGTGACCATGCAAGCACAGCTGCTGCTCCAGCTGTCCCACACAGCTGGCTCTGGAATTTACTAATATTTCCCCTATTTAAGAGGAAAAAGGCAGATTTCCAATGAATTCACAAAGTTAAAAATATTTGCTCTACTCATCTCTCATTTTTTCCTATTTAGGAACTGATAAACTTTGCCCTGATTCCACTCAGCTCTTCAGGGGCAAACACAGTTCAGCTGAAATTGCAAGCCAAGGAAGGTGCCTGTGACTACACTTGGACCCAAGCCATGGTCACTCATTTCCTACCCTGGTGTTTTAGCTACATCCTTCCTGCAGTCTGTCTGTGCCTGAGGTTCCCAAGCATTTGCCAAAGCTTTATTGAAGTTGATTTTTGCATATGTAGACAAGAAATGCAGGTAAGCACTTTTTACATTTTACTGACTATGGAACTTGGGAAATAGCTTCTCAGTGGCGTTGTCTGTATTGGCTGTTCTTTAACCATTTACTTCATATGATGTGGAGCTTGGCAGCTGAGCAGTGACTGCATCAGCAATGTCTATAAACTATACAGAGCAGAGATGTACAGTGTCCAGCATTCTCCTTGTATGTTCTCTGCAAGTTCTGGCTGTTCTTTCTCCAGAAGTCCCCACTTGGCCTATACTCTGGGCTCTGTGGGACAAGGGGAAGGATTTGTCCTTTGCAGGCCATGGAAGAGCAGCTGGGCTGTTTCTGCCACGTTTGACAGCCCTGCTCTTCTTGTTCAATCCTATGCCCAAGGAGAAAAGTTTCCATGGGGTATTTGATGGGAAAAACAATGGACAGAATTTGGTGGGAAAGAATGGAAAAAGGCTAAGAAGGTGGGATATCGTCCTGTCCTGATGCCTTCTTCCTCAGACTGTTAAAAACTGGCTATGGTATCAGAAGTGAGTTGTATCCTGCAGGATTCAAAATCAGTAAGGCTGTGTTTCCCATCTCTTCCAGCCCTCCCCAGCAAAAGCCTATTTAAAAACAAAGTGATCAAGAAAACAAAAATTATCTCATCAAAGCAGAATGTTCGAAGAATGATTGAGCAGCATGTCACACCCCTGTCTCTGAGCAGATAGCAGTGCTATATTCAGCATGTAGATGTGCAGCTTACTGTGGGGAGAAGCCAGCAGCACGTGAAGCTGGATACCAGCATCCGTGTCACCCTTCATAGTGGTGGCTGGAAATACAAGAAGTTGATTTCTTGTTCCTTTTTTTCTACCATGTGCAGAACAGAAGCTGAAGGATGTTTTGGAGCCATCCTTTCCTCCTGTCCTCCTGTTCCATCCAGTCTGGAGGAGAGGCTCTGCCCTGCTGCTCCCAAACACTCCAGGCTCCCTCTCCTTCCCAGGCCACTCCAATGTCTGGAGCTGCCCCTTTGGAGAGGGGGCTTCTGCTGGGGGATGATACACACTTTCAACCAGTAGCCAGAAAACCATCTATTCAGTGGGCTTAAGCAGGAAATGGAGAAGCAAAGAATTAGTGATTTGGTGACCTGACTAATGCATTTAATACTTTTTGAAACTGATTCATATTAGGTTAGAGACTGAAATGCAAAATGCAAGTGTTTGAATGAGAAGTACTTTGACATCCCACGCTAACTCTGTCAAAAGTTGTTGGCAGATAAAACAAATTGGAAATTCATATCTAACTGCAGAGCAGAAGGGGAGCAGTCTCAGAGATAAACCACCAGTAATAATGAAAGCACAGACAGCCCAACAGCAGTATTGTGCAAAAGCAAATGCAAAGCAACAACAAAGGGAAAGAAACCAACACAGTGCAGAAAAATATTTCTGAGGATGTCAGGGAAAAATATGAGAAAGTAACGATTCATTTGCATGATCCCAAGCAAATTAAGCAAAGCACTAAAGAGAGATACTTGCCCAATGCTTGTTTGACTTGCCAAAAGTAGGAACTTATGCTGCTGATCTTGGTAAGTGCTTCTGAATAAATAAATTTTATTTCTACAGATTTGACATCTCTAACAAGTAGAGATGTTAGAAAAAAAATTTTGAGGATCAAACCAGTCACGGCATAGTATTAAGGAAAGAAATATTCAGGTTTGCAAAGAGCAGCATAAAAACAATTTTTTTTTTTTCTGTTGTAGGGACACACAGATCACCTGAGAGATAGGCTGCAGCCATATCCTTACCTGTCAGCTTAAAGACTTGGGGAAATAAATTTAAATAGAAATAAGAGGAAATTGTTACAAATTGCCATTCATCATACACCTCTTAACCTCCAATAAGCTGTCACTTGATCCAGAAAACACAACAAAGCCCATAACTGAAGATAGTAAATCATTTTGAAAGTGTCTAGATTTGTGAACAATCCAAAGCCTTTTGGATGTACAAAAAACCTTCAGTATGCTAGACAGCCAGAGATGTAACATGACAAGAGTTACCAGACACATCATGCATCAGCAGTGTTGTGAATACAACTCCAGGGGTAGAAGAATAAGTTGAGGTTGTAAATGTCTCTCTGGGGCAGGTCTGCATTTCTTTGATGCTCCTGCGTTTGTGACCAAAACTGGGGAAGGAAGGAGAATTTCAAACAATTCTGTATTTCACGAGATAATTTAAAATTGAAAAATACTCTTTCTTGTTTTTTTTTTTCCCTCATCCTAATTCTCAAAGATCCTGGAAAATTAGAGGATAGATGTATGTATAAAAGATTAAATAATGCAGAAAAAGTCTCAGGCATATCTGTGTCCTCTGGGATCAAAGTACATTTTTAAAAGTACATTCTGGAGAAGATATACATGTGCTGAAAGGTTTACCAATGACCAGATGTGACTAGAGATACTAGAGTCTGGTGAAAGTAGATGGTCTGTTGCAAGAAGGTAGGAACAGGATCTTTCACTACAAATTTTATTACAGGCTTATGCAAACCTGAAATATATACTCCCTCCCTTCCTCTCTTCCTCTCTTCCTCCCTTCTTCCCTTCCTTTCCTTTCTCTCTCCCTGCTTCCTTCTCTCCCTCCCTCCCTCCCTCCCTTCCTTCCATTCCTTCCCTTTCTTCCTTTCCTTCCTTCCCTACCTACCTACCTACCTACCTAAAATTATTACTAATTTGTAATGAAATCATGTTTCTGGACCAATGCAATTCACTGCTCTGATCTCTAGTGCGATGCCACTGATTTAGTTAGCCAGAAGCTGACCCACATCTATCTCTTTATTGAAAAGCCTTTTGTGAATCTATGATGGATATCATGTTAAACTATATCTCATTATGGTTCTAACAGGACCTCCCGTCACTCATCAGTGGAATGTATTTTAATAAACTAGCTCTGCATATGCTAACAACGTATGGTAGAGACGATACTTCTTTTCCAAAGCTAAATGGAGAAATACCCTTAAATGTCACCCTAGTAATTTTTTTTTTTCAAAGCTTCCAGCTTGTATGAACCATATTGTTCAATTCTGTGCTGTCTTTGTCTTTGGCCCTTTCTGCTGACTTGCAAGAAAACTGATACCAATTGAGGTCTGTTTCTTCAACATTCAGCTCAAATATCCAATGAGCAGTCAACTGTTGCTCACTCCCATGTCTATTTCACTTTATCTGAAAGCGCTTAACGTGCTTTAACTGTAACAGAAACATTTTAAGGAATCTCCAAATGCAGAATCAATGAGCAACTAATTTCAGCAGCAATAAAATACACAGAGATGAAAATGTAATGAGAAAGCTATGAAGAAGTATTTTATTTCCATAGCTGTTCCAATTGTAAGTCTCACAATTTCCTCATCTGATTGCTGAAAAATGCTCAGGGAGGTTTTGTGTATGCCTACTCTATCAGTGCATCACCTCAGGCTCTCATATTGCAGCAAAGCTAATTATCATGTTCCCAGCAACACAGCATGATCTCACATGTATTTATTTAGAGAAAATATAAATGTGGCTTTCAAAACAAGATCCTCACATAAATAATGTGGTATGAAAAAGCAAGGGATACAGAGGAAGGAGTGAGGAAGAGAGAAAGATTCCCTTTTTATAGGGTTTATATTTCCTTGGATTGTGTTGTAAGCAGTCAGACGGTTTTCTTCTGTGCACTGTGTGATATTCTGCACCTAGTGTGATGGTGCTATCGGGTGTGCAACACCAAAGCAAATGTGGTGTTATTGGAAAATGACCTCAAAAGGATCTTTTTTGTGCCCTTTTGATAGCTCAGTGTGTTATGCGAGCCTGACCAAATAAAATTCATATTGGACAGCTGGCACTAAAATCCCTTGATTTTGCTACTGGAAATACTCATTAACATGTGCACAAACACTGATGCTCTCACAATTCATGGCACCCAGAAAGCTTTATTTCTGTTTATTTAATTTGGGAGCAAGGAGAGATCTGATCACAATGGTAGTCAGGTTATTTTCTCTGCTGTTTTCCTGAGCAGGCTGAATGCAGCAGCCTCAGCTTGTCACGCACTTCCCCTGGTGGCTCCACCATTCACATGGAACACATAGTTTCATATATCCCACTAGAATTACTTCAAACATGCTGTTCTCTGTGAGATAACACACTTACTCTAAAATATACCAGATTATAAATATCTACAGGCACACAGAGGCTTCTTTGACAATTATAGAACAATAACAGCACAGTCTCAGCAGCTCCTCCTGCACACAAAACCAGACTCCTGATCTCCCAGCTCTTTGGGAGAAAGCTTTTTTAATGATAAATTATGGGTGACAAGATTGAAAGGATCAAGGCACTACTCGGATCCAGCCCCTTACATTGAGGAAGAGAGGACCCTGTGTTGCTTAGTTCATTTTGTGCCTCTGACCTTTCCTTCAAGCTATTGAGCGACTGTGCCATACAACTACCTCATTAGTCAAAATGTTCTACTGACTTTAACGACCAAAAAGTTTTCCTAGGATGTGAGTGAGATGTACCTGTTTTTCATCTCTAGCCAGCAGTGTGCTAATCTTGTGAAATCCAGCATGAGAAGTTATTTTTCTATCTGTGCTAATTCTTCTCACTTGGATAATTTAATGAGATCTGAGCAGGATGAATGATAGATGCTCAAAGAAGGTGTGACCAAAAAGGTCACAAGTGAGCACTGAACCCTGTAAAGGGTCCTCATCTGATCCACTGAAGCCTGATGGCAAAATTTATGACTGTTTCTTTTCTTTACCTTTCCTCACTCCCATTACAGCATCAGGAGGAACAGAGAGCATCTCCCATGACCAAATATACACCAACACTCCCTCTGGGCTCATCCTAAATACTCAGTGAAGGGGTATCTTCCCAGTGTGTGGCTCCACATGCTTTGTTTAAAAATAATTTGTGAATGATTCACAAACTGGGAAGAATCACACAATTCATTGGCTTTTCATTTCCCCCAGTGTTGGCATCCTACTTCCTTTTATGAATATTTTGAAGCTTAGTAGTTTTAGACTAACATATGTATTCTATTTCCAATTTATATTACTTAAAATAAAACTCATACATGCTCTTAGTATAGCAACAATATCTAGCACATCTATGACTTGGAATGATTCATCTAGCAGGTAGAAACACATATGATAGTGCTTTTGTGATAAAAATGATTGCAATTTTTATAAACCTGTTCAATTCAGTAAACTGACTTTCAACTGCTCATACACATTATAAGAAATGTCTGACATTTTTAACCAGCTCCAGGAACAGGACTTCAGAGGAATCAAAATAGGAGGCAGCACTGTGGAACAGTGTAATATCTGCACCTGAAATAGTTTGTGACACTACACTTTGAAAGGGATCCTTTCTTTTTTTCTGCTGCTTTACTCATAGCAATTTTTTTTTTTGGGGGGGGGGGGGG
>JAPSGF010000004.1:19703549-19772906 GCA_035772895.1 Perdix hodgsoniae | reverse complement strand
GAGTGAGGGGGCTGAAGGAAGAGAGATCTGTTAGAAAACACCTTGGCTCTCTGCTAAATTTTTTCAACATTATATTCATTTAAGAACATGACTATAAGTTGTCTTTGACAAATATCACTGATATTTAAGTGTTGTTTATTTCTTTGTTTGTTTGTTTTTGTAAATGGATTGCAGCAACTGCTCAGTTGTTAGGTAACACTTAATCTTTCCCTGTCATTTAGGACACTGGATTCCCGGTGCCATTGACACACAGGAGAGTTTATGGAGGGCTCTGATCTTTGGTGTTGGTTTTTCTAGCAGTGGTGATTAAGAATCGTAGACAAATACTCATAAGATTGTACAGACTAACGAGCTGTTTATCCATAGAAGAAAAGTCTTTGACAATATTCCATCCTTCACCTCCATCATTATTCCTTCACTTATTCCTTGATAACAATAGCTATGGCTGGTACTGGGTTTTTCTTTCATCATGAGCTTTATTAAACAACAGTGGGAAGGTACTTCAAACACAGTATGAGGTCACAGAATTTAACCACCCCTAAATAGAATTTAAATCTCTAAAAGAATCAAACCTGTCAAAAGAGGCATCAGTATTTCTCCATAGTGTTATAAATATAAAAGAAAAAAAAAAGGCCTGTGCCCACTCCATTTTAGTCAGCTAAATAAAAAAAAAAAGAAAAAAAAAGAAAAATAAAATCATTCTGTACTCTCTCAAGCATAAAACATTTTATAGCTAGGAAAAACTAGAAGCCTGACACATTTGGCAATTAAATACACAGAGACATTAATCCAAAGCTCATTCAATCTTTGTCCTATTACCACTATAAAAGGATGATTTAGGTACATTTGGACAATATATTCCAAACATAATGTGAACCTGAGAAATACCACTTGGAAAAGTCCATGCTCATTGCTTGCAAATTTATTATCCTCTCTTGATGGTGTTTCATTTCTTCTTGACTGAGCTGCCCATCAACTCCCTGTAATTTACAATGTGATGTCAGACAAAGTAAATATGCATAAATGCTGCCATACGACTCAAAATTATGCAGAGCTAGGGCAGTTTAATGGGGGTTTATTTCAGCCAAGATGCTCATCAATTCCCCCCTCCCTTGTGCAATCCACATCTACATGATATGACAGCCAGAAATTCATCCAAAAGTAGAGGAAGAACTGCTGCTCTCAGACCATGCAAAATGCAGTCATGTTTATGTGCATATAGCTACAACCCCTGAGAATTCGCCTGTAACTTTTCTGAACTCTCTCTCACCTTACTGCTTAGCCTAAAACACCTTTACAAATGTCACATGGAAATAACTTCTTGTTCATGTTAAGCTGAAATGCCTCCACACCTGAAGAACAGAACTACTGGCTTCAAGCTGCACTGGGGAGATTAGGCTGGACATTAGGAAATACTACTTCTCTGAAAGAGTGGTCAGGCACTGGAATGGGCTGCTCAGAGAGGTGGTGGTGTCATCAACCCTGGAGGTGTTCAAGGAATGTTTGGACATTGTGTTGAGAGCTATTGGTAATAGTTGAATGGTTGGACAGGGTGATCCTGTGGGTCTTTTCCAACCCTGGCGATTCTGATTCTATGTCTTGAAAAGACTTGGTGATTTTAGGCAGAAAAGCAGCTAATAGCAAGTCTATTTTCTGCAAAGCAAATGAAGGGATAATTTTACTCCAAACTGTGTAGTAATGTGTGGAAATTTGGACTGGAAAATTTGGGCCTCAAGTTAAAGGCATTCAAGGGTTAATACCTAAATAATGTAGAGTTAAAAAGATCAACTAAAAAGGATTTTGAGTTCTTGGATAGACTTGGTACGAAGTTTAGAAGCTGCTCAACTCTGGAAAAAGCCTGTGTTGACCTTCTGTAGGTTTCCCAAAATGCCACTGTGATTCTACCTGAAAAATTAATTTTGCAGTGTGTAGGCTGTGATTCAAAGTGGGTGTGAAAGACACCTGTTTGCAGTCAAGTAAAGATATATTCCCCAAGGAAAAAATAAAGATTAATGCAGATTCAGCATGTTGCAGACTATGTAAGAACCATTCATTGCATCTGAAGGGTTGATACACAGAAAAGGAAGAGACATTTTACTGACTTTTATAGGTGTACGTATTGTATATTTAGATGCAGAGATAATGTATTATTTTCTTGAATACAGGTTGTATTCTTACTAGTGAATTTCCTTTACCATTTCTTGTTTATAATTATAGGATGTCTGTATGCATTTCTAGACATTTAGGAGTGCAATTGAAATGCTTCTGGAATTACACCTTTTCCAAGGGCATTTTTATCCACGCTGATCATACAGTGAGAACAAAGGGAGATTTATATCTATCATCTTTCAAAGGTGATCAAATAGTGTGAAGGACATAGGAGGGAACTTGAAAGGGAAGAAATGTAGCTGTAAACCTATGGTGTAAAATTATCTTTGAAATTTCGGAATAGATAAAATTGCTGCAGCTGTGTGCAAGAATGCATGTGTATATTTTTGAAAGTATTGCGAATTAATGATGGGGAAACTTGAAGATAATGAAGAATCCACAGCTAAGCTTAGTACAAAGAAAACAATCACAGGGAGAATTAGCGTATTATTCTCTAGAGATGTGGATACACATGCTTGTTCACACTGAGAGACTCCATAGAAAGAAATCCATAGAACTCGAACTCGATCATACAAACATACAAAGGACAGTAAAGGTTAGAGACCAATATAGAAATCAAATCTGCAAAGTCATTTTGGTCTCCAATCACTGACTTCTGGGTGGTTTTGGTAGGTCTTAGGTTATCAAACATACGGGAGAACTTATGGATCTGAGCCTAGTTTTTTTGGTGACCAGTCAGAACTTCAATTCCAGGAAATCATTTCTTTTCCTTCCTCCCTGATTATTCCAGAGGAAGACTGAAATTTTACATTCCTTACATTCAAGTCAGTGGGGCCTTATGTCTACAGTTATATTTCACTAGAAATTTGTGCAAACACTGAGAAGAAACACTAAGGAGCAAGTCTTTTTTAAACTCAGAGGACTGCTGAGTCGTGTTTTGTTTTACTTTAAGCCATGGATTGGACACCATAACTGCATCAGAAATCATACTCACTATGTAATGCATGTTGTCTGGAGCCAAAGCCATGCTTGACAGCCCCAGGGCTACCACAGCTCTGCTCTCACCAGGGAAGCCTCTCTCTAGCCTGCTGTGTTCTTCCCCTTGACATCTCCAGGGCCATGCTAGCTCAGAAATGGTTCTGTAACAGCAGATGGTGAAAGAAGGTGAAAAGGAGTAGAGAGTCAAAAGCAATTGAAAATATTGTAGTCCAGTGCAGAGAGATTTTGCTGCTAACGTTAAGAGACAACATAATCTGAATAATTGAACCTGAACAGCATCAGCACTGCCTGCAGGGGAATTCATTCTGTCCTTCTCAGATGTGCATAATGCATATGCCTGCTAATTTTTTAATTAGAATTTGTCATTTTTTCTCCCTTATACTTTGTTGAAAGAGCAAACCCCCTTATAAGGGGTTTTGTTTGTTTATTGTTTTGCTTAATTTTCTGTCCCTTTGAATGCCCAATAGCTTAACTTTGCATCTATTATATCTTCATGTAGGACATTCTATGTGATGAAATTTTAAATTTTAAATTTTTGTGCCTCAGAGCTCAGGTAAATCTGTAAACTTTGAATCTGTCCTGATATAATATCTTACTATTATCACCATAGTAAGTAATAATAGTCATGACTTTCAGAAATTTTATGTTGCCATATGTATGGTCACCTTCAGCTGATGAAAGTACAATCGTGTACAGACCTTCTACTTCAGTCTGAAACTACTTCAGTGTGAACCTGCTTCATTGGGCCAATATGTAGATATCATCCACGGAATAACAATGCCTAGTTCCATGGAACAGGAAATTCAGTGAAAGCAGATGAGGTCATTTGGATACCACTCTTTTGGCCATATGATACTTCGTATTTTGTAAAGCGACACTGATATTTGTGCAAATATCAGGAGTAGGGTAAAAAAATCAAAGGCATTTTTTCAATTGTGGGTAGGATGAGAAGTTTGTGAAATGTGGGGTGCAGAAGGCAGACAGATTTGCCCATGAGCCAAATGACTGCTTGGAGCTTTTATCTGGTATTTTTCAAATCCTCTACCCTCATATACTGTTCCATGAATGTTATGCAAAGGAAGTGTTAGTCTTTACTCTTCTGCAATGGGAGGTGTGTGCAGGATGTTGCTGAGTTTCCTACAGCAGACAGGTAGATGAAAGAAGTCTGGAATGATTAGTGGGTTTAGATACTTAAATACCTTGAAAGATCTTGGATGAGTAATTCTAGTCTAACTACAGACATGATTGTCACAGGCTCCAAATCCAAATGTCAAGTCTAGAAGTGCTGATTATATGAAGACTTCATCTATTAAGTTGACTTACTCTTTACTGTTTCTGCACTTTCTCAGTCACAGAAACATATCCAGTGCTGCCTGGCATGAAGCTGAAATAAGAAAGCAAGTAATTCTGTAGTTGTCACTAATTATCTTTAGTAGACAAACAGAGTTTTCATTCTCCTTCTGAGATTATATGGACAAAACAATTGCCACAATAGTTAATAACCCCCCATTAGCTGCCTAGAAAATCAGCTTTTTTTTGCACTTGCTAGACAAGCGTGCTTTTTTGGTGGCTTGATGAGCACGGAGCAGTCTCTCTCCTTTGTTTTCCACTCTAGAGTTTGGCAGCTAGTTAACATGACAGTGCCTTTACCATACCTTGGTTTGCAATCATGGATTGCTTACCTGTCCTCTCCTTCACCTTCCTTCCCTCTTGTATCAACATTAATCTGGTGTCCTTGCCATGAATTTGCATCAGTTTTGCAAATGTTTTAAAAATTAAAGAACACATTAAGCGCTCTTTGGGTGGTTGGGCTCATAATGAGTTTGTTATGAGCTACAAAAATTCTTCTGTTCCTTAAGAATTCAGATCTTTGAAATTTGATGTTTTTTTATATCTGTACTCTTAGTAAAGAATGTATATACAGAAAAGCAGGACTTGAAATATGGCAATGCTTATACTGAAGTCTTAATTTGCTTTTATTTTCTCAGGAAACTTTGGCTTTTAGAAGACAATTCTATACATTCTAAGAAAGCAAAATGTACTCATACCAGAGCTAACACGAGCCATGTGTCTAAAACCATTCATTGCAATACAGAGAGATGTTATCTCAACCTGAAATATAAAATAGCTGTTTCAGGCAACCACTGTGCTCAACTTATAAGTCATGGTATTCTGTGGGGAAAATTAATTCAGGGGCAGAACTGCACTGATGTGGCTAAAATGCCTCAGGAACTGATGACATCTCTTGGGATGTTTTGTATTCTTGGCCTTGGGAGTCTGTACTTGAATCTATTGTGCAGGGTTTTACAGTGCAGAAATAAATAAGTAATCCCAGTGGGAACCAGAAGTCATATTGTCCAATAGATAATGTTTATGCAGTAATTTTTAAGCAGTTGCCTGCTGCAACACCATTTCTCTGTTAGGCATATATCAGCAAACCTTAACCAGAATAAATCAATACAAAAATTTACTAATGGAAATTATAAGTCTCTGCAGTTCTAGCAGGGTCACTGTTTTTTTTTTGTTTGTTTGTTTGTTTGTTTTGTTTTGGTTTGTTTTTTTGCATTGAATATCATTTTAATTCAAGATGTGCAGGTGTGGAAGGGGGCATTTGAGCAGGGGTTAGAAGGTGTATCTCACCTGATTTTAAAGGTTGGAGGTTTGGTCTGAACCACTGCCTTCAGCTTCCTCTGTCATCAGTCTAGCAATCTCCAGAGAATGAGGTGTGCCAGCTGCAGAAGAACTCCTCTTGAGGGTGAGGTCCATCCTCTGATGGCACCTGTTCTCCACTAGTTTTTTAAAAAAACAACTTGGAAAGTAACTTGAGACCAGATGCCTCTCTTTCAGACAATCTAAACCAGGAAAAGATGAGAGTACTTAATCATTCTCCAGTGCTAGCTGCACAGATACGGTGCTCCTGTTGCTTCTGCTGGAGGCTGTGGGCTGCAGACCCACACTCAAACCTTTTACTCGGGGGACTGGCTTAAGTCACAGTCTGCTGGCTTACTGATTTTAATACAGGTGCAGCATGCTGTTCTCCTAGGATAAAGCTGCAGCAATTGTTTGTATTAAATTGCATGAGGAAGTACAAAATGTGCCTGGGAACTGGAGATACAGAAATTAAAGAATAATGCAAATATAATTCTCTAAAATGTCATGATTGCATTTGACTTCTTGTAGTGGTCTTTGCTCCTTGGAAAGAACAGCAAAGAATGGGAATGATCCTTTGTATTTTATTTCAGTCTACAGTGGCTTTGTGAAGTGCTCACTTTAGGATATGCTCCCAAATATATTTTTGATTTTTGTCATGAAGACCTATATGGGATGTTTTTCTCTTTTTGATCACAGTGATTCAATCAGAATATCTGCTAATCAATGGATGCTTACAGTTTTTGTATTTTTCTGAAATGGCATGTCTGATTTAAACAAAAGTAATTCCACATGGCATGACACTATTTCTAAGAGTGATTGTGATGGAGAGAGAAAGATTTCTATGTGTCCCATAGACAGAGAAGTTTGTGCAAAACATCTGGAAATGTATGGCTCACCACACACCTGATCTGTAGACTCAGAAAGAGATGTGATACATCTGATACATCATTAATCTACCGATATAAGGGAAAACTGATTCAATTTTTAAAGAATAGGAGATATACAGAGATTTTTAGAGTGCATTATTATATTCATCTGTTTCTTTTTATATCAAGCAATAAAAAGCATACCAGATACTATAGTATGATGTAATTTGGCTGGGATGTTATCTCATCTGACATTTTGAAGCTGAAGTCATTTATTTAGACACTGGGAATTAGCGTCGAGCTAATCTCATTTCCTTAATCCACTGCCCACCAATAACCATGATATTATATGGATCAAGAAGCTCTGTAGGTAATGTACACACAGGACACATTAGTGACACTGAACAAATTGATGTGAACTGTAACTCTACATATCAAGTAGCACTCAAGAAATAAACACTGACAATAAATGCATCAATTCCTATAATTCTATAACTCTTTTAAAGAGTCATTCAGACACGTATCTCCGGACAGTACTTTCATTTTTTTCAAGTACACTTGTTTATTCTTGAAGCATAATTTTCCATATATTTCCAGAAGAGGTTTTTTTTTTTTTCTTCTTCTTTTTTTTTTTTTTTTGGTCTTGATCAAACACGACAAATGTACAGTCAATAAAAAGAAATGTAATTAAAGGATTGTGGCCAAAACCTCTTAATGATATCTGGGAGGTCTCTCTTTTTCTCTCTGGCCATGTTTCTATTTTCAGTGCATTAACTGATAGAAGTTTCCACAGGAAAGTATGCTGGAACAAAATCTTGGAAGAAGTTTGCTTTAGGGCTTGTCAGATTTTGAGGCTTGCTCCCATGTCGTGTACTGGCAAACGTAGTGTAATAGCTTTCAAAACCTAAGTGATGGGGATCATTACTACACTGGATGTAGCAAGGGGAGAAGAAAGGACTTGACGTGAGAGGAAAGAATTTGTTTCATGATGAAAGAATGAAAAGAAAGTTTGAAAGCTAAACTTGTGGTAATGGAGAGCTTTCCCTAGGTTATTTTTTATTTTGCTGCTATCCAAGGAGATGCAGAATAGTGACTGTTGGGTGTCTGGGCATTGTGTATGACTGCAGATGTCACAGTTCCCTTCTTTCAACATTATCATTCTCATAGGCTGCAGGAGCTAGCAATCCATTCGTAGCTCTGCTGAAAGAATTCTCAGGCTCTGTCACTCTGGTTTGGCTAGTGGAAAGAACGGGGGAGAAAAACAGCTGATTGCATGTAATAATCCCAGGAGGGAGGGACTGAGGTATAGCAGGAGGGTGAGATGCTTCCAGGCACAACCCACATGAAGTTTTGTGAAGCCTGACCCAATCTTAAATGAATAATTTTCTTCTAAGATGATAGTTATGCTCATTTTTATGGACAAGATTAGTCTCAAACCAAACTGTGCCTCTATTAAGTCAAAAAAATACAAATTTATCTTAGTTTTTTTGAAGGATTGCTTACTAGTTTCTGATATGATTTCTGGGATGTCTTAAGAAAAGCACCAACACAGCAATGTGCCTACAGCAATGTGCCCTCACAGCCCAGAATGCCAACCATATCCTGGGCTGCATCAAAAGAAGCATGGCCAGCAGGTCGAGGGAGGTGATCCTGCCCCTCTACTCTGCTCTCAAGAGACCCCACCTGTAGTACTGCATCCAATTCTGAGGACCCCAGTGAAGAAGGACATAGAACTGTTTGGGTCCAGAAGAAGGTCACACAAATGATCCAAGGGATGGAATACCTCTCCTATGAGGACAGGCTCAAAGAGCAGGGGCTCTTCAGCTTGGAGAAGTCTCTGGGGTGACCTGATAGTGGCCCTTCAGTATCTAAAGGACATCTACAGGAAAGAAAAAGACAGACTCTTTAGTAGGGTCTGTGGTGACAGAACAAGGGGAAATGGTTTCTAGCTTAAAGAGGGTTAGATCTAGGTTAGATATAAGGAAAAAATCTTAAACAGCGAGGGTTTGGAAGTGTGGCATTGGAACAGATTGACCAGAGAAGTGATGAAAGCCCCACCCCTAAAAACTTTCAAAGTGACACTGAATCAGGCCCCTGACAACCTGACCTAGGTGTGCATATCCCTGTTCATTGCAGGAGAGTTGGACTAGATGACCTTTAATGGTCCCTTCCAGTTTTAAGGATTCTATAATTCTGTGATTCTGACACTGTAACCAAGATGTCAGACTGGATGGCATGTAAAACATGGGATAGTTTGCTTTGCTGGACTGGGCATGTCCTGCATGTTCTGTTTTTTGGTCATTTCTGGAGATTTCTCTTGCAGTGTTTGTACAGTCTGCCCTTGAACTCCTGTTAACTTTGAGAATCCTTGGGAAGAACAATGTGTTGTTCTGCTATTCTTCAGTTTCTGTTTTCACTGATCCTATTAATGTGGTCTGATGATCCCTAGTTCTTGAACTGGTTCTGCCTGCTTGAATTGTAGCGTGATATGTCCAAAACAGAGTATTAAACTCTTCTAGCAGTACTCTAGAGAGATCCAGGCTGGCAGTGAGCCTTGCTTGTTTCAGTGAGGTCATGGTTATCCTCACCCTGTGCATGTGTGGGGTGCGCAGATAGAGCAGGGAAAGGTGGAGAGGGCTTCAAATCTTTACACTGAGGCAGAGATCGAGTCTCTGGTCATGTAATGATGCAGCCCTCTCCTCTGTGACCACAAAAAATTCTTAAGATGTTTGTTTGAAAGATCAACAGCCTGTTGACCATCATCTCTACTTTTAACAGGACTTCCCAAGAAGAATTTAGGAGTGTTACTTGAGTGAAGAAAATACCAAAGTGAATCCCCAAGGTGAAAAAACACAGAGGAATGTTCAAGCTTTCTCCTGTTTCCCTTTTATTCTGTATTTTGTTTTGTTTGGACTTGCTTATCTTCTGCATCTGCCTGCTCACCTTGCCTGCTGCTTTAGATTTCTGCTTCTTTTGCCTTGGTCAGTCTCCTCCAGGGAAACCATTCACTCACTAAATCTCCTTCTATTCCAAATTTTCCTTCAACGTTTCTTTTGTTTCCCTAATTTCCTGTACAGGATTAGGGTCTACCTCTGAAATTGTGACTGTATGATGTGAAAGTCTGCTTTTAAATAAGATCCAAAGGTATTTCTGGTCCTGCAGATGTGTGATTTGAAGGATGGTCTGGGAAGAAAACAGTTTCCTCTGCATCATGTTAGCATGCAGCCTCTTGAAGTATTTGCTACAACTTCCTCGTTCCTCATCAGTGCTACTAAAACGTGAAGTTACTGCAGGAGCCACATGCAATGATCAGAGCCTACACGAGGTGGCAGTACCGGTATCCCACTGGTTCGTTTTCTTGGGTTAACTGGTTTCCAAAAAATCTCCCTGTAAATTAATTGATTCATGTCAGAAGTGGGCAAGCTTGCAAACAAGTCCATCTGGTAAGCAGCTTACTATATTTCTATATAAATAAAGGAGATCATCCAACTTTTCCAGGGTCACTCCGCCCCTCAGATCACGAGAAAGTCTGTTTTTAATGCAGAAAATTTCAGATCTGTACAGTGCTCCAAATGCATAGCTGAGCACATCCTGCCTGGCCAGACAGTGATCTGCAACTGCGGTGCCTAAAGACTTGGGGCAGGGTGAATCTGGCTTTGCACAAAACTGGGTACAGACTGTCCAGGCAGTCTCTCTGGTAGAAGTCTTTCTCAGCTTCATAGATGTGTGGGCAAGACTTACTCTTGTTAGATTGAATCTCAGAGAATAAAGCATTAGTATGGGAATTAACTGGATTTTAAACCACATATCATAAGAAGAAAAAATCATTTCCTCTTTTCAGTGGCCCTATTGTAATAATATGTGCATTAAAACAAACAAACAAACAAACAAACAAACAAACAAAAACTTCCCAACCAAAATTTTTATTATAATCAGTAAAGTCTGTGGAGAAAAATAAAACAAGTGTTCTGGTGCATTTTCTTCTGTCTGTGTTTTTATGTTACTTTTTAAACAAACAAATATACTGATTGACAATGTCGCTTATCTCTAAGAGGATCAAGGTCTGTGTTTCACCTAAGAGCATCTTGTGTGTTGCAACAAGCAGTGAGAAACCCCTTTCATTTATTATTATGGTTTTGCCCTCTTTCTCTGAAAAATCAGAAATCAGTGTTCCCAGGCAAATCTCTTCAATACATTTTTTTGTAAATGACTGGGCAGTGCTGGCATGCAGATCTGGGAACAAGAAGTGTGGTACCTTAGTGTAGTTGCAGAGATAAGCTGTAAATGTGGAAGATAAGGTCTGCCTACAGGACATGTAGTATGGGACTTAACCAAATGAGACATTGAGACCTTCTGCTCAACTTCCTTTTCCTGAGATTCCTACTCGTGGCTCCATCCTACCTGCTCTGCCCTGGATATTTCAGGTTGGGGAAAGGCACTAATATGGAGAAGAAATGCTGCTCGTGGACTATTCAACTCTGGTCACTGTGGACAGTGCTACACTGGGAATTAGCAACAGCTGGTAACTTCCAAAAATCCCTTCTCAGGGCTGTTTCTCTGCATCTGCACACCAAGCCAGCCAGCAAGAATGTGGTTCTCAAAGGAGATACTTGGGAAAAAGATATTAGGAAGGACATGCAGATTGGCAAGGGACGGTGCTGAAGCTCCGTGATTTGAGACATGGTGCATTCTCTGGGATGCCTGTACTTCCCACCTCCTGAACAGGCTTCAGGGTCTTTTTGCTGTTGTCCCTATCTCCAGAGTACCTCTAAGGTAGAGGCCCACAGAGATAAAAAAAAGGGCACAGAAGAAAACATAGAGCTTTAGAGCTATTTCATCTCTGAATTCCCATTGAAGTCAGTGAGAATTGAACATTTACGTCTCATTGATGGTTTGTGCAAAGAGATTTCCACACTGAAGAATTATTATATGAGTTGAAGTAGAATTGGAAACAGCAGAAGGCTTTCATAACTATTTTGAAAGACAGTGAGAAAAACAACTTTTTATAAATAATTAGGTGTGATCTTTAGATTTTAAGGCTTCTCAGTGGGTGCACAGAAAACACACTAACTCTTTTAAGAGAAAACAGTTGACATTGTGCAATTCACCACAGGATGGGGATAGCACAGGGCAATGGCAAGTACCAGTGCCTTTGCCTCAAGAGCCGCTGTCATCACAGGAGAGGTTCTTACCAGCCCTCTCTGCACAGGAGGCAAGAAGAAAATAAATATGCCTTCTCATGCCTCTTTATCATATTTTTCCTCTAACACCAAACCCTCTTCTTGAGCACAGCTAAGTGCTTTAAAATCTTTGCTATGAATTATGACCTAAATTCGCCGGATCATAAACCCATACTTTAATTGGAAAGGAAAAGAGACCAGATAGTTAGACTTGCAGGCAGGGAGCAGACACTGCTTCCACCCATTATGTGTTTTTAAAGAATCTGTGACCACAGTGCATTTTTTTCAGTTATATACTTAACAGTCTCAACCCTTTTGCTAGCCTGGGATGCAAGAAATCCCTGCTTGCAGTGCTTGGCACTGGGGCCCTGACTGTGTGGTAAAACAAAATTATGTCACCCCTCCTCACATCTGCCGTTGTTCTTGGGGAATATCTCATTCAGTGTGATTCAATTCCAAAACTGTGGTTTGCTGAGAAACTATGTAGAAAAAAATGCTGAAAGGAGTAATTAAAAAGCTTATAATCCCTTTTCCCTTGTACTTTAGTGACCATTTTCTTCACTTACCAAAGCAAGGATAGGTTAAGAATTGCTTGTTTGGGTTTTTAATTCATATAATAATAATAAAATGCTGAAATGCCAGCCAAAGAAGGGGACAATGCATTATTTATGCATTAATTTAATCTCTTCTTTATTGCTCAGCCATTGTGGTGATCCAGTGCCAAACTATCTGTTTTCAGTACTGCTTTTACGGTAGAAGAATGCCTTGAGTTTTCAGTTACTGGAACAGAAATGAATTCTGCTTGTGGCGAAAAGAGTAGTTAGGAAGCAAAAACTATCAATCTGTTATCCTTCGCTCTGGAAGAGATCTTCCCCTGCTTAGAGCAGGCACTTTTGATTCTGGTTTGGGTAAACACTCTCTGTGAACAAATAATCTCATTCCTAGTTCTCATTTCTGCCATGCCAAACTACAGGGCTGACAAACAGGGTAAATGAAAACATCCCTCCTTGCTAAATTAGTGGCTCACGTAGGACCTCACGTTGCTGATCCACAAGTGCCACTGAGCTTGTGACTCTTCCTGGTGGGAGATCTGGGCAGGCTTCCAGCTGTGACTCTATCGCTGACATTAGCCTACCCAAGTCGTCAACAAGAACAAAAAATCTCTCCTCAGCATTTTATCTTCTGAATATAGCATTGTAGTGCTCTTGCATTTATATTCTCTCTTGCAAAGACTATATTAATATTTAATTGCGCCTATGTTCTTTGACATCATCAGCAGATGCAAACAAGTCAGGAAAAAACTATTAGAACTGACCAACAATATTCTTCCTTGGACAAAGCAGAAGAAAACATATAACAAGAAAATTTGAGCGTGTGGCAATGTTCTGACTCAGCCACACAAATTAACTAGCCAATATGAAGAATAAACTGCTGAATCATGAAATCAGATTCATCTTAATCACTTGGGTAACATGCAAATTTTCAAGTTTGCTTTTTGAATAAGGAGCCAAGTACACTGACAGTGCCTCTTTTTGATGCTACTAGCAAAATTATAGTCCATAGAAAACAATAGTTGCATTTGCTGAATCCAGACAACAGTGACACATTCCAGAGATGTACCAGATTACATCAATACAAATCCATGCGTCCTAGTTGTGCTACATAGTTCAGTGGTCAGCCTGGACTGTAGTGCTTTCAGGATTGCTTCCATAGGAAAAACTGCTACAGCAAGTCCTGCATTTCCAGGTGATGTATGGACAGTGTGCCTCTGACCACTGTTGGTGCATTAACTACTCAAAATGCTATATTGTATATTTGGTAAATGGTTAATTTGATAAATGCTTTGAATGGACTGGTTTAAGATGAACTTTCCCCATCTTTAAAGAGAGTTTTCTGGTGTTGAGAGGGAATTTGAATGCACAAGAATATAGTCAATATAGGGGTATCAACAACATTATAGAATACTCTAAACAAAGCGTTTGGGAAACAATAAAAATAAAAATGGGCATTTTACTTGAGGTGCAGTAGCAGAATGCAGAAGTGAAAGAATTAGCAACGAACAATAGAGTATACGAGGATAAATTCAGGTATAACAATATGATTGTCTTTTAACTGCATGTTGTAATAAGATAAATGTAATTCACTCAAGGTGAACTGGTCATTCGCTGGAAAGCATATTGCTAAAAATCTGAGATTGTTTTGCTACCTACAGCTATTGCAGGTACAGTTTTTGTGGAACTAAGGTGATTTCCACTTCTATTGTATGCTTCCTATTTTCCTGATGGGACAAACTTTGACCCAACAGAGTGGCATTGGAAGGGTAAGGCTGGATATCAGGAAAAGGTTATTTACCAGAAGAAGAGTGGTCAGGCCCTGGCACGGGCTCCCCATATCAATGGTCATGGACCCAAGCTGCTGGTGTTCAAGGAGTGTTTGGACATGCTCTCAGACATGGGGTTTGAATTTTGAACTATCCTGTGTGGAGCCAGGGGTTGGACTCAGTGATAGTTATGGATCCCTTCCAACTTGGGGTATTCTGTGATTCTATGATTCTATGATTTTACAACTATTTCAAATTAAAGTTAAGATAGATTTGATAGTGCTATGGTTAAGACTGGGATTCTGCTCTAGGCTGAGACTGCAAAGTCTTTGTACAGGTGTTGACACATACTGGCTGTCTAAGCTTCCTAAACAAACAATGACGATTTAGTAAATACATTCAACAGAGTTTCAATAGCTATTCAGGTGAACAAATGGTGCTCTTGCTGAGCTCTGCTGAGCAGCTTTGGAGAATCCATAGACTAGGAGCTGGATTTAGTTGTCTAAACATATGCATCTAATACAAATTGAGACCCCTGAAAATAATCCTCTGTGACCTCCAGAAGGATCAGTCCATGAGGCCATGAATCTCCAAAGATCCCACGCCACATCTGCCTCTGCAGACTTGTATGGCTGTTTTGGATAGCAGAGGACAGCTTAGGTCACTATGATCAGCTGCTTTTAGGCACCTGCCCTAACTCCACTAACGACAGTAGGAGTTTAGACATATACCTCGCGTTAAATACACACCCATACATACCAACTCATACATATGCCTTTATGCATAGAAGTGAATGTAAGCATGTGTGGGCATAAGTGTAGACGTAAATACAGGCACGAGTGTATGTATGTATGCACAGTCTTCTATATATATTTGTATTATAAATATATAATATATTTGTGTACATACATGTGTATGTGTGTAGTTATATGTACATCTATGTGTACAAGTATGTATACTTACGCATATAATAGTATATATAACTCTAAATGTACAGATTAAATTTATGTCTTGATTCAGATCTGAATCTGAACATAAATGGCCTTTTTGCTTTCAGTAAAGCATGATTTCCCAAATAAAAAGCTTCTTACATTAAGAAAATCCCTCCTTGTATTTTCATTTCCTCATTAGATAGCAGTGGATCTGGCTAAAGGGCTACAGCACAGAGAAGCTGTGGCCTAAAATAAAAGACTTTTAAAAAAACTACTTTGGGGCCACTACTGGAGCTGCAAAATTTGCCTGTGTCCATTCCCATGTACAAAATAGAAGCCCAGCTCCCTGCGTCTCGGCACCTCATGAATCCATCACACTTATTTGCTTTCTCTCCATGTTAATGTTAGATGCGTGGTGAATGTAGTCAGTCCCGTGGGAATGTGTACCTTACATTACACTTCGATATCAGATAATTTCTATTGCCATCACAGAAAGCAATACTCTCCCAGAGCCATTTTGACCCAAATCTTCTTTCAGAGTTAAGCAACCGCTATTGATTTCAGGGGGTTTTATGTGCACGACAGAATCAGCTTGTAAAAAATTTTTCTAGATCATCTCAAGCTTTCCCCTTTGCTTTTGCTTAGAAACTAATGTAATAGTTAATCAGTATATGTAATCTTCTCACTACTTGATTCGCTTTGGGTTTATATGATACTCTGTCAGTGATGCTTAGGTGTCTACACTAATGTTTTTTGATGCTTTTGCACGGAGCACATTAAACTGCTTTCCTCCAAGTGGTTGCCCCATAAAGTGAGTGCTAGAGAGGGAACCTAGTGAGAGATTGGTTTAATTGCACACAATTGTCAGTATTTCAGGATTTAGGAAACAAGCTCATTGCAAAATGCAGTTATGTTGTCCTCTTAAAGATGCCATTTGAAACTATGACACAAGATGGTTAAAAGAATGCTGTTGCTTGCAACCATCTTCTGTATGTGTGTAACCTAGATAAAAAGAAGATCATGTTTCCAACCCAACATCTCAAATGTTAGGACATGACGGAGCTGAAGTTGTTTTTTTCAGTTTTGTGTCTCTGGAGACATTCCCCTTCTCTTATTATCCAGTTGCAATGTCTGTGCCTGCCCTCTGGTCTTTGATTGTCTTCTACAGCCTGAATCACAAAACTTGGGTCATCTTCTTCAGCAGCTCTGGGAAGCAACAAGCCCATAGTAGTAATGCCAGGGTCCCTACCTCCTGCTTGCACACCTTGCTCCTAGACAGCCCTTGACAACTAAGAGCACAGTTATAAGCAGTCTTACCTTGGCACAAGCACTCATATGCTTGGCAGTGACGTTGCTTGCTCTGCTGTTCTCCCAGGACTGCATAAGTGAGGTGTGGAGCAGCATGCTTGAGGTGGACAGATTATTTAGAAGAGATTTCTGAATAAATAAATAAATAAATAGATTGATAAAAATTACTAAGCCTCTCCATGATGCTTGTGTGCTGGGAATGGCAAGAAGATATGCATGCATCTTTGAGACATTCAGGAGCAGCATTGACTCATGCAGCACACTACAAAGCTGGGTTATATGCAGCTGGATGTCCTCTGCCTGAACTACTCAGGGAAGAGTCTCACTGGAAAGTGAGATAAACTGATTCTCTTGTAGAGAAAGTTCCTTTCAGAGGGAGGAGGGCAGGAGTTAGCCCAGAGAAGGAACAAGGAGCAGAAGGAAGGAGAGCAGATTTTTGTTTTGGCATGCAGAATCCAGCAGGAAACCAGAAGACTAATAGATGCTGGCTTCCCTGCCACTGCTAACAGTTAAAATATCAGCAGATCACAAAAATCCCCTTGAGGTGATTGAAGATTAAATGGAACTGTAAACAAGTCCACTCTTCTCCCTACTCACTGCACATAAAAATTCGGTTCAAGGTGAATGCTGGATGGGCCAGGTGTCCTCACTTTCTCTCCTGCCACTAACACGAAGTTTCAGGATACCTGTCAGAGCCCTCCTGGAGCTCTGCAGCTGTGTTATGACTAGTGAGGGTTATTGGCTAGATAACATACTTTGGTATGCTATCTAATTACTGAGACACTAAATACTTCACTAGAATTAATAGCGCTAATTAATATTTCTCAGGTGAACAAGGACAGCACAAACACAGAAGTTATTTTCCTGAAAACTATAAAAAGAGTCCAAGCATTAATGTAATGACTCTTTCCAGTGCCAGTTCTCTCCTCTGATAATTTCTGAAGAGAATTGATAGGGGGGGAATAATTTGTGTTCATAAACAAGTTTGCATGGAAGAATTAATGAGCTGTGGAAACTGTTGCAGAACTAGTCAGATTTTTTCAGATGTATTAAGCATAGCACAGTAAGTAAAGCTTTTCCTTTGGCAACTAAAGCAACTTCCAAAATGGAGAGGACTCTATCAGGGAGCGCAGTGGTAGGACAGGGGCTTGAAAAGAAATAGAGGAGGTCTAGATTTGACATTAGGAGGTGCTGGCACAGTCTACCCAGAGAAGCTGTGGGGCCCCATCCCTGGAGATGCTCAAGGCCAGGTTGGATGGGGCTCTGAGCAGCTGAGATGGTGGGCAGCAGCCCTGCCCACAGCAGAATTAGGGGCTGGGTGGGCTGTAAGGTCCCACCAACCCAAACTGTTCTGTGATTCTATGATTCTATGAAAAAATGTGAAAAAATCCTTAGTGAAGACTGACCAGAATACAGATGATTTCCAAAAAAACAACCCTCCTCCCACAGACAACAGCAGCAACAAAAGTACCCCAACCAACAGAAAATTTTCTTATTATTAAGACACAGAAAATATATCCTGAAAGTTGATTCACAAATCTTCTGGAAGAAGGCATGTAACCTCCTCCATGCATCTTGGAAATCTCAGTCATGTTGAGAGAGATCTAGGTCCAAATCACATCCTTCAGTCCTTTGCTTGTGGCTGTGATTTGACATGACAGTGTGTTTGGTGACAATACCACACATGTTCCCACACTTTCAATTGTTCCAGCAGTCGAGTCATTCCAGTTTGTGCAGTCACACTGCAATCTGAATCTTGCAGAAAAGTGACTGATTGTTTTCTTCCCTCATGGAAGTTGGTTTACTTCAGAGGTTCAGGGTCCATCTATGTGAACAGAGGGCAAGAAAGATGAAACGATGGATTTTATAGATAATTAAAACTTTACAACCGTAAGACCAATTTAAAGTGCCTGAATCTATAACTCTGCAAAATACAATATAATCATGGAAGGCATCTGCTGGATATTTATGAGTTTACGCGAAACAATTAAATATTTGTTGAGAAGAAACATTGAAATTTAAGAGCAGCTACCACCTACCTGACACATCTATCAGCCTGGATAAATATTTTCAGTTTTTAGCAGTAGATTCCTTCATGATCAGTTTACTGACACATATCCTAGTCAGATCTCTGTGTTACAGTCGGAGTTAACTGTTTTTCTGAGTGGCCAGTATTCCGTTTTCCAAAAAGTTAGGATAATCGCAGAATCACAGAATCGTAGGGTTTGGAAGGGACCTCCAGAGATCATCGAGTCCAGCCCCCCCCACCAAAGCAGGTTTCCTACACTAGGTCGCACAAGTAGGTGTCCAGGAGGGTCTTGAATATCTCAAGAGAAGGAGACTCCACAACCTCCCTGGGCAGCCTGTTCCAGTGCTCCGTCTCCCTCACCGTAAAGAAGCTCTTGCACACATCTGTGCGGAACTTCCTATGCTGCAGTTTCTGGCCGTTTCTCCTTGTCCTGTCTCCACACACTGCTGAAAACAGTCTGGCCTCACCACTCTGCCCTCCACACCTTAGAAATTTACAGACCTGGATCAGGTCCCCTCTCAGTCTTCTTTTGTAAAGGCTGAACAGACCCAGTTCACTTAGCCTTTCTTCATAGGGGAGATGCTCCAGGCCCTTCACCATCTTTGTGACCCTCCACTGGACTCTTTCCAAGAGATCCCTGTCTTTTTTGTACTGGGGAGCCCAGAACTGGACACAGTATTCCAGATAAGCCTTACCAGAGCAGAGTAGGGGGGGAGGATCACCTCCTTCGATCTGCTGACCACACTCTTTTTAATGCACCCCAGAATACCATTGGCCTTTTTGGCCACAAGGGCACAATGCTGGCTCATGGCCAATCTGTCGTCCACCAGGACACTCAAGTCCCTCTCTGCAGAGCTCCTCTCCAGCAGGTCATCCCCCAACCTGTACTGGTCCATGCAATTACTCCTCCCCACTTGCTTTTGTTAAACCTCATCTTGTTCCTTACTGTTCAGCTCTCCAGCCTGTCCAGATCTCACTGAATGGCAGCCTTCAGGTCTGTCAGCCAATCCTCCCAACTTCGTATCATCAGCAAATTTGCTGAGGGTGGCCACTATCCCCTCATCAAGGTCATTGAAGAAAATGTTGTACAAGACCGGACCCATCACCAACCCCTGAGGAACACTGCTAGATACAGGTCTCCAACCAGACTCTGCACAGCCAACAACGACCCTCCGTGCTCTGCCAGTCAGCCAGTTCTCAACCCACCTCACTGTCCATTTATCTGTCCCACACTTCCTCAGCTTTGTTATAAGGATGTTGTGGGAGACAGTATCAAACGCCTTGCTGAAATCAAGGTAGACTACATCCACTGCTCTCTCCCCATCCACCCATTGTAGAAGGCTACCAGGTTGGTCAAGCATGACCTCCCCCTGGTGAACCCATGCTGACTACTCTTGATAACCTCTTTTTCTTCCAGTTGTCTGGAGATGGCATCCAGCACAAGCTGTTTCTTCACCTTCCCAGAGACAGAGGTGAGGCTCGCTGGCCTGGATCTTCCTTCTGGCCCTTTTTGTAGACCAGGTGACATTGGCTAACCTCCAGTCTTCAGGCATGTCTCCCATTCTCCAAGACCTCTGAAAGATGACAGAGAGCGGTTCAGCAATCACCTCCACCAGCTCCCTCAGCACCCCATGGATGAATACATGCCATCGGGCACCATGGATTTATGAACATTGGTGTTGCCTAGGTGCTCTCAGACCACCTCTTACCTGACTAAAAGGAAGTCTTCCATTCCCCAGATCCTCTCACTAGCCGCCAGGGTCTGGTATTCCTGAGGGAGAGCTTTTTCAATGAAGACAGAAGCAAAGAAGGCATTCAGTATCTCTGCCTTCTCAGCATCCCCTGTTAGCAGAACACCTCCCTCACTTAGGGGAGCCACATTCTCCCTAGTCTTCCTTTTACTGTTAACATACTTAAAAAAGCCTTTTTTGTATCCTTCATGACCTTTGCCAAATTCAATTCCAGGCAGGCTTTAGCCTTCCTTGTTGCATCCCTGCAGGCCCTGACAACATTTCTATATTCTTCCCAAGTGGTCAGACCCTTCTTCCACATTTCATGGACCTTCTTTCCTTTGAGTTTGTGCACAAGCTCCCTGCTCATCCACACAGGTCTCTTGCCACCCTTTCCTGATTACTTGCTCACAGGGACGCACTGATCTTGAGCTTGGAAGAAGAGCTGTTTAAATGCCGAC
Organism: Perdix hodgsoniae; assembly: GCA_035772895.1. Taxonomy (NCBI): domain Eukaryota; kingdom Metazoa; phylum Chordata; class Aves; order Galliformes; family Phasianidae; genus Perdix; species Perdix hodgsoniae. Next base: position 19,752,320 of record JAPSGF010000004.1, on the reverse strand, counting down.
CAGCTCTCACAGGCCCCCTTACCTTCTAACACCCTAGCCCACGGGATAGCTCCAAGTAGGTCCCGGAAGAGATCAAAGCTGGCTCTCCTAAAGTCCAGGGTAGCAATCCTACTTTTCACTTTGTTTCTTCCACTCCAGATCTTGAACTCCACCATCTCGTGGTCACTACAGCCCAAGCTGCCCCCAACCTTTACTTCCTTGACAAGCCCTTTCTTATTAGTGAGAATAAGGTCCAGCAACACCCCTCCCCTTGTCAGTTCCTCCACCACCTGCATCAGAAAGTTGTCTTCAACACATTGCAGGAACCATCTGGACTGCGCATGCCTGGCCATGTTGCTTATCCAGCAAATATCTGAATAATTGAAGTCCCCCATAAGCACCAGTGCCTGGGATCATGACGCTACTTCCAGTTGCTTATGGAAGGCCTCATCAACCTCCTAATTTGGGGGCCTGTAGTACACCCCCACAACAACGTCAGCCATACCAGCCCTCCCCTCGATTCTCACCCACAAGCTCTCCACTGCTACGCCACAGTACTCCCAGGTGGAGTTCAATACATTCTAACTGCTCTCTCACATAAAAATCAACTCCACCACCCCGCCTCACCAGCCGATCTTTCCTAAAAAGCACATAGCCCTCCATGACAACATTCCAGTAATACGAGCTGTCCCACCACATCTCCGTGATCGCAATGAGATTGTAGCCATATGACCGCACACAGATCTCCACCTCTTCCTATTTCCCATACTGTGCACATTAGTGTACAGACACTTTAGGAAAGCAGCATCCCCCTGCCACTCTCCATCCCTTCGAACTCCACCCTCATCACCCATCAAGCTCTGTTTTGAGCCTTGAACTACCCGCTCAACCCCAGCAGCCCTCATGTTGTCCCCTTCCCCCTTCTTACCTAGTTTAAAGACCTTTCAATGAGGCCCGCCAGTTCCTGGCCTAGGACCCTTTTACTCCTTGCAGACAGGTGAGTTCCATCTGCAGCCATCATGCCAGGAGCCAAGTAAATTGCCCCATGGTAAAAAAAACCAAAATTCTTGTGCCTACACCAACCTCTAAGACATTTATTTATGAGGAGGGTTTTTTTGATCCTCTCTGTGTCCTTCTCTGCCACTGAAGGGATTGAAGAGAAAACCACCTGCACACCTGCTCCATCAAATATCCTCCCCAGTCCCTTGAAGTCATTTTTGAAAGCCCTTAGGTTTCTCTCAGCAGCATCATCACTGTCGACCTGAATTACCACTAAGGGATAGTAGTCAGATGGGCAAATAAGCCCAGGAATCTTTCTAGAGATATCTCTGACCTGTGCCCTAGGGAGGCAGCACACTTCTCTGGGTGAGGTCAGGCCAACATATTGGGCCTTCAGTTCCTTTTAGAAGGGAGTCATCTATGACTATCATCCTCCTTTCTTTACTGGAGGAGGCAGTATTCAAGCGTGGAGCCAACCTCCTCTCCTTAGAAAAGCTTGGAGGCTGTCCCTCCACCTCATTCTCAGCCACTCCACCCTCCAGTTTCAGGGCATCAAACCTATTACTTAGAGGCACCTGAGGAACCGAGGTAGATTGGGATGGGTGCCACCTGTGCCACTGAGGTGGGACCTGCTGCCATTCCTCCTTTCTTCTCAAGTCGGCTCTCTCGGGTTGACCATGGCAAAGGAGAGGGTCCACTATAGTCTGGGGATTGCAATCTCTGCTACTTTCTCACAGAGATAATTAGTCATTAATAATAATAATAATAAAAATAATTAAGTTGTGTAATTGATCAGTAGAGAAGATCCTGACACCGCGAGGAGACTTTTCTCTTTGTTTAGCTCCAGAGAAACCAGAACCATCCCAGACATGAATTTGTCCTGCCTGGTCTAGCACTTGGGCCATGCATATATGGACCCAACTTTAATGACTGCAAGAAAGGGGATTGAAATTGCCCTCTGTCTCTGCAGCTGCATGTTTTATAGACTGAGCTTACACACCGTGCTCTAAGAGAGCAAACTGCTTGGCCAGTGTACAGAGTAGGATTCTTTCTTCTTTAATGCTCATCCTCTTTTTGTTTTAGGAAAATAAAGCATGTGCCTGTGTTACCTTGTTATTCTGCCCTTTTCAGCAGCCTTTGTACCTAGCTGTCTGGGAAGTGGGAGACAAGTGGGAAGTGCTGTGGAGTCAGAAGGAAGGCATTTGACCTGAATGCATTTAAATGGAGCTTTAGTGACATGAGTGGGAAGAAAATAAAAGCTTTTTATTTATTATTTTACACTCTAAGAGAAGCTCATGTAAATGAAGATCACACACTGCTTGTCAGACAGAGAACCCTACATTCACCACAAGAGTAGTAATTGAAATAATGATTTCCTACTATTTTCATGCTTGCTTACAGTTTCAAACCAAATCAGCAGAAACACGGTAGGCCATTATTGTGTTAAAGCAGTTTCTTGAATCAGAAGACTCCTTTCATTAAATGTGAATGAATATCTTTGTAAAGAAATCCCACAAACTTCAAGCTGTTGTTGCAGTGGTTCACCTCAGTAGCAAAGTGGCTTTCTCTGTAAGGACTCCTGAGAAGAAAACACATGCTGAGCAATGCTGTCCTGCTCTCATCCCAGAAAGAATCCTATTTCAAATGAAAGATGACAACGATGAAACTGAAGCTACTAGCTACCCATTTTTTTATAACAGCTCAAAGGGAGCTGAAGTTGTGTTAGAAGGGTAAGGAAGAATAAGAAATGTGAATTAAAGATTAAACATATCTTCAATTCTACAGCTGTCCTAAGTGAAACTAAAGTACTTCTGAAATTTGTATTTATATATATATGTATATATATATATTTTTTTTCCAAATGGCCACAGATTACCTAAATCTTGAAACCAACTATTTTTAATCTCAGAACTAGTTTTACAAGCTTAAGAATTTAACCTTTTTTAAAAAAATCATAAATTGGGAATCATTATTAAGTTCATCTGATGCCGAGGACTGTCATGATTGTGGAATAGGAAACTGGAGTAACAGAACAGAACGTGAAGTGGTTAGAATGGAAATATTATTTATTTTCTTTCAGATAGTCTAAGATTGGCTTATCTTAGAGAATTTCCTGTGTCTTTATATATGGCTGTGATACTAAGTGTTTTAATTCACAGATTTCAAATAATTTTATTTGGAGGAGGTTACAAATGCCAACCAAGGGAAATTCATGCTTCCTATTTTCGTTTACGCTGGAAGCAAAAGAGAATTTGAACAGGAATTAGTCACAATCAGCAAATTATATAAAATGAAACTCTATGAAATATTTTAACTCCTTAACTTTTACTCAATGTTTAGTCAGCATCCTGTTTCATGGCTGCTAGGCAAAAAGTGTATATAGAAATAAGAGAGATCCCATATGCACCCTCTCCATTAACAGGGTTAGGGTACATTCCCATCTCTTGTGCAAAAGACATACATGTAAGAAATCTTTTCATTTGTTTTGTTTGTTTTATTTAATATATTCCTTTGTTTCTTTCATTTCTTTCCCACTATATTTTATATTTTCTGCTAACATTGAGTTCACTTTGCTTTATCTTCACTGACTTTTTAAGAATTATATCTGAGCTAAATGAGAGTGATTTATTAGGAATGGAACCCATTAAGATAAATACACTGTAGTGTATTGTAATATTTCTTTTTTTATTTAAGAGGATTTTTCCCCCCCTTTCCCCAGAGTGTGTTTCATCTGCTCCAGGAACAAAGGTAGAAAGGAAAGCTATTTATTTTTCATGTTTTTAATGTCATGTAGGGCATGAAGAATGCTATCTGGGTGCCACTGTTGTGAGATGTATTTCTTTTCTATACATTTCTCACTGATACTGTTTGAATGGCTGGGGCATAATTATTGTGGCCAAGGAGAAAGCCATTCTGGACACCAAGTAGCCATTAAAAAGATGCTCAGGATGCATGAGAACTGAAACATGAGCACCTTTCCCCCCAAATCTCTATCAAGATAACTGGCTGCTTACGTGCACTGTTCATAAAGTATCAGCTCAGCATCTGAATTCCATCTCCCCTTTCTTTGAGAGGAGGGGTCGCCTAAACCCGCTCCCCCTGCCAAGCAGACGAGTTTTTCAAGGTGGATTGGTCACACATGTGCATGGATATGTTGAAAAGCATCTTGCTTGTTCCTGTTGCTAAGCTGGATACCATGTTTCTCAAAAGCTTGCGCGGACAACTGGACACGAGTAATTCATAGCTGATCTTCTGGCACTGCAAAAAGTCAGTGCACAAGAGCAGCGTTCTCAGAGGAGAGTGATACCTTCTGCCTTTGGGGGCTGCTGAGAAAACGGCAAGGCTTGTTCCTTTGTCTCAGTAATAAATAAGTGTGTTTTTAAGTGCAGTGGTCGGAACAACAAAAAAAGGGAAGGCCCTTGAAGACAAAACCCAGAGAGATAATTCTGATGCACTTTTCATACATCTGGAGCAGATATAAAGCATTCCTAAATATCTCCAGCATGTTAGTTTCCTGTGGTTGATTTACAGGCTGTGACAGAAAATCCATTTCTGTTCCTGTAGATGCTAAATTCATTACTTTGCCACAGAATTCAGATTCTCCACTTCTCCTTGAACTTCAGCTTGCTGCTATGGCAACCAGTGCCAGACAATATATTTTTTCCTTCCCACTATTTTCCACTGGCACAGTTGTGTATTGCAGTAAAAATAGTATCCTTTTGCAATATTTAAAAAAATAATAATAATCACTGTGTTTTATTACAAGAATTCCTCCTACATTTTGAATTAGGGCCATATATTATATATGCAGCCTAAATCTGATTAATCACAGTACAATCAAAAGCTTCATAAACTAACAGAGCACATTTTCCCTATAGCTGTACTCAAAAAATATTTACTTTCTTCTTTCAGACTTCCCACTGGACATTTTTGGTTATGGTACAGTGTTTTTGAAATGGCCACAAGGATTCCATTTTGTCAGTAACTACCTGGTCATTCTTCACTGTTTCAGATGTTACCATCATTTAGAGAAGTCAGAGGTACTCAGGGATTAGCTTGCTGATAAAAATCCATGTTGTTTTGAGCTAGCTTCTCTCTAAGTCTCACTGAAGTTCCAAATTTTTTTCTGAGTTAGGTGTCTGATCTCCGCTGCAGGAAATCCAAGGAATGTCAGAAGAATGGAAGGAAATCAATTGATCAATTAGTTGCTTTTGCTCCCCTGGATGGTATGGAAGACCAACTAAACAAGGCTTGGTCCTTCTCAAAAAAAAAAGCCTTGTGAGGCTGACTGTGAACTCTGCCATGCCACAACATGGGAGGCTGGTCAGTGGATAAATGAGAAGACAGTAATTGCCTGTTTAGACTTGTCAGCAGTGCCCTGTCCAGAAAGAGCATTCTTTAAAAATGATCAATGGGTATTCAAGAATAATGAAGCTAGGAGTAATTTATTTGTAGCAATGCTTAACATGCATTAACTGAAAGGATGCTTTTCCATACTTACAATGCTTTGTTCAGCCATCCCCATATATGTTGCTTATTTAGAGTGAAAGATTTTTGACACCTGAATGTGTTTTGCATGACCCTGGGAACTGCACAGATGGTTACGTTGCAGAAAGCCTATATAAGAGACATGTCAAAGTTGCAAAAGCTCTCAGTAAGCAGGAGCATTAATTTTTTACTCATTTCACAGAGAATGGAAATCTATTACTCTGCATATACATAACCACATTCCTTCCATATGTGCTTAATCGTTCAGCTAGCTTTACTGCACTGTTCTTACCTCAGTGCATAAGAGAGATACAGCTGCTAATAAATTCATTTCTGTGACAGCTCTCTGAGATGAAAGCATACTGGTATCCAGGCTTGTGAGAAGACACCTAAGTGACATAACATTTAAAGCTCAAACAGGATAAGACTAGTTATCCAATCTGAGAAGCCCACAGGCCGATTTACAGTCTTTAGCTGTCATGATGCACATCCAGGATACATACAATCCTTGACTGACACGAGTGCTTGGTAATTCTACAGACTCAGCCCTTTAGCAAAACCTCATTACCAGCACAGTCCTGAACATGGGTCACATTCACATTACCTAGAATGTGTTTTAGTTGAGGTTGGAATCCTGTATGAAAATTGCAAGGTGATCATGCAATTAAAATTCATACTAAAATACATTTATACAAGGATTGAATTAATGTCACTTAGCACTAGGATTTGCTAATTTTTGCATACTTAGACATAGAGCTGTAATGTTACTTTAAGGCTATATAAATGGTTACATTCAGTGTTTTTTTAAGAAATATATTTAATCCGGATTACCTAGCAGTGCTGACAATTCTCATGTAGTTAGGGTATTCCAGTTCTTTACTTTGTGCTTTCTGCAGAGATCTCTACCTAATGGTTTTGGAATCCTCCTTCCAATGAAGAACTAGGGAAGTCTTCTGTCTCCCCACAATCCTATATCCTGTTAAGACACCCACTTGGCTTCTCCCCTGTATATTTTCTCCACCCATTGCTTTCTAATATAGTCAACAGCCTTATTCCTTGGAGTGAGATCAGGACGAGCAGTGAGAGTGTAAAAGAAACACAGTGTGGTATTTCCCACCTAATGTTTGATGGCTGAAAGTTCGACCTCTGAAATTGAAGCATGAATTAAAACATGTCTTGGCAGTAAGTGAAATGCTGTCCCTCAGGGTAGCTTTTGCTGAGATCTCAGAAAGGAAGATGAGGTTTGTGATTCATCTTTGCTGTTTTTTGCATTTTACCAAAGGCATCACTTTTTTTTTTTTTTTTTTTAATCCATGAGGCACCAGGGACCACCTATTTCAGGGCAAATTTAATGCTTCACACATTTGGACCCAAATTCTTTCATCTTGGTCCAGTATAACTTTCCATTACTCTATACTGATGAAAACGTGATTTTGTCAACAGTCATTGTCGCGAACGTGTACACACAAAAAGAAAACTGCAGACTTTCCTGAAAAGAAAGCTACTAGGGCTTTTCCAACACTGACATTTCACTATCAGTTCTATTCTATTTTCTTTCCCAATAAATACGCTGAAATTCAATGTGCCAGCGCTTGACACTATACAAATAAATGCCTCAGAGAGTAGTACATCTGGTTTCAATAACAACAGCAATAATTTCCAGTATTTGTTTTCATAACAAAGGACCAGAGTCCAACAGCATTACTGGTGAGAAGAGCACTGAAAATGAGAAGGGTATATAATTTATTACACATACGAAATCTATGTTAAAAGAACATTATTAAGGTTGTAAAGTCAAACACTTGAGACTTAGGAAATACCAGAATTAAGGTGGTCTGAGCAACTTTAATTTGACCTCATGAATGTATACCTCAAGGCAGTCTTTAGTTACATGAATGTATGCAATTTCTCTCCAAGACACCAACCTCAGACAGTGCACAGAAAGTGTAAGTGGCCCATTTAAGGACCACTATGTATTACTTATTATCCTTCTTGCATCTGGTATATGATGCTTTTACTCTGCACCCTACAAACCTTGCTCTGAAGAAAAGACTATTAGCTTCCTCCCAGGTGGTTCTCTCCTGCTCATCACTGCTGCAGCCAAGCACTTTGCAGCATTAATTTTACAGAAATCTGTGCCTGTTAGTGAGCAGTGAATCCCTTCATGGAAGAGTGCTGAGGGCCTGATGCTCACATTACAGGGGATTGCTGCATCCCAGCAGCACATTTGAAACATCCAAGAGTGGTTGGAGGGCATTAGATGGGGTGCCTGCAGAACTACACCTATCTCAATTGATCCCAGAGAAATTCAACCTGTGCCCCAGTGGCTCTTGGGAATACAAACTGGAGTGTGATGAGTCGGAAAGGTATGACTTCAAAACAACACTACAGATTGAACTTACAGTGCTGTAGTGGGCACATCCTGCAAGAAAACTGTTTTACAGATGGAGAAACCACACATGGGAGTTAATTGAACTAGTGTCCACTAATTTTGGGTGCTGAATGTGAGGATGCAGCATGTTGTGACTTCTCACTTCCAGCAACCCCTGCTTGTGTCCCCTTTCTGATAACTCCCTGCTGCACTCACAGATGCTGCAGATATGATGTTCTCCTGTTTGAGCATTTCATCCTTGTAATTCAAGCTGACCCCTCACTGTACACTGGAATCGGTAAGTCACAAAATCTGCTTCTATATTAGAAAATTACATGAAGCCAGGGCAAGGGTCACAGTGCAGCTTGCTTCCACATGGCTTAATATTCCTTCTCCCTCCCACTAACCCCAGAAAGCCTCATCCATTCTCCTTACTGGGTACATACTTCTGCCCATTTTGTTCTCTGGGCTGTGACTGGGCAGCTACTCATGATGGAACTGTTCCCTTGTCTTTGGCCTGGTTAATCTTACAGTTTCCAAAAAGCAGGGACTGTAACTCTGTTTTCCTCCCTTACCAACATCATATTTCCCATATGGGGAGTATGAGCTCATGTTTTTTTCCATGTCCACAGCGCTTGAAATAAATCCAGCTGTATATAGCCAGGAAATTCCAGCACTTGGTATTTCCATTTCCTTAAAACATTCTATTTGTTTTATCTGCATTTAATTTCATACGGAGGTTGGGGCTGACAAGTTGCTGATCTGTAAACTTTGCTTGGTTTCATCCCCAGAGCACCATGAACTTTCTGCATGAAGGACTGGTGCATGCTGATAAATACCCATGGAGCAGCCACCTTCCCCATCACATGGTGTGGGAGTGTAGATTTTCTTGTCCAGCATTCTTACACAGATCCCACTGGCACCTATGAAAATAGTAGAAAATTGCCTTTTTTTTTTTTTTTAACTTAATCAGCATATTTGCTTCTACATTGCTCCAAAACAGTAGCATATCTGATACTGCTTTGAGTTTGGCCTTCAATTCAGCCTATCTGTCACAAAACGTCCAAAATGACATGCTGATGTTTAACAGGTGGTCACAAACATCTATCCTAAAACAAACAACAAGTAGTACATCTTATTAAATTACATTACTTGAGCTGTACTGAGCTGCTTTTTTAATCATATCATAATGCCAAAATAATGACTAATAGGAGATAGATTGTTAGAAACACTTTCTTGTCCTGAACATGATGGAATATGTTCAAGTAAACGAAAAACTTGTTAGTGTATAAACCGTGGCCATAAACCACTGCTATACACATTTTTCATAGTGGATCATAATGCCATATGGGTTTTTAAAAAAATATATGACCTAGTCCAAACCTTGGCTATTGCTGCTATCTGTCATTTGTTATAAAGTTGCCAGACATGCTTGATTTCCCTAGTTAGATTGAATCTGTTTCTGTCTTAAGGTTATTTCTGCTTCAGAATGACATCTCCCACATTCCTGAATGGTTTTAATTATCTGTCTTGCTTTCTCTTTCTCAACACACTTTTTTTTCCCCAAGTGTCTTGAGTTGTTTTATGATAATGGCAAAGTATCTTGCTGAAGGCATGATTATTGAAAGTTGCCATTTAAGAGCTAATTATAGGGTAGATTATATTTTTCTTTATAGCAAATGCACTTGACAATTTTCATTTTTCAGCAGAAAGAAATAATTAAAAGCTTTCTTATACACATACAGTGTATGTGTGTACAGGCTTGGTGAATGAATGCTGAGGTTCATGACCTTGCATTCATATCCCTTAGATAAGAAAAGACCTTTAGTTACTGTAGAAGAAAAGACTGCATATAGGGCAATAGTAGCAAGGAAGTAACAGATTATTCTGAACTCTTTTGTATGAAGGATATGTATGGAAGAGTTGAGTTCTCAATCTGATGTGAATCTGTGTGGTGTGACTGACTTAGTCAGAATTTACTAAGATTTACTTTGGGAAATATGACCCAGATGGTATTGTTTCCTCATGTTTCTCTCTGTTATTTGCCTGCTCATTTTTCATCTGATTCTACTGAAGGGCCTTTCCAAGCAGGCAGACCTAGTAGAAAGCAGGCAGAAGGAATAGCAGCACATTAACACCCTAACTGACAGCACCTCGGGTTAAGAGGAAGACATATGGCAAATGCAGACCACTAACACAGGCATTGGAGAAGTGTTAACATCTTGTTTTCTGGTGGTTTTCTCTAAGCCTTACTTCTTTGACTTCTTCATTACATAAAAAAAGAAATCCCTCTTTTCTTGCCCAGACTGCTTAGTAAAGAAATTCCAGATCTTCTCTTGCCTGCTATTTAACACATCTTCAGCTGAAGGAGGTCCCAGTGCCACGTAAGCAAAGAGCAGGGAAAGCTCATGGTGAAAGCCTTCTGGAGCTTTAAATGCCAGAGAATTTTTATGCAAAACAAATGTCTGCTACCTTATACTAAGGGCTTAATTCTTGCTATTTTCAACTTTCTCAATTTTATTAAAAGAAAAGTAACATCCCTAGTTTTTTTTTTTCTGGTCTGTCTGCTTTTAATTTTCTCATTTATGCATATCTGGAATGAGGAGTAACTGTTACAGAAAGAGTTTTGAAAAAAAATACAGAAGCAAGACAGAAATCTGATTTTTTCCATAACACTTTTGGCCTTTTAGGACTCAGTTCTGATGGCTTACTTTAGGTACTCAGTTCTGATGTCCTAATACATAAAATCATGGAATCACTGAATCACAGAACCATTTGGGTTGGAATGGTCCTCAAAGTCCAGCCAGCCCCAGCATGGGCAGGGCTGCTGCCTACCAGCTCAGGCTGCCCAGGGCTCAGTCCAACCTGGCCTTGAGCGCCTCCAGGGATGGAGCCTACGCAGGAGGCGTTCATCTTGACTGATGGTCAAAGGTAGTCCAGATCAGTGCTGGGGCTCACTAGAGGGACAGACAGAATATACTCAGAAGTGTCCCCAATATACCTGTTGGGGAGCAATCTATGGGAGGACTCCTGACAGAAGGACACCTGTATCTCTTTGGAGCTCATGACACTGAACCAGGGATGAGTACTGCATGATTCCTGTCATGCAGGGTGCTGAGTTTCATGGAAGGATAGACATCCACCTGTAGTGCTTATGTTTCTTTTCAGTGCCTACGAGTCCTTCTGTGCCACGTTATTCAGTCATGAGAGTGCTTTGGCAGGGACAAGGCATCAAATGGCTTTGACAAGGCTGCCTTTATGCACTCGCAGGTGTCTAAGCTGCGGTTATGCAAAGAATTTCATAGATCAGCCTGGATCTTGTTTTCAGTCACCTATCAAAATGTTTGCTCTACCTACTTAGCACATATTGCACAAAAAACATGCCAAACATGAAAGCAATGAAGGTCTGAATAATAGTATATCACCTTTTAAAAAAACATTAATTACATTTTAAAAATGAAAATAAGTGGAATTAATTACTCTAAAATATAATCTTTAATCTTTTAAAAGCTGGCATGAACCCTAGCCATAGATTTTGGAGTGCTTAAAATATATAATACTAAAATATTTATGTGAGCTTTCATATAACTGAATTTTAGACCTGTTGGACATTTCAGCACGATCTAATGGCTGATGCACAGAAGCTGTTTTTAGGACTTCTGGGCTCTATTTTCTCTTTCTGTCAAGATTCATGGCTAATGAAAAGCTATTTTTCTGCATTATTTGGCCAGTACAAAACTGTGTTTCTTAGGGGTTGTTTTTATGGTCTAAGATGTACAATTTCTAATGATCACATGCAAAGTAAACCTTTTATTTACTTAGCCACCTCGACACTGCATGCAACAAAATCAGCATGTAATTCTTACTGCAGAAATGTCACTGCTTTATAGCTCCTATGATTTTTAAGACTTATATAAAGATACAAATGCTGTCACCTTTTCTTGTGAGGAATGAAATCTCTACAAGCAATCCTGTAGAGCTGAGTCTCAGTTTCATAAGTAATTTTCTGGGGCTTCAAAGTAGCAGGAGTCTGAAAAATGATAAAAGTGGAATGACCATTTTCAGTGCCAAAGATCAAAGTGTTCTCTTTTTTTTAGGTATTTGGAACTCATTCTGGCAACTCAGAGAAAGAACTACTATGCTGGATTTGGTTATCGGAATCTGGCCAAGAGTAAACAACCTTTTTCATGGCAATGTTGTAAAAAAACCCTACAATATGCCTGAATTTGGACAACTTACAGTAACTCTGAAGTCAGTGATTATTCACAGAAGTACTTAGTGCTGTTTCTGAAGTTTAATTATAATTCTGTGAATTCACTTCCTTTTCATTTACACTTATATGTTAGTAAGACTGTGTCTTGCCATTTGGATTTTTTAGCAGTGATTTCAGGTCATTTGTACGTAAGGTGTTATGCTTGCTAGCTTATTGTTTTGAACAGGTTTGGCACAAGTGAATGGATAGTATTTCAGTAAACTACTTAAATTGCTCAGGCTGAAATGAAACAGATTTTTGTTTGCTTTTAATTCATAGATAGCTCATGTGATTTCCACAGTCTTCAGCAGTTTTGGCTTGTGGTCTCAGCTCCAGAATAACACGTTATAGATATTTTGCATGTCCATTCAGGCAGACAAAGCAGTCAAAAATGTCAAGAAAGCCTCTGAGCCACTGTTTTTTGACACCAGGTTGATAGTGCCATAATATATTAATAGCCAAGATAACAACAGTGTCCAAAGTGCAATTACTGCAGTGATCAACTATTAATACCTGAACGTGCTTCACCAATACAGACACTTGAATATTCTTATTCCAAGGTTCAATCCTCATAGTCTTTTGTTTCTTTAGATTGACCTAAACTTACCTAAAATACTTATCTAAAGTACTGAAGTGTGGTTTTCACATTCTTATGGATTGTGTGTAGGAAGAAATTTTCTGGACCTGAATCTTTTTCCACTCCTGCATTTTGACTTACAGCGTTGTCACACTCTCCTTCATGTTGTAAATGCCTATAATGAGGATTCAGTGGAGACTTTTTCATTGTAAGTTTAAAAGACAATTTGATCTCAACTGTACTGTGAGTCGTCTGGAGACAACTGATATAAGTGATTCAGTTAGCCATCTACCACAAAACCAGTCCCTTGCTGTGTTTTCTATAAAATCCACCTGGGCAGCATATTTACGTCCTGGGATCCCATATACCTATAAACAACCTTATTATTCTCTTGAGCATGATTTTTCCAGAAGATGTTGCGAATCTGACAAGAAATATTATTTTCTGTACTATACTTGTGACATTTCAATTTCTCTCAACGGAACTCAGACAGCAACTGCTGTTCTACATGCCTAGCTTTAGGCATATCACATAGCTGCAGCCACTCAAACCAGAGGAAAAGAATCTCTACCAGGCACAGCATTTGGATGGCTAGCTTTGCTTGATGCACAGGGTGGACATGTATGAGGACATCACAGTTTTATGTTGAATTTTCTGAAGAGCTGGATAGGGCATTTAAGGCCCTAGCAGAACAATAGCAGAATCTTCTGAATCTCTACAAAGGAGAAAAATAAAACAAAATTGTATGTATGACCAACTAATTGTAGCTATTGAAGAAGGACAAAGAACTGGAAGAATGTAAATACTAGAGCTACTAAATATTCTGCTTGTCACTCTTTAGAGAAATAAATAAATGCATCTGAACCTTTAAAAACTAGGACATTGTGCATTCTCTGTTTTTTTGTTTTTATGTCTTTCTACAATCTAATACAATGTCTCCTTCCAACCAAGGCCAATGTTTGCTCACTGACACTGAGAACACAGCTTGTCTGATGAAGGTTTATACATCCAGTGAACTTTAGAGAGGTAGTTCATGATGCTAATTGCAAACAAACAAACAAACAAACAAACAAAACTAATATAACTAATTTAGGCACTGGTTACCCCACTGCAATTTATACAAGTGTTGAAAGATGCAATCTGTTCAAAATCTTTACTCAGGTGTTTTAAGGTGTGTTTACAGTCTAACAAATCAGTGCAGTGTAGTGTAATGATTTCTGAACTGACTTCAAGTCAGGTAGGCTGGGGGTAAAATCATGAAGCTCAAACAAGGCATTGATTTAAAGGCATGTTGTGTATTTGGACTTACTACAGAATTCAGGTCTTTAATTGCTCCATAGTTCACTGTCTTATATAGGTTGGCCATTACTCATACTAAAATTATCCACATTGGTCCATCAGTATGAAAGATATTAAGAGTAGCCTCCATGTTACTGAGACCTCTTAGCCGGGAATTCCCACCAAGGTTATGAGGTTCAGAATGCCATCAAATGCTGCTGTTAGGGGGACACACTTTGAGCAGAATAAAATGACACACTGTTAAACACTTTTAGCAAGATGAGGTGTTTTCTTCCCAACACAGCTTGCTGAACAGGAAAGCAGTTATCACAGATCACATTCAAGCAAGATAAAATGCAGAATGAGGACAGGAATTATGCTATAAAATGAGTTTTGCAAAGGAAAGAACTCGTGACAGAAGAAAAAAGTCCAGGTTTGCTGGACAGCAAGGAGGAGGCAGGACATGCAATCATGAATGTGGATTAAAATTCAGCAGCTGGGATCTAAGTCTTTGCAGACGTGGAAAAAAATGTTGGACCGATGACTGACCATTTCCAGATGTCAAGTGAAATATACATATTTAAGATAGCATAATACCCCAGACCAGGAGTATATACCATGTGGAGACAGGCTTGTTGGGGCTTCTGGAAAGCACTGAAGATCATGTGAAATTGTCAGTATCATTGTTAAAAGTCAGAGCATGATACATTGCTTCCAGTTCTGAAAATAGGGGTGCTGCCAGCTGAGAGTAGGAGGAAAATAAGTACATGGAGAATCCTGAGTTCAACTTCTTTGTGATGCTGACTTTTTGTTACTTCTAGATTGTTTGTAGAATTACTGCAGCTTGATGTCTATAGAGCTTAGAACAAAAGTGCTAGAGAAACCAGTGGTAGGTTCTGTCTGTTTGGACTAGGTCATGCGTTGCTTTTCTCTTTTTCGTTTGTTTGGTTGGCTGGTTTTTGGCCGGTGTGGCCAATGGTGTGATTTCTTGCAGGAGCTATGAGGCCAGATGCATTACAGTTAAATGCATCTTTTGTCTATCTTACTTCTCTGGGGAGGTCTCTGAGGCATGGTCCTTGCTGGCTGTGTGCCCACGCCACACCCTGCACACTGCAAGTGAATAATAATAGCGGTTTTCTTACGGGGAGGGAGGAAGGACAGCCATGTGTCTGGCACAAATAAGCCACAGTCTGCCTCACGTGGTGGCTGGCTGTGGGGAGGCAAGGGGGAGAAGGCAAGAAGGAGACGAGTTGGGCAGGAAGGTTTTTGTGCCACTTTTATCTCTGCAAGAGTCCCGGATAATGTGCTGCTTCTTTTGAATTGTAGAGGTGCAGCAGTGACTACAGATCCTGTTTGCTTTCTGTAGCCACCTCTTCTGTGTGAAAATCCTCTCTCCATACTGCAGAAGGTAATCCAGCAAGTTTTTGAAATTATAGTGCACTGTGATGCTCTGAAAATCTAGGAGAATAATGCATGTTTTTCCAAACCTCCTTCACATACCAGGCACTGTCAAGATTATTTTGCCTTTGCAAGTGCACAATTCAAGCTTCTGAGTGTAACCAGGAACCTTCCCCTCCCCCTGGCTTTATGGATGTGGGATTTCACTTGCAGCAACGGCTCATGCTCTGTATGGGAGCCTCTGTCACGTTTTTTCTCCGTGCCAATCCATCCCCCCGTGGAGAGAGTTTATAGCAACCATCAATGAATGGAGAGGATTGAGGCAGATGTGAATAAAGGGCTAGTGAACATTTTTAGCTCCAAGAATGAGCTCTGATCATTTGGTTCCCAAGCAGGCAGAATTGCAGTGTCTGGTTGGTATATATTGAGTGCTTTTTGTACGATGTATACTCTGACTAATTCCCGTCTCCTTGATGATCGCTAATAACATTGCATTTGATGAAAATACCTTAAATGCCAAAAGTAAGAAACCTCACCCACAAATAATATTAGCTGCCTCTTGCTGGTCTTTTTGAGTTACTTTTTATGCTGATGTTCTTAATGGTAATCTGTGTCAGCTATTTCAGACTCATGTTTAATAGTTTAAACATGCACAGATGTATTTAATATATCTAATACAATGATGTCCATATGTGATGCCTTATATATGATAATGCATATATTAAGGATTCTGTTAACACTCTCACATTACATTTCCATTGTATAAAGATGCATAATTTATTCACACGCCAACATCTACACATGTGTGCAAAAGCTAATGTGCATATGTCATATATATCTAATGTAGTAGAGAGTATTCACAAACATGCGATTCATGTACAAGTGGGTAGATATTCAAAGATTTTTAGTCTTTGCAACATTTTGTTATTGATCACATCACCAATGTGAAACACTTATTCAGCACAAAATGTCTCTCTGCTTTCTGCAAAAGCTGCCATCTTTTTTTTTTTTCTTTCTTTCTTCAAATCCTCTGACCTCCCTTGGGAAGGCTTTTATGCATGTTCAGTATGCTCACACAACTATTTCTACCAGCACTGTTACCATAGAAACCTAGTGATGTTTTTTTTCCTTTCCTGCCCTGTCAGGGTTTAGACCTAGTGCCAGACCTCTTTGCTGTTAGCAATGATATTTTTTCAATATTTGGACAGCTCTTTTAGGAAAAAAATCTGTTGTTTACATTTTCAAGATGTTGTATTTTATTTCAGGATGCAATTTTTCAGGTATTAACATCAACCAATTGATTTATATATTTCAAGGATCCAGACAGTTTTTCTTTTGCAACACTTAGACCATGACATTTGGTAAGGAAGATTCTACAACTGTTTATTAATTGTTGATGTCAACTCAGAACCAGATGAAGTGATTTATTTAATAGGTCAGTGGATTGGGGCTCACATTTTAATTTTTTTAATACTCACTTTCAACATTTCTTTATTATTCACAGAAATGGCTCAGCCACAGCTAATCATAAAAAAAGATGTGTAATTAATTACTATATAATTTACAAGTCATTGATTGGCATCATGTGTAGCACTCACATTAACAGCTGCCTCATATAAATTTTTAAGTATTTTGATTCTCTGACAACATACTATATTGATTTCTTAAAGGAATCCACCATCAGTTAGATACGTAGCATCGTAACTTCTGTTTAGATGGAATAAATTATTTCAATTAACATGACATACAGAACGTAGCTTTTCATTGAATTGCCTGAAATATAAAGAATAATTTGACTTAAGCAAAATGTACATACCTATTGTGTAATATCTATGTTACAACATGGATAGTACATCTGTCTGATAGATTTCAGATGCTGAATGCATTAGCTGATGTAAAGTGTTATACTGAAATCACATATTTTCCAGAAATGTTGTCTGCTAGTAACAAACACCTTATCTTTCAGGTGCAAATAGCATATTGCACCAAGAAAAATGTGACAGAAGGGAGAGCTGAGATGGTTTGAACTTTCATTTTTGTCTTTTAGGCAAGCACTGGCCTTGCAGACTTTTGTCCAAAACAACTGAGTCTCCTGTAATGTAATTATGAGCAGCAGGCCACCAGAGTGAGCTTTGGTCTTCTTCACTCCCTGCAATATCTGTTTGATGTAAGAGGTAATTACAGTGCTGCAAAGATGAAAATGGATTATATCGCTTTATGGCGTGTTTCACGTGCATTTGTTCTTCAGGGACAGGAGAGGGAGCAGTTCTTCCTTCTCATCATCTGAATGCTATATTTGGCCCCCATCCCCCTCTGTATCCCTCTTGCCAAATGCAAACCTGCCTGGCCATAATCCGGAGGTGGCTGAGTTTTACTGTGGGGGCACCAGGCTCTGGGACAGGGTGGAGGGAGACTGACCACCCACTTCGTCCCCAGGGAACAAAGGTGAAATTCTTTCAGGGTTGCCAGTTTCCCTAAGGATATAGTTAAATATCAGCAAATATCAGCATCCTTTGTGCTCTACTGTATATTTTTATTTGTAACAATGTTTTTTTTGTTTGTTTGTTTTTGTTTTTGATTTTTTTTTTAACTGCTTCATCATGCTAAAAGAAGAAGAGGTGGTGTGTAGTCAACTGGAGTGAATGTGTACATTCTCCAGGCCTGGTCTTGTGAGACTTTGTCCCACTGTTGTTCCCACTCAGAGCTGAGCAGAAACCATGCACGTCTGAATAACAGGGGCCCTTTCTGCCTGTTGTAATCCTGGATTGTTACAGTCTAGGGGCCAGCCATGCTGTCACCGTCACAAATTGATTTAACCATCAATTGCAGTGGTCATTAAAGCTGCTAGAAGTCCCAGCCAAGCTGATGAATTGCAGCTGAATGTGAAATGAGCCTCCAAGACTGTTTCCCACCATCTCATATCAAAGCCTATTGTGTCTCTCCAAAGTAAAGGGTCGGAGGTTCAGCCTGGAGTTCAACAATGGGCTTAGTCAGAAGATAGAGCCCCCTTTGCCCCAGCATTCCCAATTACAGTTTTTTTTTCCATGCCTTATTGTGCAGTATTTGCATCCAACTAATATGTCGAATTATTGACATACCCCAGTATCAATGGAGCTTTTGAAAGATTTATCCCCCAAATATATGGAATCCCAAGCATCTGTTGGCTCCCCAGTAGTGACAATGAAATGATTCCCTGGTTTTCCTTCTCTGGCAGCCTATTCGACTGATCTGATTTGAATGGCTATCTTTACTCAGCAGAGATTAGCTGCTTCCAGGCCTCACACACAAAAAAGCCCAAGTTTGCTTCTGGAAGTCTTTTTCCTTCAGATGTATTGTTGCCTGCACTTGATTTGCTACTCATTTTTATATAGCACTTAAATCTGCTAGACTTGCACTTAGTGTCTGTTAATAGCAGGAGAAAAAGAATGAAAAAATTATCTGATGTACTCCCATTCCTCTCTTTTTTTTTTTTTTCCTGACTTTTTTTTTTGTCCTGCCGTATCTGCATGATTGATACAGTCTGCTTGCATTTTTGGCTTGCTATTAAGCTACACATGGTACAGGCTACCAGATGAAATCGTATCCCCTGTGCTTAGGGGGAGCATTTGCATACTGGGCACACAAAAGCTGTTTTCCTGTGCAGACTGTCTTGTCAGAGTCCCATCCCTGTGGGTGAGGGACTCTGGGGTGCAGAATCTGAAGTAAGGCACTGCAATTGTGATTGCATATATGCAGTCTGGGAAGGTTCCTGCTGCACACGTGGGCAGAAAAAGAAGTTAGAAAAGAAGGGTGGAGCATTCAGTAAAGAGGTCACAGGTTCAGACGATCCCGATGTATTAATAATGAGAAAGCAGACAGCTTTAGGTCTGTATTTGCCCAGGCTGTGTTTACTACAGACTGAGTGTCTCCACTAAATCTGTGTGGAGATGCTGTTAACAGAGGACTAACGGCTACCAGTGACTGGCCTGTGTTCCTCAGTGTCTCCCATGAAGGTCGTGGGGTGTCTGTTCTTGAAAGCTTTGCCATCTCAATGACAGAATGAACAGATGAATAAATAAATACATATACTTTTTAGTTAAAAGGCTCTTTAAATCTGGTTGTGTCACAGAAAAGCAGTGCTTTTGTTGACCTCTTCCATCTTTCTGAACTCTGGACTATTTTACTGCATGTAGCAGTCAACTTTCTTTAATGGAAAATATCATCGCTGCTTTAATTCTTTTTTGGCCTTACGTATTGCAAGTGAAGCATCTGAAAAGTCCATCAATCCATGCTCACTCCAGATTGTCTCCACAAAAAGCTGGACTGAATGAATAGGAGTTTGAAAAAATAGAATGGAAGTCTGTCCAATTAATGGGCTGGGTAGTGATTTTGTGTCTTGTGACAAGTAAGATTACAAAAAACTCAAATAAACAAAACAAACAAAAGAAGCAACCGCAAAACCTACTCTCTACTGTGACAAGCTAAAGAATTTTCGCAGCATTTTTTGTTATTTGTTGCTCTTTATTTTGAAAAAGCCAATGGCAAATAGACAATAATAGGGCTAACAGAAGATTCTCCTGAGTTGAAGACTCCCAGGTTCAAATTTCCCCTGTATTTTTTCATAGCATGGATCACCCACCAGATGATGTGAAACCACTGTATGTTGATGAATTTATTTCTTTCAGTTTTTTTTTCTGAGTCAACAAATATTAATTGGGCCAGAGGCACAAATGTAAAGCTCTCAAAAACTCACTTTCTATTGTAATTACTAGGCAAGGAAGCCAGGTGCAAGACCAGAGCAGCATCACCCTGCCTGTGCAAGCTGAGTGCCAATAATCAGGGAGAGGACAATGGAAAGTGAAATTTAAAACTGGCAGTTCCTTGTCATGCTACTCTCTGTACATATAGGAAGTATTCAACTATCACAGTGCGAAGCCTGAATAATAAGAGAAATAGAGCACAGACTGTAGTCAGTCCACCTACTTTATGCAAACTCCAGTAATATGGGAAGGTACAAATGAGCCTGCTAATAAATTCAGATATGTTTGAAAACAAACTTTTCCTCTGAGACTGTTCTTGATTCTCAGCTGAGCTACTGGACATATTCTTCTATGTGGTTTGTACTAAAGATGTAAGCAGTAATATTGGAGCTACTGTCATGTAATTTTCTCAGTTCATTTGAACTCTGGAATGTGATGGCCTGGGATCACATAAAAAATCTTAGCACACTATCATTGTCTAGCTCCAAGGAAGCAAGTCTGCATCAAGATTTGAATTTAATGGGAATAAAGTTCCCTTCAGCTCTTCTGTTGAAATTATTCTTGCATTAACTCCTGTGCTCAATCCAAAGATCAATCCAAACAACAATGTCATAATTTCCCAAGGCTCAAAGCCTGCTTGCTTTCTCGAAGCCTAGAAAGCTGTCCACTGTATGGTTACTTGCTGAATTGAGCTCTACAAGAAAGGACCTTGGTATCTTGGTTGGCGACAAGTTGGCCAGAAGCCAGCAGGTGTGACCTTGTGGCCAAGAAGGCCATTGATATCTGGGGATTCATTAAAAAGAGAGTGATCAGTACATCAGGAGAGGAGATCTTCCCCCTCTCGTCTGCCCTGCTGAGGCCACATCTGGAGTATTGTGTCCAGTTCTGGGCTCCCCAGTTCAAGTTTAGGGTCCTGGAGCATCTTCCTTATGAGGAGAGGCTGATAGACCTTGTGCTGTTCATCATGGAAATGACTGAGAGGGCATATTATCAGTCCTTATAAATACCTACAGGGCAGAAATCAAGTGTATGGACTCAGGCTCTTTTTAACAGTGCTCAGTGACAGAACCAGGGGCAATGGGCACAAACTGGAACATAGCAAGTTCCATAAGAACATGAGGAAAAACTTTACTTTCAGGATGACAGAGCACTGTAACAGGCTGCTCAGAGAGGATATGGATTCTCCTTCTCTGGAAATATTCAAAACCTGCCTGGCCACCTGCTTGTGTAACCTACTATATGGAACCTGCTTTAGCAGTGAGTTGGACTAGATGATCTCCAGAGGTCCCTTCCAACCCCTACAATTCTGTGATTCCATTGTTCCTGTGATTCTTTGTGACTGTGAATCTCAAGCCTGCAGCATTTAGAGCAGTTCTTGAAAAAATGGTTGTTTCTCTGTGGGCTTTGTGTCAAGACAAAGACAATCAAGAAAACTTCTATTTCAGTGAAGAATAAGGATGCTTATGTTACACGGACTTATCTCCCATTGACATAAATCAATCTTGACCAGGCAAAATTTGCATTCATAAAAATATCTCAGTATCTTGTCAATATTGGGTTCCCTAGTGGAATAAGATACATTTTACCCTACAGAACGCCACTGCCCCTCCACTGCCACTGATGACACAATTTATTTGCAATATTCAGCTATTGCAGTGAACAGCTTAAGCTGCCATAGAAAGTGATTTCTTCTTTGAGCAATGGGGAGGAAGGAATTCTCTTTCCTACAGCTCTAAGTCCTTGTGATCCTAAGCTTCTTTCTCACAGTAAAGTCCAGTGCTGCCCAGTGCCTCTGATGGTACTGCTTCTCAGCACTGAGCCAGAGAGAGTGCAGGCAGCCATCTAAGCACATCCTGCTTGGCTAACATGCATACACTGGCATGTGTTCTCATGGTGACAGCCCTCATTTGGGCCCTCCATTCTCTTGCCTAGGCACTTTCACAACACACTGAAAAACCTGAAGACTTCACATTCATTTGTGAAGTATATTAAAAGGTTTGAGAGTGATTAGCAGACAGGCAGCACACATTTCATGTAATCAACTAGATATCTTCTGGTCTAATGACAAGCAAGGTAAAAAGGAGACTTTAGCAGAAGAGTTGTTGGGATACAAGAGGCTAGTTTTAGAAGTACTGAAATGTAAAGATACTGAATTTGTATTTTAGTAATGCTTGGTTTTAGCTGTGTGACACTGAAAACGAGGTACTTTCTCCTCAAGTCAGACAATTATTTTGGACATGAAACTCAGATTGGTACCTACTTAAGCTATTTATTTGTGTATGATTAACTTACTAGCTTCTGTAGTATACCTTCTCTGACCTATATTCACTTTGTATTCTAGAATGCAGATTAAATTGTACAAAATAATATATTGGTCATGTGTGTTTCTGTGATCAACAGATGCAAGATATTAATAACAGTAATCATGTCTCATTAAAGAATAAGTATTTTATATAGAAATCTATTTGATGTAAGCAGCTACGAAGGAATAAAAATTTATAGCTTACTCTACAGAAAAATGTTGTTACTATTCTTTTTTATGAATGCAGCATTGTAAACAAATAGAATTGTAAATCACCTGAAACTAGTAGAGTCCTGTATCAGAAATGTCACTGGGAATCTAGATACTTCACAAATATCTTAAGTTTAAATCTTAAAATAAGAAGTGAAATCTTTTGCCATTAATTGTAGGTGAAAAAATCCTTGAACCATTCAGAATTCACTCAAGTAGCATGTAGTAAATGGCAATTGCAGCTGCAGATTTTCCTTGTTGTCCATGCCCTGCTGTGTGTAACGATCAGTTGGTGTTATGTGAAGAATTTGCAGGAAATTTTCTTTTCTTGTTTTCATTTGTGCATTGTTTTTTTCCTGAAACTGAGAGACAGTTCACTAGATTTCAAAAACCTACTTACAGTACAACATAATGCAAACATAATCACTGTTGCTTAGAGGTTGCAAGGCTGCTCATGTTTCACTTAAAAATGCAGGTACCAACACAACTGCTTATGCAGAATTTGCGCGTTCTCTGTGGTCTTCTGACTATCTGAAGCAAGTATCTACAAAGTTCTGTTGGATGGGGCAGAGCAGGCTGCTAAAGGCCTTTTGGCTTTTTCTTTTGAAGCACTTATGGCTGTAGAAGCATGTAATTACTTTCAATCAAGCAAAAGACCTGTCTCAGCCAGTGTGGTTCACTGCACAGACTTCTCTAACATCCTGCGGCATACCTGTCCCCCGTGGCCACTGACAGGAGAAAACAGCATTTTTTTCCTGCAGCATATGCTATTTCACATTTGAGGAGACTAGATTCACCTTGCACATAACTCTGTCAAAGTGTAAGCAGTTAGGATGGCTGAGAGTTTTTGTTGTGACCATAATTGATGAATGGTTCCACCACCAGTATGCCTTCATGTCCATCTTCTTTGATCGTATTTGGTTATGATGTGTTTTTCCATATTGTTTTCCTCTGACAAATCTGTTAATCTGTTTTTTAACTTTTTTATGTACTACACTGGAGCTCATGCACTATTCCTTTTTTTTTTTTTTTTTTTTTTTTTTTTTTACTTGTAGATGTAAAAGCAGAATAAATATTGCTTCACTGGAGAAAAAAGTTTGAAATCCAGGAATAAATGAAACTAAGTTGTTGTCAAACCAGTGGCAGCGATACGCAAGTAAAAGTTATGGTGAGTGAGGCTGTGGTTGTCCATTCGCTACTAATCAAAAGGCATATTTCTGGGACAAAGTGACAAAACCCAGAAAAATCTGTTGCTTCTATATATGCTCCAGTGAATAGTCTTACTTTCTGAGGGTTCTCTCCAACTTCTAGATTCATTTTATGCTGGACAGAGATTGTACAAACATTAATACTTGAGCTCATGAAAGGAAAATTATACTGACTCCTGTTACTTCCCCCAAAACATAAGAATGGTGAATTACTATTTCAACCTCTCATTCAGTTTATCTACTCCAGATATACAGTCAAGTTCTTCATCGAGCTTTCTTTCAGAGACTTGCTGTGCTTTCCATTCCTGTTGTATTTCACATGACTCCCAGATATACATGGAAAGGTTTTTCTAAATGTATACTCTCATTATGAATAATATCCAAAGTCTATGGAAAGAAGTACAAACACTCTCTGTGCTATTCAGGATCCTTGGAATGTGCCTTGTGCCATCTATTGCATCTGAGGAGACATTTGCGCTCACCACTTATAAGGAATGCTGCTGTATATCCACGGAATACTGACGCAACTTTTTGCTTACATTAAAAAGCATTGAATGTAAGTGGAGTACTGTAGTTAGGCTGCAAATATTTAATACACAACTGGCTTAAAAGTAGGTGGCAAGTGCAAGAAATAGGATTACTGTGTTCCAGTTTTGCTGGGTCACAATCTTCTGCCTCTTCATGGAAACCAAAATTAACCTTCAATAACGACATAAGATCTGTTATTAAAATATCAGATCAATTGACTCCTCAATGTACTACTGGCCTAGGAATAGGTTCAGCTATATGGTAACAGACATCATTCTGTCTATTGAATGCAGAGGTTGCATCTGACATTCTTGTTAATTACTGAATAAGAATTCTTTATTTCTAATTTCAGAAGTCACCCATGTTAGGGGAATTTTAACTCCTAAGTCACTTGAGTTTTTCTAAAGAAAATCACTCACTGTCTTTCTTTTGGAAGGGAAAAGTCCCCAGGTGAGTTTAGTAAGAATACATCTAATTAAATAGTATGGTAATGAAAACAAACAAATAAAAATGAATCTATAGTTAGAATAAATACAAGTGATGGGATTAAGTTTCTCCCTGGAATAAACCTATGCTAGTATCCTTAGTACAGGAATGAGTCTATCCCATCCTTTTTATTTACAAAGCCAGGAGAGAAAGGTAGAAACACACTATAACCTACTAATGAGATAAATGACCCTATGGTCTCCCCTGAGGAGAACAACTCTTTCCAATGTTTGACTCTGAGTGGGTTCAGTGAGATCTGGATTTTCCTCTGGAGAATTCTCTTTCTTCCAATGACCACAAGAAGAGATCATGGAATTACCTCACTGTCCTCCAAACTGCCTTTGGAAATGCACAGTGAATGGCTCTGACAAGGATGTATGTCCAACTGTTTCAAAACATGAGCTGTGAAGAGAAATCAAACCACGGGACACCTCCTCTGAACACTGAAATCCAGTTGAGAAGTCCAGAACTCTTGGCTGCTCCTCCTGAACCACTTGTATTTAGTTGGCCTCTTTATGTTTCCCACTTGTTAAATCAAGCATAAGTATTTCCAAAACAGTAGATTTCCTGCTGGAGATGCTTTTTAAGACTTCCACACTCATTGGCAGTGAAAGTAGGCAGCCTACAGTCCTACAGCAGCTGCTGCTCCATTATCTTAATTATCCATATCTTCTGAGCTGTTGTTTACCTTTATGAGCAACCTTTGAGCATTTGTTCTGACTTTACCTGCTCAGAAGATTCTTCTGTACTTTTTTGGACTTCAGTAGCAGTTGACCTTTTGGTGAAAGGTATAAATTATATAACCAGGGCTTCCTGGAAACTTGCAGGACTACGATCCCTTCCATCTGTTTGCCAGAGTTCTACCAGGCTTAGAAAATAAGCTATGAAAATATAATAGTGTGCTAACTACTACCAATGCCCCCTCATGTTTTCTGTTGCATCTCAGTAAGAGGTTAAATTCTGCCATATACTGTTATATAACACAATAGCATGCTTTTCAATTTTAAGCTACGACATCAGTGTTCTTACAATCATAAAACCAAATCAAAACCAAATTTGCCTCTTTTCTCATTAAGATATGCACTTTGTACATAAGACTGTCTCCTGAGAAGATTTTACAGACAAATATTACAGATCATGCAGCAGATGTTTATGATCTGTAATTCCAAGTGAGGTCCAGCCTGGAAACTTAACTGAGGCACATTTACACTGATTTTGAGGGAGCTTTGCATATGAGAAGGTTGCCAGCTTTAAACCATATTTGTTCCTGGGCTCTTAAAAATTTACATTAAGTACAGATGACTTGAACAGAATCCAAATCTAAGTTAAATCAAAGTTTGGATTACCTGTCTGCATGTGCTTAGTCTTCTTATGGATATAAGAAAAAAGTAGTAGATCGTGAAGTGAATATATTTCAGAGATACTCAGCACTGTCTCAGTTTTTCACTAGATGCTCATGGGATTCATTGTTTCTGTATGGGTGACATTATTTTAATCCAGTTTATGCTTAAATAAGAGTGTATAGAAGATATTTCTTTATTTGCTGCCTAGAAAAGTAAATTTAAAAATTCCAAGCTTCTACTTTCAAAAATTCCAAGCTTCTAGAGACAGTAGGAGAAAAAAACAGCCTACTTGAAACTTCAGACATGGTCAGAATTGAAATACTTCTGTGACAACTCTTTCCTCTTAGGGGGTAGGTGGTTTGAGTACAAAAGGATGTGGTTTAAATTTCTCCATCAACATAAGTGTTTTTCCATTTACTTGTACAAATTTGGAAGGCTCTTGCCTGCTCAACTGAAAACATAACAGCACATTTATCTTACAGAAATGAGGATTTTTCTGTACAATTCATGTTGTGCAACGATCTCAGCAACCAAGCTACATTCCAGATTGAAATGAGAAAGAAATAAAGAAAACAGAATCAACTGTCTGTGCTTTTTTCCAGAAGCCTTCCACTGGCAAATCCAAAGCAGAGCTTTAAAAAAAATGGCTCGTGAAAAAGTGATACAAGGTCAACATTTTTATTTCTGCCATTTGGCCCATTAAAAAAAACGTCCTTTTTTCCTCACTAGTTTGTCAATATTACTTCTGGAAATTTGATAACATGAATGACCTATTTAACTATCTCATATATATTGCTTTTTCTTGGCTGTATTTTTCAACTGTTGGCACAAAATGTTTATTTTAATGTCTGGAATTGCAGAAGACTGTGTATCTATGGATATGGACTGTGTATCTCTTCTTGTTTGTCAACAAATTCTGTAGATATGTGATAGTCATGAATGGCCTACCTCCATCTATGCTGAGGTTCATGGATGCCTTTATAAGCAGTGAGTCTTGGATAAATCCTGGAATAAGAAGATAGAAAATCCATGGTTGGCACAGTTTGCAGTATGTAATAAACTATACAGTAGAGGAGATATCTTCAGTTTCCACTGCTTTTACTATATGCTATTTTTGCTAATCAGGTTATTTTAGGGCTCTGCTGATGTTATAAAAAACTCCAAAACAACAAAAACAAAAAAATCACAAGCCAAAACTAGTGCTTCTGTTTCTAAGTATTTCTTTGAAAATATGTTACTGGCATGAAAATAGACATGCTGAATCAGAACTGAAGTTTTTCAAATTCATTGTCCCATACTAACAATTATCAATAAAATCATTACAGGAATAGTATCAAAAATTATGAAATCATAAGCCAAATAGGCTGTTATTCATGGCAGCAAACTAATGGAGGAAAAAAGCTTCTTACAAAGCACAGTATGATGAGGGGAGGAATTAGGGTTGTGATCATATAATTCAGGAAAGGATACCTCATGAGTGAGATTGGCAGAAAGGATTTCCTTGGGGATCTAGGGCATAATCAAAGAGAGAGAAAAAGAAAGGAAGGGATCCCTTAACCCTGCATACAGTCCCATGAAATCTCTAATTTTCAACAATACCCTGAGTTCCCCAGCCTCCTACCTGAGACAGAGGTCCTCCAGTTTTCCCTTTTCCTGTAAATTTTTATTTCTGAAACTTCCCGTACTCAAAACTTGTGCCATTTCTCTCATCCGTCTCTTCCCTCTTCCTCTGTGCACATTCAAAATTAATGTAGATGTCAATGAGCAAATCTCATGTATGCTTCCCTCTAGGTCCACACCTTTTGTATGTGTGTTTTTTGATCTTAAATTTGTTGGAATGTCTATGACTTAGACAAATAGTCTACTGGAAGAGCTCGGACAGATGATTCTTTCCTTAGATGAATAATTTTTCTTAGAAATGAGGGAAATCAAGGCCGTTAAAAAGAGAATAGGTGGATACATTTTATGCGCACTTGAATGAGCAATAACTGTGGAGCTTTTTTCATACTGGAAAGATTTGAGATGCATCATATGCAATGCTATAAGCCATGCAGTTTCTTCACTTCCTCTCTCTAGTAAAATGTTATTTTTGATGGAATTGAAATAAGACTTTTTTGTATGCTTGATTTTTATTCCACTGTGTCGTAGTAGTAAAACGTGAAATGGAATAGATAACAGATGCGCTCTTGTCTTTCCTTTTTGCGGGCATTGATCTCTCTGGCAGCCTTTAGTTTTTACAAAATATTTTACATGAAACATGGTATTTCTACCAATTTTTAAGATTTGGCTGAAATTAGAAAATATATTCTAAACATGTGGGGGATTCTTGAGTGGACTAATAAAGTGTTCCCCTAACCCTGCTTTCCTCCAGCTCAAACAAGCTAAACAAACTTAAAATCAAGCTAAAATATTTCTCTATATTTCTCTCTCCCTCTCTCTGCTTTTTTTTTTTTTTGGATGTTAATTCAGATATCTTAGATCAAAATTATATTAATTTAAATCTCTTCAGAACAACAGGATCATTGTGCAAATAGGTCCCAAAATAGATATTAAGCCCCAGCACATAAACTGAGCATGCACATGAATAAATCATCAGTGCATGCGTGTTCACAAATACACTCTCTCTCCTATCGTCCCTTTCTTTTTAGGATTCAATCCCTTCAGCTCAATTGGTTTATGTTGTTTCAATATTTTAGTTGATTGCTACAGAGAAGGATGTAAATATACACAAATGTCTTGCCAGGTACAAGAATGCACGCGTGCTTATTTTCTAATACATTCAACATTTTCTATAACATCTCAGTGGCCAAATTACACAGGCCAACAACACAGATGAAAAGTGAAAAAGTGATGTGCTTTTTGCTGCTGCCATTCTGGGGAAAATGTGGGTCCTGCTTATTTATTTAGTTCTTCATTTATTAATACAGTATCTGCAAACCACCTGCAATGGCAGCCCCTTCTGCAGCCCGACTAGCACCCTGGTTTCCATGGCAACAGGAAGAAGGAGTGAAGTGCAATGAAAGCAATGAATGCCTCATCTTTACTGGTAACCAGGGGGAGAAAAAGAGGCCTCATTTACATTCTGGTGCATAAACCAGCTAAGTGACGTTTCCTGAATATTTTCTGCTAGCTTGAAGCTGCATGCTTATGTGGAGTTTATATATATATTTATTAGGACAATAGTAAAATTTCCCATAGTGGATTATTTGTGTAAACTGCAGGTGGGGAAAAATGCAGATGAACAACTGACACGTTTAGTTAATTGTTCTGTCTGCTCTAAAGAATAATTAAACACTATGTTAAATTATAGTGACTTAAACAAGGGAGTTGGTCAGAAACTTTTCTGCATGTATGACACAAATATGTTGTGGTGGAGGAGACATCTGCTATACTAAGTGACCCATTTCTAAACAAACAGCTGAAGAAAAAGAAATCTAAATATAAATGAAGCTCCCTTTACTACTGTAGGCAATTCTTTTGACTATAACACATTCCAAGGAGACGTATATATGCTTGAATTGTAAGACTTGGTTTATTACTGCCCTCCATAAAATCACGGCCTTTATTCTGAGGCTTTCAGGTGCTACCAAAAAGCAGTTAATAATAAATGCAAACTTCAAAATTCCTTATAAATATCATTAAAAAAATATTGTACATAGAATTAATGAAACTTTCCTTCCTGAAGTGATTTAGGGGAAAATTATTTTAAGGAAAATAGCTTAATTTTATGATTTATTTATCAATTTGTGAAATTTATTATCTTTCCACACTTAAAAAAAAAAAGAAAGAAGAAAAGTCAGAAGTCCAGCATTGCCTACTAGTCCACTCTTCCCATCCTTTCAGAATCTGGCCTGGGTCTGGCAAGACTCCAAGCTTCCTGTAGAGTCTGGAAGAAACAATCACAGATGAAGCTAGGGGTCTGACAGCACAAAGGTTGCTTCATCTATTCCAAAGGCCAGAGTAGTTTCTCTGAGCTTAAATATAGCCAGGTTACAGGCAAGAAAGAGAATAAGTTAAGGTAGGGTTCAGTATCGTCGCCTCTCCTTTAAGCCAAGACTTCATATCACAATAGAAGTAACCTCCATAGGAGCGCCTTTGCCAGGACATTTTAATATCAGACTTCACATTCTGATTTATTCCTATCCAATTCCATATTTTGTTTATTTAATGTTATAATGTAAGATGGCTTTATCTATACCTAGTGATATCTGAGATGATTTCGAAGCCCGGTCTGCTGGAATGATAATTGTTTGAAAATCCTTGCTTTATTTATTTATCTCTCTCTCTCTCTCTCTCTCTCTCTCTCTCTATTTATTTATTTATTTTAAAGAAGCTTTAAAGATGAAAAATATACAACTTCAAGATTTTGAATTCCTGAAGCAAATAACTAGAAGGAAAATGTATTAAGAATCTCTTAACTACCAAGTTAAATTTATGCTTTTATTTGAAAGCTAGAGAATGGCATTCTGAGTCCCTCCCATCATGCTTGGCTGCAGGGGATTAAGTTATTAAGGAGCAAGTGGATTGAATTAAAACTACTGGAATATATATATATATTTTAATTTGCTTTTGCTGTTTTACTCTTGTTTTGAGAGAGAATTTAGAATTTTGTTTTTCTGTGTGAATGTATATGAAACATACAAATATGCATTTATATTTTTTTCTCAAGGCATGCTTAATTAACTGAATCACGATTCTATAGTAGCCTGAACTCTGTTGATTTATTTGCAAGAATATCTTTCCTTTTAGGTGAGTAAATGCTCTGATAGATACCAGCAAAGAGCAGATGGCTTCACAAAAGACGTTTGAAAGCTGACTCCCTCCCTCCTGCCAGAAGCTTTTCACACTCTTACTTTGTCTGGCTTCAGTGGGATTCCTTGGTGGGTGAGAGAGAGAGCTCTCTGTGCCCTGTAGTTTGTGGGAGTACAGACACACAACCAGCTCTGCACAAATTTATGCATCTACTTTACCTTTATAGTGAAATATGAGCCAATTCTCATAATTTCCTACACTATCCATAAATCACAAGTGCACCATCCTTCTCTGAATCTTCAACTTCACCAATTTGCTCCTAGGTCCCTCTGCATGCATTCATTGTGTATAGAGGTGCATAGTGCTAACTTCTTCACATTTCCACAATATCTTATTTCATATCTTCTGCTGGAGCAATTCAAGATATATCATTTGCTCTCCCTTCTTGTCACAGATGATGACAAGATGACTCTTCTTTCCTCATCTGTGGGGGGTAAGAGAGAATCACCATTTCTATCTCTTAGTAAAAATATCTCTTTCATGTCTGTGGAGCACATTTTCAAGGGATATTATGTGCAGATTTATTTTTCCTGAACAGCCTTTTGATAAAATAGTGAAGTTTGACAGGTTACTGAAAAAAACTGTAGGTAGTAGTCTCACTTTGTGTTTCAAATTTTGTATTTCAGTGAATTCATTGAAAAGGTAACAGACGCTTGCAGCACTGATTGTGGATGTACTCCTCACAAATGGGTACCCTCAAAAAAATGCAATAAAATTTATGTCTCTTTGGTGAACAGAATATTGGATTCATGCCCTTACTTGAATTTCATTCATTGTTAGGGGAAAAAAATAATCAAACATTAATAAATGTAAATGAATAGTTCCTTTAGTGGAGAGGAAGGAAGAGAGGGAGAATATTTTAATTACATCAGCTTTGAAGCTTAAGAACATACATAACATGTACGACTTAAATTATGTGATTATTTTATTGAAAATAAGCTTCAGTTGGAAAATAAGAGATAATTTGGGAAAGTTGCACGTGAAAGTGAAAAGCTGGTACAATCATTGTAATCAGAGCTAGCTGTATGTCACAGTAAGAACCTATAATTTTTTCACACGCTAACTGCACAAAAGTTTTTATCTTCTTCCTATTAATGCAGAAAGAAAGCATTATGTTTTATCTTTGACAAAAACAGTTGATTTTGGTTCTTAGAATTTAATTTCTATCATTTCATAATTCTTATTATTCAAGGTGTAAATGATCCCATTTATCGTTTGCCTGATAAATCAGAGATATCATTTTTTGTTTTAAATGGCAAATTTGAATTAAAAACCTGAGAGATGTAACACAGAGATGTGTTACACATCAGAAATGTGAAATGGAGATTTCTCTAAGTCTCACCCACTCTCTGACCCACTCTCACACAACATGTTGCCCTTCAGCTTGTCAGAAATTTAGAAAATTATTGGCAGTACTCTTGGGCCATCTATGTCATTAGTGCTTAGACAGCTAACTAGTCAAAGAAAAAACCTAGCAAGAGGCTTAAGAATAAATCAATGCCTTTGTTCCTTCTACTCAATTACCTTTATTGCAAATGAAATGTAAGTTCAGCTTCAAATAAGATTGTAAAGTCTTGAATAAAACTTTCTCTCCAGGATGGAAGAAAATGTGCTTATTTTTTTTACATTACAAACTAGATTTGCTCTGATTTGCAATCACAGGTGAGCCCTTGAGTACGAGGCAGCCTTCGGCTGTCTTATGGGTCGCGTAGCATGAGGCAGCTTGGTTTCCACATGAAAGACTCCACCTTCATTGCTTAGACCCAGAAGCCTCTGCCCAGCAGGCAGATAATAGAGATGATGATTTCATCAGTTGGATTGCTTACCTGCTTTGCAGCTGCCAGAAAATCAGAGTTCCTTTCTCTATCTTGCTTTCTCTTCCTTGTAAGCTGGTAGGCACACACTCATCATTGCTGGGCAGTCCATTTACTTCACGTTCTCGCTTCTTGCTTTGTCCTCTCTCCTCCCAGGGGAGGTGGAAGGTTTCTAGAATACAAGATCCCTCTTGCCATCTACATTTTCAACTTAATTCTCTCTCACATCACGAATCAAATACAGAAAAGTCTCCATTAGCACTTTTTTCTTAGCATCTGAAAAAATTGCTAACACATTTGAAGTTGTTGGATGACTTGTGTCTTGCTTGTCTTGCTATACTTCCTTATGTCTCCTGGTTTTTTTTTTGTTTGTTTGTTTGTTTTAGTAGAACTGGAATTATTACCTTGCAATACCCAGGGAACACATTTTTACTTTCAGGTAACAGTCTTGTTCAACACATCAGAACTAATGAATTTGACAGGATATCCACCTCGCTTCTCTTGTTTATACTGAACAACTGGACTAAGCATAAGCAAAGTAGATAGCATCAAGCTGTAGGGATGCAAAGGCTGCTCTGTCGTGAGGTCCGTGCTGCCTTTGCCAGATACCTGGAGATCTCCCAGTTTCCTGGGGGTGCTGCCTTCTGGGAGCATCAGAACAGATCACAACACTTTGATTTTTGTTCTGCCCTTCATAGCATTCATTGTTCAGAACTAACATTTATTTTTCACTCACTGTACTTGGAAAACTCTCCTGCGCTCCCTAACAGAAAGCAGTAACTGTACCTTATCCAGAAACTACCTTCAAAATTCCTAGATTTGTGCTAAGTAGGTCAGCACCTTGATTACATTTGAAAGAACTGTTTTTTTATCTGTTTATTCCACATATTTCATTATCCCCCTAACAATCAAGAAAGTTCCCTGTAGCAAAAGCCACAACATTTTTCTGTTAATAATAAGAACTTGAGATTGATGCTTAGCTCTCCAAATGGCTGTGATTTTTACAAACTGCAAAACTTGGCAATATTACAAAGGTTATTTCTAGTTCTGACATTTATATTTATGTGAATGATTTTATATAAACATGCATGTATACACACATATATATAAACACAGATATTTAAACATGAGAATGTCAAATGGAGAGACAGAATGCTTTCACAAACAGCTGGGAGTGTGGTAATGTGATCCTTAAGAATAACTGCATTACAGCTTCTTGCAACACTGCAGTTGGAGCGAAGCAAAAGGCCAGAGATTCTCTTTTCTGCTTCACACTGATATTAGCTATATGAGATTACATATTTAGGATCTGTTACTAGTAGCCTAAATTGCTAATACTAAGTTTATGATGAGGGAGAGGAGCCAAGAAAATAAGATTTTTAGAGAGGTAATTTGAAGTACTAGTTGCACAGTGCTTATTCTCTTGATTAGAGTACTTCAGAAGCCTTGTTTGTCCATGGAAGTGTTGGCCTTTTTTTTCTGGCTTGCACGCTGCTATGCCACATACTAAAATCTCAGTGTAAAGATAATTAAAGAAAATCCAAAGTACTCTTTTTTTTTTCTCTTTCTTATTCTGATAAAATTCTGCCATAATAATGAGTTACACAAATGATGAATTAAATTAATTTTAGTTCTATGGGCTCTGAGACTTTAGTAAAGTATGTACTTTTAAACCACTGTGGGCAATTTCAAATCCTTTGGTTCCAGATCACACTTTGATATCCTCTTTTCATCAGGGGGTAATGGCAGAATTTCAAAACAGAAACATCCCGACATCCAGGTGACCTGCTAATATACTTCTAATACACCTATAATTTTGCTATAAAAAGGCCTTGCTATGTTTACCAGCCACACAGTCATTTCCCATCCTGCATTAGAATTCCAGAATCTGCAGGGAAATGTGTGGTTATTGAAATGAATAGACTAAGAACAGTTAACCAGCAAAATATTTCAGGTATTCATTTAGCTGCAAAACTGAGGGGAAGTTCTGATGATGGTTGTGGGTACAGTGTGGCAGACTTTGTACTTAAAAGTAGAATTGTGGAACACCTTTTTGGATGCATGACCTATCTGCTGGGTTAAATGTGTATAACAGTAATAGGGCATGTTTCCTGCAATTTCAACTTGGAGACATCTATAAACTGCACAGACCACTAAAATAATGAGAAATGCCTGAGATAATTTTATTAGAAAAGGACATGACATATAATTAGATGCTCTCTTTGCTTTTATGTGCTTCATCAGCTCAGCCAAAAAGGGAATCTTAAAGACAGTAATCACAGGCTTTAGAAAATAAATATTGTGTATATTTTTTAAAGGATGGTTATCCACAGCTTATTAAAAGTAAATGATGGCATTTGAGATAAGTCTTTTTGTCAATATAGAGCTAGACTCATTGGTATTTTCTTCAATTGGACTGGCCTTTTTGAGATCTGATATAAGCAATATTTTTCTACCTTGGAGACGGATGGCAAGGTAACTTGGACTACAGATGCCCCTTGTTTAGAAAGGTATACTCTACTGTTCCCAAACTGGACTTATCCATTTAATACACTATTCTCATTTCAAACGTCTGGCTTTCTTTTATGTAATATTAAGTTGGTGGAAGCAATTGTGCTTAAACTTCTTAGCACAGGAGGAAAATATTTACCAATGCTGGTGTGTACACTTGCAAAAAAAGTTACTCAGGGAAAGAGTTTAAAATAACCCCAGTGGGAAGAAATTTCCTTAGTAATCCAGACTACATGTACACATTCTGTAAGAAATGTAGTCTCTGCAATGAAGTGTAAGGGAAATGTGTTACAAAAATGTCATTTGGAAACCTCATCTCCCTTGCCATTTAAAACATGTGAGCACTAGAATTCCTCCATTTCTCTTCCAACTCTCTTGAGTCTCAAGAAATAAAGAAGGGTGGAGAAAATATTTTGTTAATAATAGTGTTTCCATTTAAAAAGCAATCGATCAACAATATCAACAGCAATGACAATAACTTGAAGTGTAACATTCCCCTCATCCTTGCCTGCATGCAGCAAGAATGCATCCCTCTCCCCACAACTGTCCAGATGCTCCTTACAACACTATGAGCTCTCCATAAATATCTATTGTACTGTAATAAGCATGATAACCCTCCCACAGAGAAAACTCATTAGATAAGGGTGTGGGAGGACTGTGAACAGCACTGTGGCCATGACTGTTTGCACTAGGTACAGGGAGTGATACTGGAGCTCTTCTCCAGCACATAAAGACAGCTGTGTGACTATGATTATGTCACAGACTCTTCAAGGTTTTTAGCCATTAACCTCTTATTGAAACTTTTTGGAAAGACGCATAAAAAACTGTTTGTCTTTTCTGCTTCTTTCAGAAATAGTAGACTATGAGGCTTGAATTCATTGTGTAAAGATACTAGATTTTGATTTGCAGTGAATTTATGCTTACTGCAGATGAAGAAACTGTGGGTAACAAGGCAAATGCTGTTCCCACAATGATGTAGAGTCATCTCGTTTAAAGGGTCTTCGGCTTAGTCAGTCATGACTTTTTTTTCTAAACTGGTTTTTAGAGAGCAGCAGTACTGGTTTGTTATCATCTAAAAATGCAACACTTTCTATAATTTAAATGCCAGTTGCATTTTCCTCAAGCAACCTTTAAGTTACAGTACTACCTCCGATATACTTTCTGTGTCTCCATATAGGCATTTATGCTCATCTGCTTGTCTTTGAAGAGGGAAAACACTGGGCAATTTTTGTTTCAACATTAATAAAAAGCACTGTCCAACAGCAACCATGTCTCCTTGAACTTCCTTGTATTTACTAGCATTTTTGAAATAGCTGTATTTGAGAATTCCTCTGTAGGTGTGAGGATGTGGAGGGGGAACTGCACACATGCTGCTGGCCCCATCAGGTACATACTGGTCACCATTACATTATCATTCTCAAGGGCCAGCTGCATTGGGTGAGCATGAGCTTTAATAAATCTGCATGGTTGTCTGGAATGTGGCTTGTCTCTCACGTCATTGTCACTATTGCTGCAATGCACCACCATTGCCTCACTGTGCTCATATCTACTATTTGGTCTTCATAAATGCTCAGCAACTGTCAATGAATGTCAGTGGCAGCCATTTTTTCTGCATGGAGGAATTCAGTGCCACATCTTTGCTCCATACACACTTCCATGTCAGATTCCATTTTGTCAGACTGCCCCTCTGCTGCCATCTGTCTCACAGCAATAAAATGTAGTGGAATATTGGTGGGAATATTCAACCTCTTCTGCCATACCACCAACATCCACCTCTTGTGGGCCAACAGAATAAAACTGGGAGGCATTGCTTTTGGAGCAGCGCTCTCTCAAAGGCAAGGATTTGACTAAGCTCAGAAGGTGCCCTTAAGAGATCTAGCAGCTATTAGGGACCAGTGGGCAGTATAATAGGAAAGGAACGCAGACTGATGGCATAGGCTCAGGGATGTGCTTGCTTTACTTGAACTGTGAGACATTTTGGCTTTGATAGAGAACAGTTTCTCACTTGAGGCACTCACTGGATGAGTGCCTACTAATGTCAAAGTTATGCAGAAAAATGAATCTATCTTCACTCTTGTAATTGGTATATAGTAGTACAGAAAAGACAGTAGTAGACTTCTTTCAACCAAAGCCATGATAGATCCTTCAGAAAATATGAACTGTGCTCACAATAAGGAGTAATTGCTAGAAGCCTGCAGACCTCCCTAATCTTCTAATCAGCCATGTAGCAGATGCAAAAGATGTTTCAGTGAACTGCTGAGCAACAATACATTTAACCTGCTCCGTGTTGTTCATGCATAGTGTACAACTATGACATCACTTTATATTATGGAGATCTCTCCTGCTAAATAATAATTTCTGTTTGATCAGTGTCTTGATCTCAGGGCTCTTATTTGTTGGTCCATCATATACTTGTCTGCCAATTCAATGTAAATAAAACAGGTGATTTGTTGTCCAGTAATCAATATCTCCATGAAACAGTAGCTGATCTTTTTTAAGTACACAGATGGGACATACTTTGTTGAGCTAGCTAATAAACCACACAGCTCCAGTCACTTTTCCAAGGTACTAATCTATAGTAAAAATACCACACAGCAGAAGTCAAACAGCATGAAATAGAATGTTCCACTGTATTGAATCATTTCTCAGTACAGCACCAGTGACATTTAGATTACTGGAAAGATTTGCATGAGTATAGCAAAAATAAAGATTTTTCACTCCTTTGGCCTGCATACACCAAGTTTGACAGTCTGTTTATATCCCTTTCCCCCTGTTGACTACTGTAGAAAACAGAAACATGTGAAGTATTGACAATGGGCAAACAAGAAAAAGCAATTTTTTTGTGAGTATCTACTGAAAGATAATTCAGTAAGATTAAATCATAGAATCAAAAAAGCATAGAGTGGTTTGGGTTTAAAGGGACCTTTAAGATCACCTAGTTCCAACCCCCTGCTACAGGCAGGGACACCTCCTCTTGACCAGATTGCTCAAAGCCCCATCCAGCCTGGTCTTCAATGCTTCCAGGGTGGGGGCATCCACAACCTCACTGGGCAGCCTGTTCCACTGTCTCACCACCCTTACAGTAAAGAATTTCTTCCTAATATCTAGTCTAAATCTACCCTCTCCCAGTTTAAAGCCATTTCCCTTCATCTTGTCACTACGTGCCCTTATAAAAAGTTGCTCCCCAGCTTTCCTGTAAGGCCCCCTTCAGATACTGGAAGGCTGGTATAACATCACCTCAGAGCCTTCTCTTCTCTAAGCTGAAGAGCCCCAACTCTCTCAGCCTGCCCTCATAGGAGCAGCCCTCCAGTCCTCTGATCATCTTCATGGCCCTCCTCTTGACCCAATCGAATAGCTCCATGTCCTTCCTGTGTTGGGGGCCCCAGAACTGCAGTACTCTAGGTCTCATGAGAGCAGAGGAGCAGAATCACCTCCCTTGACCTGCTGGTCATGCTTCTATTGATTCAACCCAGGATACATTTGGCCTTCTGGGCTGCAAGTGCACGTTGCTGGCTAGTGTTGAATTTTTCATCAACAGATACCCCAAATCCTTTTCCTCAGAGCTGCTTTCAAGCCATGCAATTTAATCTTATTCGTCAGCATATTTATTTCTCATGCTAAAACTTCAAGCTGCTTTACTGGAAGCACCTGTGAAGAACAGATTTCAGGAATTAATTGGAAGCAGGGTTCAGACTGTCCACATATGAGCAGTGCTGTGTTGATTACTTAGTGAAGTAGGGGATCATAGAGGGTAGCTAATTTCCTGTCTGGATAAGGAGACTGAAGGAAGTTGTGAGGCCTCAAATAAAACATATTATGTAGAATTATGCTCATTGAATTCGCTGCAATGTGATATTGCTGATCAACTGGTCTCTTAGCTTTGGTGAATGTATGCCAAGCATAGCAAATAGGGCTAGTGGTCAGGTGAAAAGGGCTTTAGCACAGTATTTATGACTAGTTTGCTCAGTGATTTTGCATGTCACTTTAGATTTATTTATATTATTTACTTCTTTATTTGGAATGAATCCATATACAGTGTGCCCAGGTGGCCAAGAGGGCCAACAGCATCCTGGCCTGCATTAGAAATAGTTTGGCCAGCAGGAGCAGGGAGGTGATCATCCCCTGTACTCAGCACTGGTGAGGCCGCACCTCAAGTATTGTGTTCAGTTTTGGGCCCCTCACTACAGGAAAGACATTGAGGCCCTGGAGCGTGTCCAGAGAAGGAACAAAACTGGTGAGGGGTCTGGAGCACAAGTCTTATGAGGAGCAGCTGAAGGAGCTGGGATTGTTTAGCCTGGAAAAGAGGAGGCTCAGGGCAGGCCTCATCGCACTCTACAACTTCCTGAAGGGAGGTTGTGGTGAAGAGGGGTTTGGCCTCTTCACCCAGGCAACAAACAGGACCCGGAGAAATGTCCGCAAGTTGTATCAGAGGAGGTTTAGGTCAGACTTAAGGAAGAACTTTTTCTCTCAGAGAGTGATCAGGCACTGGAATGGCTGCCCAGGGAGGTGGTGGAGTCGCCGTCCCTGGCAGTGTTCAAGAGGCGTCTGGATGAGGAGCTGTGAGATATGGTTCAGTAGCTTGTGGTAGCAATGGTAATGTGAAGATGGTTGGACTAGATGATCTTATAGGTCGTTTCCAACCTTGTGATTCTATGATTCTATGATTCTGTGTTCTTTAAGGATAAGTTTATGTTGGATCCAGGAAAGGACTCTGACATCTGAAGGCTTCCTCCTGTGGAGGAACTCCTGGAATGTCCCACCTCTTCTGGACCAATCTCAGACAAAGGGATGGAGAAATGCTGTTGGCCCCCATGCATCTTGAATTATAGCTGCTGTAGCAGCAGAGGAACAGACACAACCTCTACTGAATCAGGTTCTTGTGATATGTTTGTATAGTAAGGAGACACAGGCTCGGCAGAAACCTTGTGGTGATATAAGAATACAGACATGGAATAATTTGATGATTTTTTTGAGAGCAAACAAATATTGATATGCCTCTTACAAAATTAACTAACAGGGCATGAACTGACTGAACAACTTCCGCTCTACTTCAAAAAATGCAGATAACAGTGGAATAACCTAATGAAAAATATGATTACAACATCACTTTCATTAACTGATATTGTTGATGAAGGACAATTTGTTCTGACAACATTATGTTACTCATCAATTTAGTGAAGTACATAATAATCAAATACTACTTAGAATGCAGTGGAATAGGAAGCCTTTAGGTGAACTATTGGGTGAATGTCTCAGCTACCTGTACTGTTTTGAAAGCACACAGCAGATTTGAAAAATGTGGCTCAGAAATGATCGTGCTTCATTCTGAGTAATCAGAATCAGCTTGTAAAGAAATGTGTAGCTTTGTAAAAACAGTCAATCTTAATATTTGTGTAACAAGATATATTGATTATACAGATTTATGAAAATTACATAAAATTGGGCATGTGAGTGTTCAGGAAAGAAAGATCTGTGCATAGAAATTGATTTTGCTTAGCTTTCAGCTTAGCTTTCAGCTGATGAAGTGTTGAAATCTGTCTTCATCACTTTGATTTTAGATTGTTAAATAAGCCATCACTATCATTTTATACATCTAGCAATGTCTTTTTATGCCTAACATATTTCAGGCCTTCAGAAAATATTCTCCTATTGAAAAATTGCATAATGAAGACCTTTGGGTAGTACTTACACTCTGGCAATCCCTAGGCATTAAAATAAATCTTTCCAAATGAATGAAGAAAAAAAATGTTTGCTTACTTTGCTTTCAGCTTGCCTGTATGGCCCCAATAGCTGTAGGTTTTAGTATTTATCAGAAGTTAAGATGTAGAAAATAATTCACATGTTGATTTAGGCTATTATGTTAGCATGTAAAGACAGATTAGATAGAAGAATTGAAAACCCCTGTAAGGAAGTTTTCTGAAGTAACAAAACAATTGAAACATCTTTGGTCTGAGAAATACACACAGCCTCTTAGGTGGTGCCTCGCTTAACATATACGTGTTAGATCCACAAATGCACAGAGACCAATGGATGGAGGAGCACAGAGTTAGGCAGGTGGGAGCTGCGGCCATGGAAATCGGTGGCTCATGTGACACAGTTCATGTTGACCACAGCAGTGATTTTGTGTTGGGATTCGGGAAATAGGGATCTCTGCTTTAGTTTTTTTCCTCACAATTTCAGAGAATTTGAGTTGCATCTTGCCCAGCAAAAAGAAAGCTAGAAAAGGAGAGATACGGATCTTACTCCATTGCTGAGCAGACCTTGAGACTAAACCTCCCCCTTCCTGTGCAAGTGTTTTGACCGCTCAGCTCGCAAGCTAAAATGAGGGTAAAGGTGGCCATTACTGTCAGTGAGGATAAAGGTGGCCATTACTGTCAGTGAGGACTTCTCTTTAAAGCGTATTTAAAAATGAAAGCAGCTCTCACTGTGCTTGTGAGTTTGATCCTTTCATGTGTTGCACAGAAGCTAAGCATGCTTTATTGGATTGATTTTCTCTGTTGGGCTTAGGTATCTGTTTGTTTACTTTCTGATTCCTAAAGCATTTAGCAGGAGCTAAGTGCCTGACAGCTGCTGACCCCGGGCCATTTCTAGTCAAGCAGAATGCAGAAGTGTTTTGGATCACGAGACAACATATCTAATGGCTGCAAAACCCTGCAGAGAATATTTCTGGAGAGGGCATTTGTTTGGATCTAGATTTTCCTCCTGGATTTTCAGTTCTCCTTGGCTACCTCCTAGAGTAACTGTTCTTCTTGTCTCAGGATTAATTTAAATTCTCATTCATCTTTGACTTTAATTCTGCATTCTATTTTTGGCTTAGAGACACTTGTTCATAGCTATGAACCAGATTTTATGTGCTATGGTTATTCTTCAGTGATTAGTAAGCTACTACAATCTGTCAGTAAATGCAAGTAGTAGCAGCTGACCCAGTCGTAACATCAAATTAAAGAATCTCACAGCAAATATTCTCTCTCCTTTTTTTTTTTAGTGTTTTAAAACTTTTCTTTTAGCTTTTTTTTTTAATTTTTTTTTTTTTTTTTAAT
The DNA here is from genome assembly GCA_035772895.1 of Perdix hodgsoniae. Taxonomy (NCBI): domain Eukaryota; kingdom Metazoa; phylum Chordata; class Aves; order Galliformes; family Phasianidae; genus Perdix; species Perdix hodgsoniae. The sequence goes on along the minus strand of JAPSGF010000004.1, from coordinate 19,709,985 downwards.
GAGCCTCCCATCCCTCATAGTCAGGATGCACAAGCAATTTTAGCAGAGGTCATAGTTGAGATGATGCCTCTGAAAAGCTGCAGTGGTGTTACTCATGCGAAATCTCTGAGCAGTTGTCAGCTGAAATTAGTAGCAGGGCCTGAATTTCAGCTTCTTCTGTTATGTAGGAGCAAGCAAGATGGATCTATCTGTGGTTTCCCATTAACTTCCACCAGCCAGAAAACTTGGGAAATTTGTTATCATCTATTTTCATGATTAGCTGTGAACTCTGCTCACATCTCGAAAGAAAAGGGTATCTCTTCCTCTGAAATAAATATGTGCAAAGCTCACCCCTGTGCAGAAAATGGCTTAAATGTCTGTCTGAATGGGAACTGAAAGGAAGCTGCCAAAGTGATTTATGCTGAAGAAAAGCAGATGAAAGTGGAAGAAATGCAGAGGATATAAAGAGGGAATGCATAGATCTGAGTGCATGTGTGTAAACTGTTTGATTTTGTTCTGCCCATATGTGACCTTTAATTGGGTCACATTGGTAGCATCGGTCCAAAGAGGGAACTGGATCTGAGCTTTCTTCATGCAGACTTCATTCACTTGGCACACTTGGAGTCACCAAGCCTAGTCTCTACAAAAAAAGTAGGTTGCTTTGAAACATAGTAAAATATGAGGCATTACTTTCAGAGCAGACCTTTTAAAAGCTGGCTTGCTTTCATGCATTGAGCACACCTCTAAAGAGAGCCCCAGATTTTAGACTCTGTACAAGGCCAAGTGCCTTCTTGTCAGCTGGGCCATGCTGCCCTGCACTGTAGCTGTATTAATCTGAATGTTTGATTTGAATTCTGCATTTTTTCAGGATCTAAATATGCATTATCCCCATATAAAAGGTTTTTGCATTTGTTTTTCATGGGCATTTCTTGTGCCACATGGAGCATGGATTTTCACCTTTCCATGGTTTATAGTAGAAAAAACATAGAGAGAAGGACAATACAGTAATTAGCTGGGTGTTCTCCAGGGACTGTCATATCACTTTGCTGCCACAGCAAAGCTTGTGTAGAAATTAAGTTCCTGTCAAACATCAAATACTATCTGCACTATCAGATAATTTACACAAGATTTTTCCCACCTGCATACATGTACATGTTTTAATTACTCTTTTCTTCAGTGGTTAAACTTAGCAGAACATTTTATTTCTAGAATAATTTGATGGTCAATCATACCTATCTTGCCTTACATTCTAGAGGTGACAACCTTTCAGCTGTCATTTTGTAATGTGAGGAAAAGCACACATATGTTTTAATTACTGAAATGTCTTAATAAATTGAGACACTAATACAAATATTAATCAAATAATGCTGAACAAAAATGTTGTCAGTGAGGAATGCAAAACAGAAGAAGGAAAGGAACTGGAAAGTATGTCTATTAGTGCTCATTAATGAGTGCCAATGAGCATGCAAAGCATCTAATTCACTTTGTAGTGTCTTCATAAAGAAGTTTAAAAACCATCAACACAGAAATGTTAATAAAGCAGACGGAACTTCGAGAATAATTCTGTCTTGCCCAGTTGCCCAATTAGCATTTACATCTGCAAATAGCTCTAAAAGTCTTCTCTTGTAGGTAGGGTGGATTTGCCAGTTGCTACTTCTAATACTGCAGTAAACCGTGACAAAAGAGGTCATATTCTGCTTCATTCAACTGCCTGGAGTCTCTCTGTCTCTCTCCATGATTTTTTATACCATTTCCAAGTCAGAGGCTCTGACAGTAGCTGATAGGACCTATCTACAGCTACTTTTCCTATTTCAACAGCTTAGATTCATGACCACGTCCCTAATAAATGCTCGGCCAGGGCTTTGCTGTAGAACCTAAGAAAAGGAAAACTGAACAGAAGACAAATATTGAAGTATTTAAAGATCTGATAGTTACCACCAGGAACTGAAAGCTGAAATGCTCAGAAGATAAAAACCTCACAAATTTTTGGTCAGCTAACAGCCTCAGCCTCATCAGCCTCATGATGCATGAGACTTTTCTTCCCAGCTTCCTTTGCCTGAAGTAGAGATACTTTTACCAGTGTAGTATCTCCAGTCTTCATGAACTATCTCAGGCACAGTAGACACTTAGACACAGACACTTAGAGACCAGGCACAGAGTTGAATTGTACTTACTGTCTCTGTGATCAAAGAATAGGCACGGTCTGTTCTACAAGGGCATTAGAGAAAAGGCGAATAGATTCCCCTGAGTCAGAGGAACTTAGTATCACTACTCTTTCAAAGTAAACATCCCTAATCACAGTCACAAAATCAGAGCAGTTAGATTTGGAAGGGCCCTCTGAAGGTCGTCTGTTCAACTTGCTCAAGCATGGACAGCCAGAGCAGGTTGCCCGGGACAGTGTCCAGATGGCTTCTGAAGCAAGGACAATTCACAACCTTCCCGGTCAATATTTGCAAGTACTCTGTCACCCACACAGTAAAAAAGTGCTTCTTGGTGTTCAGAGGGAAACTCTTGTCTTCCAGCTCATGCCCACTGCCTTTTGTGCTGGTACTGGGCAATATTCTGACTCTGTCTTCACTGCATCATCCCTTCAGATATTTACATACATTTTAAGATCCTCTCAGAGCCTCCTCTTCTCCAGGATGATCAGCTACAGTTCTCTCAGCCTTTCCTCAAAGAGGTGCTCCAGTCTCTTCAGCATCTTAGTGGACCTCTGCTGAACTTTTTCCAGTATGTCTAGGTTTCTCTCGTCCTTGGGGATAAAGAACTGGACACTGTGCTCCAGGTACTCAGCAATATTGAACAGAAGGGAAGGAGCACATTTCTAGACCTACTGGAGATACTTTGTCTAATGCATCCAAGAATATAATTAACCTTCTTAATGACACATTAAGACATAATGGCACATTATCCACATAAGGGCTCATTTCTGACTTGTGTTGAAGTTGGCATTCACCAGCACTCAAAGGTCCTTTCCTACCCCCAGGCCGTGTGTGGATGGGATTGTTTGTCCCATCTATCCATGCATCTCTGTAATAAAATATTGGATGCAATTCACTGGAGCCACAGCCTACATAGCTTTCCTTCAAGATGAGTTCCACACGTTTTGCTTTAATGACTATTCTTAGTACTTAAAACACAGACAACTGTAACGCAAACATGACTTATTAGGATCTGATGCTGGTTATACATTTTTTTTTTCCTATGCAGTATTTGATTTTGTTAAGAAAGGGAGTATGTCATAAATCACTCCTCAGCGAGCAAAAGGCTAATGGACTGATCTGAAGCTATACAATAGTAAACATGTAGAATGTCAATATATATAATATGCATGCCTAGCAGTGAGGGATGTAGAATCTGAGCTGTGTCTGTGATTTGTCATTTGTCTTCCCAAGTTATAAACACAGGCTTCACATTTATATGGGTAAAGCCTAAGAACTTTGTCAAATTCTTTATAATTATTTCTCCTATCCCCCAACTTATTTAGGAATCATTTGAAAGTCCAGAGGATTTTTTTAACCATACACTCCAACACTAATGGAAAGTGCATGGAAAGCATTAATAAATGTAAATATGCACTGAATTCTTACTCATGTGTTATTAATTCAACATCTACCTGGATTTCCACAGTTGCAATTCAAATTCATTGAGCTTAGGGGCAGCATGGACGTAAGGACTTTCAGTTAAATGTTCAAAATACTGCCAAGTCTAAGGAATAAAAAGTAGAGTACCTTCCATTTCCCTTTTAGATCATGAGATCATAAAACCTAATGCAGAGGTTTTGGTTTTTTTTCTTTTTATTTGTGTTATAATAATAATAATAGTAATAATAATAATATCAATTATACAAATAATTATAATAACATTTAAACAAATAAATGCAATAATATAATAATAATATAATACAAATAATATCATAATAATTGCTATTTGTCTCCATGGGAACATCGTGTCTATCTCCAAATGTCTCAAAATGGGTCTGGTATTTAGACAACTAAAATATACCCTAGGTTACCGCCAGCTGTAATGGAAGCTTAGATTCTTTGTTCAGAGAAGATGTCTGCACTGTAGATGCTGATGTGGGGTCCAGCCCCTTCTATTGAATCCTTACTGTCATCAGATACCTCAGCACTGTCACACATAGGGATGTGGCATAAGGAGTGGGGATGTACCAGAGGATTTCTGAGTATGATCAGCAGTGGCAGACCAGGCAGTGGCAGACCAGGCCTGAGGACTGCCTTTTCCTTCTCTCAAAGCTAAAGCAGCATAGGAAATAGATGCATGGTAGAGTGTAAGTTGTTGAAAATAATACGAAAACAGTGATTAAGTTTGTAAATAAAGACAGCAGTGTTGAAAGGAAAAGACAACCACATTAACTGTAAAACTGAAGACAGCCAGGCTGAATGCAGTAGTTTAAAAAGGAAATAATCCTCTTCAGATAGATAGACAACCAGCGATCTTCATTATTGCAATATCTTCTGACTGCAAACTCTTAAGCGGAGTACAGTCACACCTAGTAAGAAAAAGTTCATAAAGAGGGTTATCAGATGCTGCTGTTTGATGCTCTTTTTCCAATTCTGAACAAAGTAGCCACACAGAATACAGCTACTTACATGTCAGTGTTTTTCTCTTCTAATAAATGGCTTGCAACATCACTGCACTTGGGTGATAGTTAAAAAAACAACAACTCAGAACCGATTTGCGGTAGAATGGCATTTCTGCACTGAGTCTGTGAACAAGATGTCCAGCAATTTAACACCTTCCATCTCCAGCCACTGCAACTTGAGTGCATCTGAAAAGGCTGAGTGCTAAAAAACCAAAATTAGGGGTAGGGGTGAAGATTGTCAGTCTCATGATAGAAAAATAAGTGAAGCTGTATGAAGCACACACTGAATAACTCAGACATGCCCCGGAAAAAGTCACGGGTCTGATAGGCTGGGGGAATGCCTACCTGGAGGCTATCTCACTCCTATTTGCCATTTACCTTGCTGTAGAGCCTCTGGAATCCTCTCTGGCATGGACCCAGTGTATCATATGGGAATTGCTGCATCTTAGCAAACTCACAAATGGTGGTAGCCAGAGATGCTAAATTCCTCTCAGGGGGAAGTGGCAGAGAAAGAGCTTTCCAGCCTCTCCTAAACACTGCCAACCAATTACTTTTGGTCTAGATCAGTCGGGAATTCTGCATTCCCTGTGGTCGTTTAGTTGTATTTGTTAGGATTTTGTTTGGTAGGATTTTTATTGCTCTGCTTGTTAACTGCTGGGGATGCTCTTCTAAACAGAAAAGCAGCTGTCAGGTGCTGTTTCTACCCACTCACTTCCTCTGACAGTTACAGGAGGTCACTTCAGAGCGGTGTGAAATTCATACTCTGGCCTCCATATGCCACCCTAGGAGGGTGCATGTCCTATGCCATCTTTGCAGGCTCCATATGGATGTTCTGAATACCCTGTGGTGTCTCAAAAGTCCTGACCTGCAAATGTGTGGGCTATTTTGTGTTCTGTAGAGAGACTGTAGCCAGAGTTCCAGCTGTATGTTGGAATGGATGAAAAGTTAACTGATAAAAAAATATTCAGTGTTGATTTATCAGTGGTTTGTAAAACCACTAACTTAACATTTTGATGAATCACTCACTGACACATGCCTAAAGAAACACTGAGAGTACTTTAAAGGCCGGCTGTACTCTCAGCAAACACATAGCTATGTTTGCAGTCACTTTTGGATCCTGAAGGAAAGTGCTCTCTAGCAGGATGACAGACAAAGCTTCAGCTAACACTTTGTGAGTTCCCACAAGCAAGCCTTGAGTCAACACCATCCATGGGCTCCTCTGCAGCTTGTACAGATGGAGCTCCCTGTTGGCTGCAAAGGTAACCTCATGGAGATGCGAAAGTTTGCAAGACAAGACAAAAATGGGAAAGCACATCCTAATTTGCACTGTGTGTGGTGACATAGCTTGGAGGACAGGGGAATGGTTAATATCATATAAACTTTTTGCCAGTTTGCACATCACTAATTCCCCGTCTTCTGTCTGTTCTCCTAATGAATGATATAACTGTTGAATAGCTGATGATTCAAATATCCCAGAATTCCATTACCTGCATTCTCACTGTACCTGCAGAAGTTATTTCCAATGAAGTAATTATTTTATTAATGAAATCTAACATCACTGCAGTATAGAATTTGAGTGTATACCATTATAGTTCACTAGAATAGCAGTCATCAGTTTTAAAAATTACATAGAATGATGTGAATTTCAACTGTGAGGAATCTCAGTAAAAATAAGACGTGAGTAAATGCAGCTAGTTAAGTGACAGGATATAGTATGATTGTAGGGACAAAAGAACACGTTCTTTGGTTTTCAATTTTTTTGCCATTCAGATTGCAGTCCTGATAGTGTCTCAGGCAATACACAGAAGACCTCTACCACTCCTCCTTTCATTCTTATAATCACTGCTGTAG